>JBBMOC010000034.1:3485450-3735450 GCA_037975185.1 Centropyge bicolor | reverse complement strand
TGTTATAATATGTATAAATATTTTATCTAATCTTTGATAAGGAACTGCATGACTATCAGATTAAGATACAAGGTGCCAGTTTAGATTGCAAAATAAGATCCGACAAGGCGATTCAAGCTCTTAATGAGAAGTAGTGAACCCTTAATAAAAAAGATTCATGAAGATAGCCGACCATGGAGACTGTGCTCAGAGATTGTCAAATGGTTTTCAGTTCATTTTTTCAGTTCAACATCCACTACTGGATGTGTCTATTATCTCACCTGTAGCTGTCACTGGAATCCTCAGCTTCGTCGCTGGGCTCATCGCCAGGCTCGTCCTCCTCTGTGCTGTCTGCTGGTTGGCTGTCGACCTGGCTGTTGGTGTCACCGATGCTCTGATCCAGCCAATCGGAGACGTGCTTGAGGGCGCACTCGACAGTGGACACCAGCGTCTGAACGGCTTCCAGCTCCTGAGAGGAGGGGTAGATGGTGGAGTGTTTGGCCATGACGTGGCGGTCATCGTTACTGAAGGAGCGGAAGGACCTCTGGAAGGCGAAGGAGGGTGAGAAATGAGTGATAGTTAGAAAAACACACTCTGCCCGTCTTTGTCCACACCAAGGACACCAAGGGTTTTCAACAACAGCTTGAGCTTTAATCCATCAAATTGAGCTTCTTCCCAAAACTAAACACCCTCAAAAAAACCACAGTCGCACAAATGCTTTCAAATTCAAGACAAACACACAAAGACAGACGCTGCCACTTACTTTTCCACCAAGTGTTTCAGTGCTTTCATGCACAGTGGACATGAATCTCATTTTAATGGGAAAGAAATCAATCCCCAACTCAGCAACAGCTCCCATTTGCACTGACCCTGCACATACATTAACACACAGCTATCAGAAATGCATCTGACCTCCTCACACCCTCTCCACCTGTCCTAATTCTATCAGATGCTCTGGCCCAGGGAATTGATGTCAGCTCTTCTGTCCTTCTTAACCTCTGGGAGGTATAATGAGGAGAAGCATGGAATGAGGAGATCAGGTGGGAGGCATCAGACAGAGGTAGCACAGAGGAGAGTGAAGCAAACAGAAGGGGCACGCCAGACAAGCCAAGAAGGAAGAAGAGAGAGGACGGCAGAGGAGGGCTATGGGAACAATACAGAGGCTTTAAAAAGGAAACGGAGCACAAAGTGGCTGTAGGAGGGGAGGCTGAATTCAAAGATAAATGGAAAAAGAGAGATGAAGGAGAGGAGCAGGTGTGACTGAGGCTTTTGTGATTCGCACTCGGCCATTAATACCACCCAGATGTGTCCCTGCGCTGATGTGCATTCATGTGAAAACACCTTGTAAACTGTATGTCAGCTGGTTCTTTTCATGTGTCGCAGCATTTCAGCAGGTGGTTGCTTATGTAGCTAAATATTAAATGGATCAGGTTATTTAAACACTTGATCATCAGGTATTAACACATATTTAAATGCGAAGCTGATACAACTTAAGTGGCAACGTGGGGAACAGGTGATGGGATAACCCCTTTAAAGGATAATTACATTAAGAGTGCATTACAATCTATTATCAAAGCAGCGAGACACATAATGTAAAATCTCTGCAGCGGCTGTATCATGAACAGAAACAGCCGCACAACAGATAATTAATATATTACAATGCTTGTCAGGACACATTATTTCACATTAATTCCTCAGTGTTTATCTCGCCAGCAGCAACACCACTTCTGTTTTACTCTTGTTTCTAATTCTCTTTTCCCTCTCAACCGCTTTTGTGTTACTATATCCATAAAAATAATATCAACCAGAATTTTGAAGTTGCTGCAGCTTTGATGCCTGTAGTTCAGTTTTGCTTTGTCTGGCCTTTTATCTCTTTCGTCACTTTCTCTTTTTGGCTCTCTCTCTCTCCACTCCATCTTTATTATGTTTTGGAGGGGGGGTATAAAAACTTTAAATCTGAGAAAAACAATTAGGATTACAAGATATTGTTTACATCGTCATGTGGTAACCTCAATCTGAAGGATGGAGTTCACTTTTAATCATTAGAGGTTATCACAGCATGCTGTGGAGCCTGAGGTACACAACCCAGCTCAACATGAGGAGGCTGCTTATCTCCAAGACCCACATTTCCCTTTATTCTCCACACACATCTACTCAAAGAGAACCACACGCCAGGCATACTAACTGACACACACATACACACACACAGAGGAGAGATGACCTTTTCAGAGTAGTATGACAGTGTAGCTTGAGTGCTACTATCAACCTACTTGAAAGCCCAGGACCCTGCTGCACGTTTGCACACACACATGCGAAAAACACACGCACTGACGCACTTCATCCCCTTCCTAATTGAACTGGTGACATTCTCTTTCACCACAGTGAGTGAGATAAAGCCATTAACAGAACGGAGGACAAGCGCTGCACAATAACTCCAGCCTCACAGCCTGTGTAGCTCAGTATGTAGAGTGTGGCGCAAACATTTGGCAGGGTTATGCCCTCCGTCCCCACCGAGACTGTGATTCTCCAACACTTTGGCAACAGACACCGGGGTGACATGGAGTGAATTTAGATACGTTGAAAGAATATGTAAGTAAAGTAGCAGTAAAAATCCAGGCAATCTGGCTTCCGTACATCATTATGTCTTATTTTGATCATCATGTGACGTCCATGGCTTCGTTTGACATTTTCAGGTGATCAAAACTAGGGATGAGCGAGTACACCACTATCTGTATCTGTATCTGTTTAACCATCTACATTATCTGTATCTGTATCTGTATTCGGAGTGGGCGGTGCCTAAACCGGAAGTGAGTGCAGAAATGGGTGAGGCTTAAAACTATACTTTATTTTAAGTCTGAAATTGATATGGATTGATCAGAAGTTGCTAATCTACTGTATTCAAAGCCTATATACAGTATATCTCAATAATATTTATAATATTATTTTCATGAACTGCAGAGAGAAAGTGTCAGATACTGCATGCAGCCATATACAATAAAAATATTAATATAGGCTACTTTGTGTGTTCAGCTACAGTTATATGTGTGTATTTGTGTAAGTGGTCTGTGAGACTGTTTATTTTTTAATGATCTGTGTGAACTTCATGATTCATGCAAACATCCAGTGATGGCAAACAGGGAAATAATATGTCAGCCTTGTTCACTTCTTCTCAAAAGCACCGCGTTCAGTACGAGCAAAGTTTTTCAATTGACTTCATATCACCAGCCAAACTAAGAGCAAGCAGACGGTTAAAAAAAAAAAAAAAAAAAAATCGGACCGGAGCGGAGGCATTTACCGACACGACGCGAGCCGTTTTCAGCTCTGTCTTGTCAAATGCACCACGCGTATGTTGGGAGAGACTAGGGAGGGGCGGGCGCTGTGTGTGACTGGCCAATCACAGAGCGCGAAGACGGTCAGTTCCACAATGAGGATTTTCCTTCAGCACGAACACAGATATTAACAGATTTTACTCGTATCATAATCGTATTCGTCAAACATGCTTTATCCGTAACGGATACTCGTCTGAAACGAGTATCCGGTAGGGATGAGCGAGTACACCACTATCTGTATCTGTATTCGTATCTGTTTAACCATCTACATTATCTGTATCTGTATTCGGAGTGGGCGGGGCCTAAACCGGAAGTGAGTGCAGAAATGGATGAGGCTTAAAACTGTACATTATTTTAAGACTGAAATTGATATGGATTGATCAGAAGTTGCTAATCTACTGTATTCAAAGCCTATATACAGTATATCTCAATAATATTTATAATATTATTTTCATGAACTGCAGAGAGAAAGTGTCAGATACTGCATGCAGCCACATACAATAAAAATATTAATATAGGCTACATTGTGTGTTCAGCTACAGTTATATGTGTGTATTTGTGTAAGTGGTCTGTGAGACTGTTTATTTTTTAATGATCTGTGTGAACTTCATGATTCATGCAAACATCCAGTGATGGCAAACAGGGAAATAATATGTCAGCCTTGTTCACTTCTTCTCAAAAGCACCGCGTTCAGTACGAGCAAAGTTTTTCAATTGACTTCATATCACCAGCCAAACTAAGAGCAAGCAGACGCTTAAAAAAAAAAAAAAATTCGGAGCGGAGCGGAGGCATTTACCGACGCGACGCGAGCCGTTTTCAGCTCTGTCTTGTCAAATGCACCGCGCGTATGTTGGGAGCAGGTTGGGAGAGACCTGCACAGACCATACAGCCTATGGCAGAGACGTGTCTGTGTAGGGAGGGGCGGGCGCTGTGTGTGACTGGCCAATCACAGAGCGCAGAGAGAAGACAGTCAGTTACACAATGAGGATTTTCCTTCAGCACGAACACAGATATTAACATATTTTACTCGTATCATAATCGTATTCGTCAAACATGCTTTATCCGTAACGGATACTCGTCTGAAACGAGTATCCGGCTCATCCCTAGTATCCGGCTCATCCCTAATCAAAACCTCTTGCCGTTTGAGTGGTGATAAAGGCAACAGGAGAAAAAAGTCAATACAGTTTCAATTGTACCATAATGCAGAAGCGATTATGTGATTAACAGAAAATTAACAAATTAACCATTTTGATTGATTCACGAAGAAGTGAAATATGAGGATTTCCCATTTCCTGCTTTCGCTTTGGACCGAAAATCTGATTTTTAAATAAAGAGTAGAAATAGACAATAGTGAGATTAATAGATTAAAAAAATGTAAAATCAATAGTAAATCAATAGTTAATGAACATGGGAAAAAAATCATTGCACTGTCCCTTTACTGAGATATGACTAATTTTCACTTAACACATTTTCAAGTCTTGTTTGAAAAATGTTAATTCTGGCTTCAGAAAAAAAAAATTGTATAAAAAAGGTAACAACTGTGTAACTGTGAGTGTGTGTGTTTGTGTTCTGACATGCACGTGTACGATAGCGTGCACATCTTTATACTTGTGTGCCTTCTCAGAGCAGTGTTTAACACACCAACAGTCGCAGATTTTATGAGCCGTTGCTAATGGGAGCTTCTGCAGCCATAAACCACATTGCGAAGAGAGTGTCTATGTTTCAATATGTGTGTGTGGGTACTACTCGACCAAGGGGGAGTTGTTGCCCAGCCGCCCTGATCACCATGTAAATCAGAGCAGTTAAGGAGGACTCACTGACAGAAATCGACCTCCTAGGCCAGCGCGCGCCCAGATAACGTTGCAGACATTTAGACAAGTGAGATAATACGTAAGCTACTGCAGCCAAGATGGGAACGGGTGCAGGATTTCGGAGGTTACGCGCTAATGAGAGAGTGGGCGAATGAAAATTTCATGGTTAGTGTAAAAACTAAATGCTTTACCCTGTGGTGCTCCTTTAATGCTGCAAGTGCTCCATGTTGAAACAGCTAACCCTGCCCCCATGCCCTCATCACAACCTGATTACACACACACACACACACACACACACACACACACACACACACACACACACACACTGCCACAAAGATGCACACTCAATCTGTTAGAGACAACACTTTGGTTGTCCTTGAATCCATCCTGACCGGCAAATAGCCAAGAGGTCAATGGCACGATACGTCCTCCAATCCAAATGTGCACGTATGAGCGTGTGACTGAGGGCGAAATAAATCATAACTGATGGTCAAGTCACGAAGGATCTCTATCCAACCCCCACTGTCGCTACCACAAAATCACACTGTGTCCAATTTCAGCACATTGACCTAACGCTGGTCCTTGGAGGGAAAATTAAGTTCAGGTGTCCTGCAGGGCCAAAGTTAATGCAGCTATGTCCCCCGAATTTAATATCTCATGCTCAAATTAAGTTTCATATATTATAAACTAATAGCTGTAGAAAATGAAACATGGCAACAACTGTACAACAAAGTGTGCCGGGGCGAGAAACGCAAGCAGTTAATCAGGCAGGTTGGAAACGAGCCAACAGTTTAGCCACATTATCTGAATCACTTTGTTAGGGGCTAAAACTGAAAGCGAGCACAAGCAAAATGTCAGAAATACTATTTTAAAGTGGCTAATCTGCGTGTTTGTTTAAAACCTGATCGTCTCATTGCCAAGGTTGCCAAAATAAATTAACTTGGAGAATGCAATATTGCTATTGAATGATGGCCAAATGCATTAAAATAACACACCAGAACAATCCTTTAACATCTCCTAGGAAAAAAAAGGCCCACATATTTGGTCATAATTAACTGGGTGACACATTTTTCCCAAAAACAATCAAACAAAAACCTTTTTATTTTCATTAGTATTATAAATGTTATTGGTAATAATGTTTTAGCAATGGGAATATAATGATTTTTCCTTATATGCACATCATTAAGTAACTAAATACTGCAAGATAAACATTATTTTTGCTCACTGTGGAAAGAAAACCTGTGTCTACGTTTTTCACAGTTTTGGCATAAATTTAACATCTAGCTCCAAAGTAAATTATTTCGCTGAAGCTCAGGCATCTGTAACTTTGTGAAGAGCCAAACATAAATTATACACAATCAGTAATTTGTGTGAGTGAAGCAAAAGCCTGTTTTCTTCCCCCCTACCAAGGAATCAGAAACAAACATGCACACATGCAACTGTTCAATCCCAGCGGTCTTACAGCCACCAGCACACACCATGCACTGTGTGTGTGTGTGTATTTACCTTCGTATGCCATTGTTGCATAGTGCTTTTAGACCACACACACTTACCAATTACACTCCATTTCATGCTTCAGTGAGGCCGACTGGCTGGCAGGCCCATGTTACATAACCACATTACACAGCGTTTACAACTCGATGTGTACTCAACTAATGCGCGCACACACACACACCAACACGCGAGAAGCTAATACATATCATGGCAAAAAAAAACAATACAGTGTGCTAATACACACACTAAACATGAAAATCGTGAGTGACATATGCACATAAAACCAATACAATCAATTACAGACACATTACTTCCATCACTTCCATCCATCACCTCCCATTCTGTCCTTAATGCTCTGCAGAAAAACCATTTCAGTTCAAGGTGCTGTGGTTAGACATGCACGCTGTCACTACTTCACTTTAGAAGCTGCAGAATCTGATGTCTTTCCTCTGCATCGTTTCTTCCTGTATCATCCTGTCTCTCTGTGGCCATCTGCTATAAACTACATGACCCAATGCCACTGAGATGGCTCACTGGAACAATATCAGCTATGATTGGAGTGATACTCTATGTATAGCCGCATTTTTGTTCAAGAAAAAAAAAACAAAAGTCAATCTATTGGTGTATTTTCAGAGCACCATTTTGGAAGATTGTATTGTATGTGTGTGTGTGTGTATGTGTGTTTTGAGGCTTGGGCCTGAGGAGGTGTTTGTGGGCTCTTGTTTTCAATAAGTCATGTGCCTTGAGTGCATGCTGAGAGCACACACTACAAGGTGTTGTGAAGAGAGAGCGAGAGATGAGGGAGAGAAGAGGATGACAGAGAAGCGGTGAAAGTAAACAAACAAGGACGGATCGACAGAAGGAGACGCGGGGAGATAAAGACAAACTGGATTTTAATATTTTTAGCCAGCTGCCGAAACAAAGGTTTGCTTGCAATAAAGCTGACAACACAAGCCAAAACACCCTAAAAGCAGAACTATACCAAAAGCCAGAAAAACAAATCACCGCCCATAAAAAAACCAGGCGAAACAAGTTTCAGAAGTGGTGTCACGCCTCTTTAGTCCGACATGAACCCGAGTGAAGTTGAAGGAGAAAAGAAAATTCTGAAACTTCAAAAAACCCATCACAAAATAGGCTGGGAGTGATGGGACAAGCAACACACACACAGAAAAATAAAAAATATAAAAAAAACTCAGCACTGTCTCTGTAACATCCAGCAGCCTAGGGGAGATTGCATTAAAAATTCATTCTGTGATTTATCTGCACTCTGCTTGGCAGGCCGGCCCGCCACACTCCACTATCCTGTTTTATTGTGCTCTCTCTCTCTNACACTCACGCACACACACTCACAGGCGTGCACTAATCTCATTACCCTTGGTTATTTATGAGCTCAACCATGTGCCCCCTTCTGCAGGGTCCAACCTCAGCACCTTCAGCAACATCTTGTTTTCTCTCAATCGTTCATTTTTCTCCTCCCCTGTCCCCCCTCCCTTTTCCTCTCCTCTCTCCTCCCCCCGTCATCCTTCCACCTTCCCCTTCAAACCGCTTCTCCGCTCTCTTCATTTCTTGCACTCATTTTTCCTCCTTCCTCCTCTTGTTCTGGTTTTTAATAATTCATCTCCTGCTCTGCTCCCCCCTCGGGGGAAAAGCTCCCACTGTCACAGGGCGAGACCATTAATCAATCCCTCGTCTCTCTCTCTCTCTCTCTCTCTCTCCGTACCTCTACCTCTCCCTCAGCTCTTAACCTCCCTTCTCTCCCCCATTTCTCCACTCTACACTCCTCTTTCTGCTTCCCATATCCTTTGCGCGTTTCATCTCTCATGTTTCTGTCCATCAGTTATGTTTTTACGGTCTTATCTGCCCCCACTTGTCATTCTCTCCTTCCACTGCTCTCTTTGATCTTTTGAACCTCTCCTCCTCCTAAACAACGCAGTAGCTCTTCCCCCTTGCATCTTCTTTCCCTCGTAACATGTCTGTGTTGCTATTACATAAGAAACAAACCTTGTTTCCACATGAATAATACCATACATAATTAATAGTTATCAAACTATAGGAACGTAAGCATATGGCAGAGATCTAGAGAAGCTAATGAAGAGCCGAGAGTAATTAAACTGATTGCTCTATTTTCTCTCTCTTTCTGTTAATCACCACTCTGCTCCTAAGCCATCTTCAGTGTCTGTCTTCCTCTGTTTCCTCTCATTGTTCTTCATCTTCTTAATCTCCCCTCTCTTTCATTCTTCTGTCGTCTCCTTCTCCTCTTTCCCCGGTGAGAACATACAGCCTGTATACTTCCTCCCCATCTCTTTCTCCCAAAAATGCCAGGCTACACGCTCCTGTGTGGACTGGCTCTTATCAGGTATCTCTCTTTGACACACACACACACACACTCTGTTGTCATGTCTCGAACGAGTTATCAGATTGAACCCTTACACCCTTCAGTCTGGAGAGTGTTTTCCTTACTCTACCCTCACACCAGCACCTACAGACAGAGAGTGCTTTACCATGCCTGCAGGAGGAGTGGTCGCACGTTTCCTTCCTTCTGACGCCCGCTTCCGGAGTTTGCTGGGCGCGTGGTGGGGGTGCAGAAGCAAGGTTACCGGTCAGGATGTAGCTGTCACGCCGTTTCCGCTCCTCATGTGCTCCTCTGTCACTCTGGCCACCACTCGAAGAGAGGTTGTACTTCTAGGAGATGGAGAAACGAGAAGAGAGAGAGGAGAAAAGGTTGATCAGTGCTTCGGCAAGCACAGGAGGAAGTGTCAAGGGAAAATTTCTTCCAGATAAAACACACAAAAAAGGGCTAAATAATAATTTAATAAATAAGTAAATTAATTATATAACAAAATACTTAAAAGAGCAAAGAAGCAGCATGATCATCATCTAACAAGCATCAAACCCACCATCACGCTCAGCCTGCGTCATCAACCTTGAGCGCAAGATCTGACAAAATAGTGGATCAACCAATGCGGACATTGACATGTGAACTCACACACACACACACGCACACACACACACACACACACACACACACACACACACACACACACACACACACACACACAGACACAGGCCTTCATTCATATTTCATGAGCTAGCAGTGGTCTGAGGGGGGGGGGGGGGTGTAATACAAACACGTACTTGTTTTCATACACTGGGTTACATACTTAAGGCTAACACACCCTCCTCCATTCATACACACACACAAAACAAAACTAGTTGACAACATGTTTTTCTGAGCTACATCTCATCTATGTATGTATAAAAAATAAATATATGGAGAATACTGCCACACTGAGCCTCACACTAATGGTACAGACACACTGGATCCGCTGACAGATGTCAAGTCAACGGATCCTTTACATTTTCTGTGAAGAGTAGAAGATCCGGCTCTGTGGTGCGTGATGGATACAGCGGACGAGCTGACAGACTTGTCACCAAATCTGAATTTGCATAATCACCACTCATTCTCCACTTTATACAATGCACGCAGACAAAACATGACTCAAGACTCTGTTACTGCATTCCCTTTTTCTCACCTCAAATACTTTCAGAAACGTATTTTATTGTAATGCTTAGCTGTAATATGACAAAGTCTGTCACCTGCCCATTATGTTAAAAGCTGACAAGCCAAAACCAAGCACCATCCATCGCAGTACGTCGCAATCATGAACGCATGGTGACAAAATTGTGTGAATTATTACGGGATTTCTGCTTTACTCTAAAAAAAACTGTGATTGACTCTTGAGCACTTCTGATTCACGAACAGTCGAGAGGGCGACAGGAAACAAATTGAGAGGGAAGGGACTGACAAAACTCAGAGCTGGACCTGAAATTACAGTGTTTAGTGCTTGGTGAGAGCTGGACACACTGTGTTAAAGAGCGCTGCCTCCAATACAATGCAAGACAGTAATGGTGCTAACCTTATCTCTTCTTGGCTTTTATTCCATTCACAGAACAAAAAACAGAGGTGACAGTAAAATAACACTGCAAAAAAGATGAAAAACTAAGAGTACAAAGAATAAAACCACATACCAGTAAACCATTTAACCTTTATTGGGCTCATGATTTTCTTAAAAAAGTAAATTAACTGCAACTTTGAATGTCAATAGTTACTTGTGACTTCTACCTTTAGTTCATCTTAGGGATTCGTAAAGTAAACTATACATGTGGTGTTGCTATGAAAAGACAGGCCATTTTTATCAGCGTGGAGCAAGCCGAGGTGAACAGATACACAACGTTCCTATTCACAACACGAAATGTCAACAGTATCGCCACTGACAGTACACAGGCGCATCTGGTCAACTCAAACCACAGCAATGGCATTTATAGAGCGGTGCATGTCTGCGTGTGATCACACAAGAGTGTATAAGATGATTTTCCAAAGGTCGTCCAGACTCAGGAGTTGGTGTTGAAGCAGGTGTGGGAGAAAAAGCATTCCTAGCGTTAATTTAATTGACGTAGATATGGCAAAATCTGTGTGCGACAATGATAAGATAATAATGAGCTGACAAAAAAAAACTAAACAAAAACAGCAAAATTGCATAATTCTCTTTATATTAAAAACTTGAATGTATGATGAGGATAATGCAGCATGGTAGCAAAAAAATAGCTGATATTTAGATCCATTTCATTGTAATGCTGCAGAGGGAAAGACTGATGGCTTCTTACTTGGAAGCAGTTCACTAGTAGCAACAAACAATTATTTTCTTTATTGATTTATCTGCTGATTATTTCTTGGCTAATCAACTTTTCATTTTGTCTACAAAATGTCAGAAAATAATGGAAAATGCTCATCAGTTTCCCATCGTCCACAGTGATGCCTCCAAATGGCTTGTTTTTGTCCGACCCGCAGTCCAAAACCCAAATATATTTAATTAATAGTGATATTAAACGGAGAATAAACAACAAATCCTCACTCTGGGGGAGCTGGAAGAAACAAATGCCACTTTGGCTTGAAAAATTACTGGAATGATAAATCAACCTTTAAAATGCAGGAGCAGAAATATAACACCATGGTGCCTCATTACTGCTATCTGAAAATGCATAAACTTTGAGATATTAGATTAAGCAGGAGCTGCACTGATATGGGAAACAACACAGACATTAGTGGGGCAGAATCCAGGATGAAGTACATCACAGGCTCCAGACTGCATCTCTGCTGTTCTACCTTGCAGAACTATCACTGCTGCTTTTTCCCTCATAAATAAACACTCTAATGTGTCTCATTATCTTGAGACTATGTCCATATTCGGTTCTATCTGGATGCTGTCAGGGGGGACGGTAAAAAGATAAACACACGTGATTGTTGGTCTCTGCTGGAGTAGACCTGCTGGGGGATTGACTCGTGGTGATGCTGCAGCCTCTCCGTAAAAACTCAGTTGGGATCCAGGGAGAACAAGAACAAGAAGGGGACAGATGCGGCGAGCAGTTGGAAAAAAGTCAGAAAAAAAATTGATAGAACGGGAAATGAGCATGAACGGGAGCAAGGCGGACGAGGAGAAATGGGCAGAGGAGCCAAAGAGTGAAACTATAAGGAGAATACAAAGTGGTGCAAGCGGACAGAGGGGAGTTGGATAAATAGCAAGCGCAGATATTGAGCTGGCCCCTCGGGCAAACAGACTCCACCGGAGGCTGCTCCTCATTTTCTCTCCAGCTCTCCCTCTCTAAGCCACTGGCAGCTGGCCTGCCACACTGACAATTACCTCCTCAACACACCTGGCAGCGACAGTGTCTGCGTCTCTGCTCTTGTGTTTCGTCAGTTACCTTACAGCCAACACTCTTCGCCGGAGGGTGGGTGGGGCGGGGGGGGCTCCCCTCCAACATGGCTCGGCCACTTAGGATTGCGTGTGCATGATTATAGTGCGTGCGCGCAGACACGAGCAGAGACACAAACACCCTGCCAAGAAGCATAATAGCAACGTGCCAGCCCCCTATTCGATTCTCATTATCAGAGCAATTCAGTGATAAACAACAACACCAATTCCCTCCCTTTGTTTCTCTCACATGGCACTTCCCTTCTCATTTTTCTTTAATTAAAATCAAGTGCACACAGATGAAAAACACACCATACATTATGGTCTGGAAATAAACAGTATAGAACGTTTATGTTGCTTTGAATCAAAGTTTAGATTGAATCCTGGATATTCACAACAACAGTATGCCCACTGTCGCCCGTCTCCCACGGGGACCTCAGACGGGTAGGGGGACCACGTTTGTACATGCATGGCTGCTTGTTGCCTGCACAAACGGTATCTGCCTGTTTGTTCATAAATCCTCCTGCGGCTCCCTCTTCCTCTGGCTCACACTGACCAATTATTAAATTTCTGCCCGCATCCACCCTCCATCTCTTCCTGTACGCCTCCCACCACCGTCCGTTCTCCATTTTTCGTCTTCTCTCTTATTAACACTATCCTGGTGGGTCATTAGTGTGTGATTGTGTGTTTTTCCTCCAGAGAAGGAGAGGAGAAAGGGGAGAAAACAGGAAGAAGAAACCCTGCCTCATTAACACTGGTGGTGGCTCATGGCTTTAGCATGTGCACACACATGCACACACACACACACACACACACACACACACACACACACACACACACACACACGCACGTGCACTGATTTGGTCATGGCGCACACACAAACACAGGCACGCACACTCTCACCATTACATCAATTTAGTTATTGAATATATCTCTCCTAGAAGTTTATGCATAAGGGAAAAACACACAGACACACACGCACAGCTGTGCGGTGTCCTTTCTGCGCCAAGAGTTGGTGATTACATCCCCGTTTTCCCTACAGAGATGAAAGGAATCAGGCAGAGGATAAGAAACGAAGGATGGGAAGTGATTGAAAGATGAAGGAGAGATAGCAGAGCTGGGGAATTTGCTGAGATAGCTCTGAGCAGCAATTTACACCTTTCTCATCTGATAACCATCAAATAAGATGAGCAGTGGAAGAGACAGGGTGAAGGGAGACAGAGGATTGACAAAAGCCAAAGAGAGAGTGCGCTAATTAGTGTTGGAGGAGCTCATTTTCCACAATATTCCCTTTTAGGGTTTTGATGATCTGCTTAATGTTGTAATCAGATTATCAGCCTTTTGAATCGTTCTGCTTTCGAACTCTGTGAAATGCCAATGTCTCAGTGGCAGCAGGACACCAAAATTGAAGACGTGCCGTGATTGTTTCGCCAGTGGAAGGGGCCTCCACTTAATGTCTGCTGACAAGAGCTGAAGGAGCAGTCAAACATTACAGACACAACAAAAAATTGCTGGCACATTATAAAATCATGTTTTAGAGAAGCCCAAAACAAGTGATTTGCTCTAAAAAGCATCTGTAGTGCGCTTATAACAGAGAAAGACTTGGGTCCTGTCCTGGGAAAAAAAACTTCCTACCACAGTCTTTGAAAAAAGATATCATCTAAAACAGAGCTCTGAGATCCATCTACACATGTGCAAGCGTGTCCAATTAATATGCAGCACACTATGCAACTGTTCTCTTGTTATTTAATACATATACAATATGTTTCAGGCCTCTGTTGGTCTGGACAACATATAGAGTCAAGCGATTAATATGCAGATTGTTTTTTATAATGTTCAGTGTATTAAATGTCAAAAAACATTAAAGTCCAAGCTAATGTCTTGATCCAAAACCAAAAAGATATTCAGTTAACCAAGATATAAAACAAACAAATGTTCATCTGAACCAGTGAATGTTTTGCATATTTTCTTGAACAATTAATTAATACTCAAAATTGGTGGTGACTAATTTTCTCTCAATCATCCACTTGATTAATCAACTAATTGTTTCAGCCTTAAACACAAGCTTACCTACTTGACACTTGAATCTTGTAATTGAAAAAAATCAAGCTTCACTTAGTGTCTGCACCATATTGTTGAAGACAATATGAGATGAAGCCATGTTTTCGGCAGAGGATTAGAAATCGTTTTTACATGACGAGAAGAAAGATCTCATGTACTGTAGTGGTAAAAAAAAGCAGGGGCTGAGGGACCCTTCCCGAGGTAATGGGCTTTAGCAGGTATCATGTACTCGCAGCTCTGCGCGTTAGTTCCAGCTCTTGCCCCGCTGTCACATGTCATACTCTTCCTTTCTCTAAACAACAACTGTGCAGACGTCTCTATGCACTCCAGTGAAGCATCGCCACTATGAAGCTGATCTTTGCAAAGGAACGAGCAGGTGTAAATATGGCTGATGTTTCTGGCAGCATTTCAGCCTGTGCGTTATTTTAGTGCGAGACTGTTGATTTTTCTTTCTCATAACTATTCCCAGGTAAGGTATTTTAGCTCTCGTGAATGCTAATGCTGACCGAATGCTATTTCGGACCAATCGTGTTTAAACATTCATTATAAACCTGAATTGCTGTTTGTGAGTGTGAGAAGCCTCTGTGCTATATTAGTACCAGCTTCTGCGTGGCTGGCTCCAGGGTTATTGGTGCCATAATGTTTGCATCTGGGAAAACATCTGCAAAAGTGTGCAGTAATGAGGTGGACAAACATGCACACACAGACACACCTCAGCACACGCAAAAATGAAACTCTCAGGATCAGGTGGTGCACAATAAACAGAATGGATGCAGAAGCACGCTCCTGTACACCTCACTCTAACCACCTCTGTTGAGAAGAAGCACGCATTGTGTAAACAGGTGCTCGCTGACTGTTTGCCCAGCTATTTCTCTATTGGAGTGAGACAGCAGGACGGAGACAGACAGAGACAAGCTGTCAGAAACATAGACAGTGTACCAGGAACAGAGACAGACACACTGAGACAGGGGGAAATAGAGGTAGAAAGACAGAGAAGTTTAATTTCTGACTGCAGAGGAGATAGCAGAGAAAAGCTCCCACATCTTCAAAGGCGACAGTAGAGAAGAGAAAGTCTCTGTTCTTCTTGGAAATGT
Organism: Centropyge bicolor; assembly: GCA_037975185.1. Classification (NCBI taxonomy): domain Eukaryota; kingdom Metazoa; phylum Chordata; class Actinopteri; family Pomacanthidae; genus Centropyge; species Centropyge bicolor. The sequence continues at coordinate 3,719,932 of JBBMOC010000034.1, read as the reverse complement.
AAAAAAAATAAAATAAAATAAAAATGCATGTCTGAATTTTGAGGAAAATGAAGATTCTCCACAAAGTCACGGATTTTCTCTCCAAATCTGTTTCCCACATAAACTTTGTCATTCATGTCCCAACTCTCCTCCTCCTTCAAAACATCTCATTTCTTCTTCAGTCTGTTTCCTTGTTTCTGCTCTTTCTTTTGATCCATTTTTTTGTGCCGTCAACAGAGCAGTTTTAATGCTTGTGTATCCAGCATAGTTGAATTTAATAGACCAGACTGCAAACAGGCTGTCGAAAAATAAGAAGTGGCAATAATTTGAATGTAATCTGGGCTGGATAAAGAAGTTTTTAGGGTATTTTTTTTATTGCCAAAAGAGTAACTGTGTGCAAAAAAAAATGGTTCACAGTTTTGCTGACAGTAAGTGTGACCTCTGACTTTGAAAACACATAAAACATGGAGAGCAGCATAGACTGCCAGGGCTTTAGCGACATTTTAACTTCATCAGGGCCTATGAAATCAACTAATACAAGCGCTACAAATATGCCAACAAAACAAAGGGCTTCATTCATCATAACAGCCTGATTAACCACAAACGTAACTCATTGGCAATGTGACACTAAACAGTCGAGTTACGCAAGCTCGGGTTGTGAGGGCTTTTCCTTCTCATAATGAACTGACTTCCTTTCCAGAAGTAAACAATGATTTTTTTCCCGTCTGATAAGAACTTACAATTCTTTCCGGATAAGACAGTTCATCAGTTTTCCATTCAAATACCTTTCTAGAATTGAGGAAGTATTTCCTTTGCAGATAAGAAAACATAAGAGGAAGACAGTAACAGTAACCGGAGTGGGCAAATCACATGAATATCAGGAGCTGGGTCGCGTGTTTAGTCAAAAAGTCTCAGTCTAAAGACAAACAGAGGAAGAGAGAGACTTCAAAGGGAGACCTCTTTGTAAGATACGCTGTCCTCTTTATGGCTTTAAGGCCGGAGGCAAAGGTTGAACACCCTGACCCTCCTGTTCTTGTTGAATTTGGTGTCTATGTGGAGACCGTTTATCCAGATCTAAAGAAGATATGAGGGGTAGGTCCAGTGGTACCGCCTCAGTCAGCCTGCCCTGCAGCCAAAGAAAGAGCCTATATTTCACTGGGAGTTGAGAGACGAGCCCAGATAAGCAGCTTGCAGACTGGGTGTAAGGTTGCCTTTGCTGTGGTTCACTGTGCAGCTTTACTGGCTCACACAGCAGAGGAGTGTGTGTGTGTGTGAAATAATCAGCCAGTGATTAAATTATGGGAGGAATGCTTAGCCAGTAGTGGTGACAGGGCAACTACCAAACACCTCATAAATATTAGAGAGGCTTGGGAGATCCTGAGATCTTACAGTGATACTACTGGCCACAAATTCAAAGTGCACCGTTTGTATCTGTGTACCCACAGATCAGTGAAGCCAGTGGAAAGAAACCAGTCCCTGCAGGGCAAAGACACAAAACATCTTTTTAAGTACCAACAGGTAGTGCAAGACTGTTAAAACCGGTTCAACTCTCTCAAGTTGAGGATGCAGGTTAGCCGGTTTCTTTTTGTGAGCATGAAAGTAGACAGACTAGAACCTGTCGTGCCTGAATTCACAAATACCAGGAACTGCAATGGCAAAGGATCAGCCATAATTCAGAAATGGTGCAAAACAGACCTGCAACTGTTAGTCGATTTTAGGAGAACACATCAAAAAATTGCTGGTTGCAGCTTTGCTAAATGGGATGATTTGCTTCTCTTCTTTGTCTTGTGTGATAGAAAATGATTTTTTTGACTGTTGGCTGGACAAAAGGAGCAACGTGAAGATGTTGGGCAAATTGTGATGAGCGTTTTTCACAACTTCTTTTGACATTTTACAGACTGAAGGAACAATCAATTAACCTTGAAAATAATTGGGAGAATAATCAATAATTAAACATATGTTAGTTGCAGCTCTAATGGAAAATGAATTAATGCTCAGGTTATTAATCTACCAGCAATAGCAATTAACAAACAAGCAATGCCAACTTATCAGTACACTGCAAGGATGGTTCTTTTGATAATCCAATAAAATAACAAAGGCCAAAGAATATTCAAAGGTATCAGTGCTAATCCTCTCTAAGATATACCCAATACAGTAGAGACATGATCAGGAGGAAGTGACATGCTGTAGATATTGTCTGCATTATGTCTCATTAATGCAGGGCAATGCAGCAGGCTCAACACATGCTGAAAGGATATTAGAACAAAGGACACCAGGGAAATGGTGTTAGGCATGTGCTGCATGAAGCACATTGTTGTCTTTCCTAATCTCCTCTTACTTCTTACTTACATCTCCCTCTATAAGCTAGAAAGAGTACTGTATACAATTTACTGTTGTTCTTCCTGGACATGTATTTTTTCTACTTTGTTTTCTGTATATTCCTCTACAACACAGCTAACATTTAGCACTTGGCATGGGGAGTAATTCATAGGTGTGACAACAGGCAGTGCCAATTGCAACCTAAAAGCACTGCCAATTAAAGTATTACATAATAATTAAAAAAAAATGTCTCTTGACTTGAATCCTCATAACAAGGAGAGCAGCTGTTTTTCATTCCAATGTTTCCTTATGTTAACATTATAGTTGTTATAATGTGAAATACATTTCACTTTTTTGATTTACGCAATGGCAGATTAGACTTTCAAAACAACGCTTCTCAAAAAAGTGAATACACGCTGACTTGACTGAACCCACATGCACTTAACACTAAGCTACTGACGACCATGCTGATTTCCCCGCTGATCTCAACTTATGCACCTGGCTTCTTTCAATTTGTCTCCCTCACTTTTATTAACTCCTGATTCAGTCTTTCTGAGATTACATTTGATTCCGTCTCTCGCACTCAATACTGTCATCCTTATTTATTTATTGTTTCTTTTGTGACGAGATGCTCGCATAAGCCCTTCAGTCTATTTATACAATTTAAAAAAGAAATCCAGAGAAAATATCACATTAATCTTTATAATAAAAAATGCTTTCTCACTGCTGACAACCATTCTACTAACTAAATTACATTTGTGTTCTTTTATTAAAAGCACATATCTTGGTGCTTGTATTGCTGTGATCTGCTGGTCTGTCAGTCCTCTGTCCATCGTCCACATCACCATTCCTATGTTAAAATGTTATTATTTTGGTGATCCCGCTGACTTTTTGTGTAACTCCACAATCAAGTCAAAATCTAATTGCAGGTGGCCAGAAACATCCTCTGAGAACAGATATGCTCCCAGGTGAGAGAACTCATTTTTATTTTAATGAGCATTTTAATCCACTGTACCACTCGCCATTAAAATGAGATGCAATGAGATGGTGTTTTTCCACATCCATGTTTTCTTTATAAACGACCTTCAATTTAAAAAAAAAAAAAAAAAAAAAAAAGATGTCTGGCGCAGTGACTAACCGCTGCAGGTCCACTTCTCTTCTGCTACAATAACAGGGTTCAACAGTCCAAAGGCTATTAAATCTAATTACCTCTTTGCTTCTTTTGAGAACCTGCAATCAAAAGCGCCTCAGTAATGCTCACTATAAAGACAACAGGCAAACACACTACATATACTTTATAGTGCACAGCCTGATGCAGCTGACAAATGCAGGGATCCTGGAAGCAAGCTTAGAAAAATGAGGTTATATTAGTGTGGTCTGGTTTATTGATTAAAGCTGGTATTTTAATCCATATTATCATTAAGACAAGGTGAGGTCAGGTTTTGCTCATTGATTTCTGTCCCAACTGATAAGCTCCCTTTAGTTAGCATTTTCACTTTCGTCTTCTCTATATTCATAGACAAAGGCTTTCCTGTGATCCTGTCATCAAATGCAGTATAACTCTAAAATGTATGTTACAGAAGAGAGGCACTCTTTTACCCTGCATGTGTTCCTGACCACGACGCTGTAGCTCTGTCTTGGCTGGGTCGAGGCATGGGTCAGAGGAGGTCAGAGCGCAGAGTATTGATGAGATGGCAGGAAGCAGAGAAAACGCTGATGTTGCTTCTGGGAGGGAAATGGATAACACTGACAGGGGAATGTAACTCCCATCGGTCGATTATTAAAATGGAGAAACGCTGTACGTGTGCGCAGTTCCTGCTGACGGTGGGTCAGACTCCAGAGACGTGGGGCCACGCGCTAACAAGGATAGATGCATGTGCACGTCAGTCTGCCATCCATATGTTTACATGGTGTGTTTGCCATCCACATCAAGCTAAAATTAGCGTAGCATTAGTCATCTCAGGTACACCTGTCTTCTCCATGGGTTACCTTACTTTTAAATGAAAACTTTGCTGCCACACACACACACACACACAGAATTGAGGACTGTCCTGCGTCAGTGTGGGGAATAAATAGACTATCACTATGCCAGAACTGAAGCATGCTGCAACTGTGTGTGTTTGTGTTTGTGTGTGTGCGTGTGTGCACTGGTAGGCTCCTGCTGTGCTGATTTCAGCAGGAACAGATGGTCCTGCCAGGGCTGTGCCGAGGCTCCACAGTCCATAGTCTGTGAGAAGACTTGTGAATGTGCGTACAGTGTGAGTGTGTGTGTCCTGCTGACTTCCGCCTCTGTTTCTCCTCCATTAATCTACCGAACACTTCCCGGTACCAAACTTATTTTACATCCTAGCGTACCTCCACGCAGACAGACACTGACACTGATTGTTGCAGTGTAAGTGATATCCTAGTGGTCTTTGGCCTACTTGTCTGTTCCATTGACACTTAGCAGCTTAATCCTGCTTGAAAGGCTCTTCACTGCTAAGCTCATGTTTGCCAACACACAAAGCTGTCACAGCCCCCACCCTTTTGTGTGTGTGTGTTTGTCCGAGTGGTTTGTGCATATGTATCTGGTCATAAACACACATTCATAAACGCCAGCTGTTACATTCAAGTTGAAAAGTGTGTTTTTTTACTGTATCTTACACACACCATTTTTAATAATGAATAAATGCAGAAAAACAATAAAAACAAATAAAAAGCAAACAAGGAGTGTTCCCGACACACAGCATATCACCAACTTACTAAATTACTTTCATTTACTAGATCTATGTGGAGCATAAAAAGCAGTAGTCCAGTTGTGACACATATACTGTATGTGAGTACATGAGGACAGCCAGGGTTGTCCAGATGTGGACTAATTCCCTAATGGGCTTCTACTCTCCAACACACATTGGCAGACAAGCTGGCAAACACACACACACACACACATCGTAGTACTGCTTGGTATCCCAGAGGTGTGTCCATTCTCTATTTATCTCTGTCCATTTTCATTAATAAAAGCAGTAGTTTGATGGGGGGTGGCAGATGAACAGATTAGTGAGATGTATTACGGAAAGCCAAATAGCACTGAAGGATCACGTTTTTTTTTAAAGAAATAAATTTCACAGGATGGACTCTGAATGACACAATCTTACATTTTGGGTATTAAAAAAACAAAACCACTTCAGTGACTTGGGAGAGTGGGTCTTGTCGTTCTGTCTCTTCCTGTTTGTCAGTGTTTTTCTAATTTTCGTTCTCTTTAGGGGTTGCCTCGCCTGTCTGCCTCTCTGTTCACACAGCAGAGAAAATCTCTTGAATGCAGATTGCTTCCTCCTTCAGCTGAAATGACCGAATTCGCAGACTCTGCCAGCTATCGATTTCAGGCAAAATTCAGCAAGGAAAAGTTATTTTTCTGTGCTCAACTATTGTTTCAAATGCAGCTCACTGGTAAAAGATTAACATTTATATGAGTTCCCAAGTAAACACATATATAGCGTTGTTGATTGTGCCATTTATTTCACAGGCAGACAAAGCAAACATTTTGGGTACTCATTCTGTCTGATAGCAGTATTCATAAAATGTGCGCTACATTAGGCAGCTTCATTTTCCCTGCCAACCCCCTCGACTTCTTCATCTGCACTGCTTTAGCAGGAGCTGATCAGTGACTCCATTCATTCCAGGTCAATTTGGGCAGTGTGCTCGATATGGCCGTTTCATTACACACTTCCTTCCTGTCTGTCTCTCCGACTGAGGGGAGAAGACGGAGGGACCGAGTGGGAGAAAGGAAGGAATGGGCGGAGACAGAGGGGAGAGGAAGGGGCGGGATTGATGGGGGTGTAGAGGGGGAGAGAGGGAGAACAAGCTTAAAGGAGGTTAGAAACAAGGGAATAAGAGAGGCAAAGGGTAGAAGTGAGCAGATCGAGGGAGACAAGAAAGGTTTACAGTACGTGGTAAAGAGAGGGAGATAAGTGGGGGGTGGGAGATAGGAAGAGAGAAATCAGGATGACATTAAGGAGTGAGATGGTGAAAAGGGTAGAATGACAGGATGTGACTGACGGAGGGAAGAATAATGGAGCCGCAAGGTGGGACGTGCAAGGCCAAAGAAAGGAAATGAGCAAAAACGTTGGAGAGAATGGAGAACAAGAACTGCAATAAAAGAATAGTGCAAGAAAATGTGGAACCTGAGAGGGACAAAAATGAATGAATGGAGAAAGGTGGAGACAGGAAGGAAGGAAGGAAGGGGAGGCAGGGGGATGAAAGAACAAGAGGGAGAGGGTATGAATGGAAAAGAGGGTCAGAAAGAAGGGATGAAGAGAAGTGAAGTCATAACTGGAATGATTCATTTTTCACAATTTTTAACAAAACAAAATTAATGCTAAAACACACCACAGGAACAGGTTTTCAGAAATACTTAATTATTATAAATTCACAAAATTGTGCAGCCTACACATTTAAAATTCCAGTTTGTCTTTCAGACTGTGTCCTGACAAAGGCCAACTCTATTCAACCCACAGATTCCTACTTCTTATGAAATTATTCTGTCTCCTCTCTTTATCTTTCTCCATTTTCAGTAGTCCTTTTTGTGCAAGGCACAAGGCAAGAAAAAAAAAGGAAAGTGTGGAAAACAGAGGAAAAGAAAGATCCTCAACTCTGTCCCCAGGTTTAGTTCAGTTCCTCAGCAATTAGGTCACATAGCAGTGCTTAATTGAACTCAACCCAAAACAACATTGCGGCATGCTAGTGTGTGTGTTTGTGTGAGAGGAAAGCATTGGATTGCAAGGCAGGAGGGAAAGGAGAGTGAGGAAGAGATTCAGCCTCAGCTCTTCCCCTAGGGATTGGTCGCCATGGCTAGGGAAGCGTTTTCGACTGAACAGGGACAAACATAAGGAAGAGAGATACACTCAGAGACAGAGAGAGATAACATGACGGCACTGAGACACTGTCATGAAATGTGTAAGAGTGTAGATATACAGATGCAATGTGGACAGCATAGAACAGCAATCATTGCAAAGTATCAGTGTATCAGCACATTATATAACTTCAGTCGAACTGCTACACAATTAGGATGCAATAACAAAAACACATCTGCCGCATACAGCACTGCAGCTTGGTAAGCACAGGACACTTGATCTCCAACAGAAAGCACGTAAGGCGGCAGGAAAAAGCAGCGACCCAATACGCACTCTATGAACTCTAATGGAAAACAGAGACCAATGAGAACAAACAGCATCAAGAGACTATAACATCTCATCTTACAACCAGACAATCAGACTCCATCTATATTTCAAAAGCTACGGAAAACTGTGACAATGGGCCGTCATGATCCAAGATTAGCGGAGGGCACCTTTAATGAGAAGGAGGGCACAGAGGGATCCTGTTTCCAAGCTGGCAGGCTAACTGCAGTATCACCTGAGGGCAATTTGTCCGAATTTGGTGACAAACCTTGAGGAAGAGTAATTGAATGTATGCTTTAAATCCAGTTCTTTTAAAAAGGGAGAACATTTCTGCATTAAAATGAATAGACCTATGCTACATATTTTCTTCAGTTACATTATCCAAAATGTTTTCAACAATGTTAAAACCCAGAGAAATCAGAGAAGTCATTTTTATTCAGGGTGACGGCGCATTTTGTTTGGTCACCTGTCATGAGAGCGAGGAAGGAAGTTGGCGAATGTAACTAAACAAAAACTGTAACACATCAACTCGTCCATGTTTTCAGAGTCAAGTCAGATAGATTTTCATTGGCGATTGGTGGTTGTAGACAACAACTCCCATGATCCCACACTAATTCACGTCATGTTATCAAACTGCCTCTGGTGTTATTGTTTTGACTGAAAGACCCAAAATGGCAGATATTACATACTGTGCCTGCAAGTGTCTCAGAATTTAAGTGAACTTTACTGAAACCCTTAATTAATTGTTGTCTTGCTAACGGACACAGTGCCATGTCTTATGTTACACAACATGTCAGTGTGGGCTAACTCTTCAGAACAACTGATTTGGGGAATGCACTTTTGTGTCATGACTCAGACATATTTTTGCATCTATCAGCAGTTTTATTGATATTTTACTATATGTTTCTGGAAACAGGAAGTGGGCAGAAAATGTGCTCGACACAGGAAACGACTGTCTCAATTTCTCCTGCAATAGGTTTGTCAATATTTGCATAAAGTAGAGCCAATGTTACTGGTGATGAATTATTTATGGAGACTAAGGGGAAGAGACTTGTAAGGGCTGGTTCTGCTTGACAGTGTTGCCATGGACCTACCAAGTGTGTGTGTGTGTGTGTGTGTGCGTGAGAGAGAGAGAGAGAGAAAGAGAGAGAGAGAGAGAGAGAGAGAGAGAGTGATGCGCTCGGCTGCGCTCACCGGCAAAGTCACTGCTTTCTCAAGGACACTGCGGCTAAGGGGCAAGAAAGAGAGAAGGAATGACACACAGGAAGAAGAAGGGAGATCGAGGCAGAGAGAAAGGAAGACGTTTAGCGGTAGAAGGCCGAGCGAGATAAAGAAATAAGCAGAGAAAACGGAAAAAAAAATGAGTGGAGGTGGCAGCAGATGAGAAAAGTGTGATAAAAGGGAGTGAGATGGAACGAAGAGGGGGGATGTGATTCTACGTGAAAAATATTTCTTGTTGGAAAAACACAACAAGGTATACAGTGACCAGAAAATGGTATTACTCTAAGGCAATACAATACAATCCAGACTATCATCATCTAATGCATGGATTCAGAGCTCAAAGTGACATCCCCAATTTCTAGTGATATAGAACATAGAAAAGAAGCGAATGTGTGGTATTTTGGCTTGGAAAATGATTAATTATTCATATTTAATCAAAGTTGTCAGTTAATGTTTGCAAGGATTTGCTGTGATAAGACTAATCCTTTCCGCAGCACTAACACAAACTAAATTGACCGACAACAACAGGTTAGCCCCAGACAGCACAGGGAGCCCAGTGGGCAGCAGCAGACATGCTATAGTTAAGTTATGCACGCTGTGAAGCAGAGCAGTGAAGCAGCCTTTTCTGCTTCGGTTCAGTCTCACCAGCGATCCTCTAAAACCTCTACAGCAATCAATTATTTACGCATAAACACACACACGCAGACCCCAAAACACTCCCACTGAGAAGATAGTGGGGAAGGCCGCAGGCTGGATTGCATAAAAGCTACTTTACATTCATAAGTAGGCAGTTTACCCAAGCAGAGAGTGAAGTCTGCAACCGCTCGGACCACAGCCTCTGACCAAAGGTGATCAAAAAACATGTGTGTAACCTAAAAGCATCCTCAGTGCATATTAATACTGAGGGCCTGACCACAGGATTACTGTAGGGCTTTTGTTTATTAAGATACACAGAATACATGTTGGTGAGTGGATACAAGAGGAGGGCATGAGATATTTAGATAGACAGACAGATATATACATGCAACCCAAAAAAACCCACTTCTGACTTCCCTCCAAGTTGTTGGACAACAACATGGTCTGTGTTGGGATGTGTTGGATGGTTTTCTCAGGAAAATTTAGCGCAAAGGGGAGAAGAATTCCTAACAGTGCAGAGTGAAAACCATTGGTTTCTCATGACCAAAAAAAGTCTCGACTCTTTCCAGGTGAACTCAGGATGGTAACAGAAAATACACACACACACAGTCAGACAAACACACTACAACTACATCCACGCTACAACATTTTCTTTTTAGAACACATACCTTCTGCTATATATACGCCTCTCATCCATGCTACTGGAGCGTTTTAAAACCCTTTAAAAATCGGGGACTGCATTGTAGTCTGGACGGGTGGAAAGACTTTCAGAGATGACGACACAGACACCCATGCTTCCTGATTGAGTCACAATGTGTCCTTCCCTAAATCGTCACATCGCTATCACATCATATTTTTCCAGAAGAAATCAAACAGCATCAGCATATATATATATCTATGAGCCTTGACAACCAGAGGTTAATTCAACAGGGATAATGAATTACAGGTGTTGGTGGCCTTGCTGTCTATGTTAGCAAATGCTAACATAGACAGCTAAATGTGATGGGTTTTCAGGTGTGTTCACTAGACAGAGATTGTCTTCATTTTGAAACGCTGTATAGTGCAGACGTAGCCAGTCTTGGGCTCAGCATGACCAACCTCTCTGCTGCAGATTGGGCCGCTCTGTAATCAATAAGCCATCAATCTTCCAGCAGCCCCTCGTGTACAGAGCGTAAGATACTAAGTACACAGATATATAGAAAGAGAGATAAGAATGGATTCCGTTATTCATTTCACTCACCTCCCTCTGTCCTCCCAATCTGTTTATCTGCCCACTTCTTTCTCAGCGTCTGTCAGCCACTGTGTCTGTCTGGAGTCACGGTGTCAGAGCAGGCAGGGTTCACCACCTGAGAAGACAGAAGTTCAAAGGTCAGCTACGATCGGTGCGACGGCACTTAAGGATCATGTTCAGCTTGACTTCAGTCACACGCTGGACGGGTGACATCAAAGGTGGGAGTAAAAAAATGAAATGCAAATAAAGATATGCAGCCACACAAACACAGGGACGTATGCACGCACACACTCCCCTGTCAATTATAAGAGAACAGGCAAGGCGAGCGAGAGAGAGAGAGAGCTGAACAGACAGCGCTTGAAAGACTAAAACCTCCATTAGACACTATGGCAAGTGCATCTTTAATCTGTGTGATAAGAGTAATTATTTGCATTGAAGTGTGACTGATTCCCTTACAGCACAGCAGACCCTCATTGTCATATTACTCTCTTCTCTCCCTCTTGCAAACATCGCTAGAAAGGGCAGTGGAGAACCGGTGAGGGCAGAGGCGAAAGAGCTTAGGGGACTAGAGCTTGGAAAGGGAAAAAAAATTGAAAATGAAGAATGGATAAGTGAGAAGGGTAAAAGAAGAGATTGTACGGAGGGAGAGAAAGTGAGGTAAACAGAAGAGTATTTGTGGAAGAGTGTGAACACTCATTGACCAGAAAATTGGGAGGAAGTGGATCCTCCCTTTACATTTGCATATCTGTCACTGCATTAACACGTGCGTGCGACGTGAATTCTACTTACAAATTTGCTTTCCATGTAAACAGATTACAGAGATGGATATGTTTAACACTGATTTGTGATTTGCGTTCAGGGAAATCTGACAGATTTTCAGAGAATGTTTTATATACCATATCACAACAAGCAGCTGTAGCTTCACCTTCACAGTGTAGAAACTGATTTACACAAAACATAATAGAAACAGAAAAGTTAATATTCAAATGTACTCCAGGTTTAAACTAGCTCTATTCTAAATTAAAACTTCCTTTACCTTGGGTTTTACTGTGAAACAAAGCCACAATGAGTGTGTACTAAACATCATAACATCAATGCTCTTATGGTTTGTATTCAGCTTGTGCACTTTTGCAATTTTTGTAGTGGTCAGAGAAACATGCAGGAGCAGCATTACAGACCTAAACTTGCCATTTCTCACATTAGACTATTATAGCAGTATATACTAGTATAATTTGGTTGTGTCCTCCTTCTTGTATTACTCTTAACCAAGTGCCATTAATTGATGAAGCAGATGAATCTTGTTGGGTTTAATTTGTGCCAATGCAAATGAATAAGAACAACCCTGATTGCTGGACATCTGTTTTGCTCAGTATTTATGAAAAACCCTGAAACAGCAATAATCTTAACAGACTACATGCAGTACAGTGTATCACAATGCCTATAATACAACCCCGTGAGACACTATATAATCACATGTGTAGTGAAGTCTGACAGTGATGATCCTGACAAACCGGCTACGACGAACACGTCGGTGCACCCTCCTACAAATATGAGACAGAGTCACGCAGCCAAGAAAATCAAAGTAGAACAAATCTGCAGTATTTGCTTTGTGTTGTTTGGAGAAACGGTCACACCTTTAATAATAGAGCATAACTGAGGTGGGTGTTGGTTGGTCTAATGGAAGTAATGTCATGGTCCTGCAAGACAAACTGGTTCCCAGTCTCATTCTGATTGAACGGCTATTCACAACTCTGCACACACACACACAACACACAGGTTAGACTTACAAGTGGGTATCGCAGGGCACGGTACACACACACATACACACACACACACATTCTTCCAGTAGAACTTAAAAAATGCCTTTCAAGTCCTTGTGGTATGAGCTGTGTAAAACCTTATATTACTCTTGTGTTAAACTCTTTAGCTTTGTGTTTATTTATATGTACTTGAGAAAATGTAGCCCGTCACTGACACGTTCCACTTCACCACACCAGTTTTTATTTGTATGCTCAGTTTAGAAAGACTTTGGACAGTCGGACAGCTGGCAAACGAGATGTGACAAGAGGGGGTGAGCGTTAAAAATTGAGGTTGGTGAGAGTTGCAGAGGTGTTGACGTTTGTCTTGTTTTCTGTTGAAAGCTTATGTGTCGCACAATAAGCAAGAACACACTATTCAGCGTTTTGTGTCTTGGACAGTGACTCAAAACTATGACTGGTACAGTATTCAAAATGGGTCCTTGAAAAGCTAAGCAAGATATATAGGACATATAGTCTGCGTTTTCCTAGAGGCCAGACAGGAAGAGCCGCACACAGCAAAAAGCACATCATTACAAGTAAATCAAAAAGAGCAGACAGACAGCTGAGGGCCAAATCAATTTGTCAAGCTGAAGATTGATCATCATTAAAACATGTTCATCAGCGATCTGTTTTAGTAATCACAGTTTGATACTAACAAATATACAAACGGTGCATCATATTCACTTTGGAATCGACATTTGAATGAGATCACAAACAAAACTGCTGCATAAAGCCACACTCAATTGAGAGATGTTATCGTATCTATAGTCTTTATATAGTTATTTTTCACACACAATCTGGTAGATGTATGAGGCAGGGGCAAAGTATGGAATACAGATCAGTTGTAAATCATTTTTCACACCTCTAACTGCAGCGGTGAATCGGCTTAAAGATGGAGAATATAAAGAAAAACATCATATCACATATACGTATTTCTTCTCTCTGTAGTGGAACACTTCTACGGGGGTTAATAGAGACATACTGTCAGATAATGGTCTCCAGTGACTGACACGTGTTCTCAATAGAGCGCTCACAAGAAAGGAAAACAAACCTTCAGTCGACAGCATTATTTAATTTGCCAATCTTTCACATCTCATTTGGAAATTACTGATAGTGAGAAAGGAAAAAAAAAGCAAGGTGTCAAACTGAGAAGCAATGGTGCAGTCAAGCATAAACAAAGACATCATTTTATGCTACAGTTGGTGGCATGTGAACCTGACTCAGTGCATAAAGCACAACCTGCGAGGAATGAAGCTTGTTAGTGACAAATTGCCTGTCGCTGATTGTCATTTTTAATATGGAAAAAAGCAAAAATGACACATGTGTGAACATATTAAGATACACACCAACACGGAAAACCCACAAAGAACTGATTAGTCCAGTAGGTCTTGCGGCTTTCTCAACTCTCCGTCTGTACATCAAGGTCACGGTTGTGCTTTCTGGTCCGCATGAGACCACCCTGCCTGACGAAAACGGGGCAGAGCACTCTCTATCTATCTCCTTGATTAAAGCTCTATGAGTCACCCCCACCATTAAGCTATTCATTTCCACTTCATCACACTAAATAGAGTGGCAGCAGATTTTTATACATTTGGTAAGAAATGTCAATATTAATTGCATTAATGTTTCATCACAGTACAGTTATATCATTTAGTTTACAGCTCAAAAAACACGTTTGAGTGTGACTCAAAAATAATTAAGGTTGTCAGCTCTACAATGGTGGACATTTGAAATATACTTTTAGGTAATACATATAACACAAAAACACTAAATTGATCAGTCTTCTTGTCCATTTTCTGTCCATTTTCTCTTTTTTTAAAAAAGCCACCATTTTTACAAGTGAAGCTGTGTCACTGTCAACATTTCCCTGTTGTTATCTGCTGGTATTTTAATTTCTGTGCTGTCTTTAACCATCACTGTATTAGTTTGCTACTGTGCTACAGACCTTATTATTATCATGGCCTGATCATGAAATGCTGCTTTTTGTTATCATTTCATTAAAATCGTAGTTACTGAAAATGTGGTCATTGATTTTTTTCTTGAGCTTTGAGCCTAAGTGAGATTGACATGTCATGGGAAGCACATTTAGTTGATCTCACTGTGAGACACCAGCGCGCTTTCATACAAATATAATAGACCATTCCATCTCATTCTAAATTTGTTTCGCTACTCAATTTGTGAAATAAAATTATAATGACAATCCCTTTTTAATATTCATACACTCTAATAGTCATTATGATGTGAGAGAGTATCCCTAACCTCATTCTCAATTTAAAAATATTACATGTAATCCTAATCCAGATAATCTCCGTTATAAATCATTTTCATTACAGTGATGCTCTTGCATGCATGCTTATGATTTGTATGCATTTAAAAACATAAAGGACAATTTTCTGAATTAATTTAGAAACCAGGGCATGTATGTACAGTATGTGAGTGTGTGTGTGGGTTTAAGTCTGTGCATTTTGTAGGCCAAAGTGCACGTAACCAGACAATTCAAAAAGTCACAGATATAAAAAAAATACACAGGCATACAAGCACAAGAAGAAGCGTGAAGAAAGATTGTAGTACATAGAGAACCACTAACCTAAGAGGAAGAAAGCCCTCTCGTAACCCACAATTACACACCTGTGTACTGGCACACTCACATACATGCACTGTATGCACACACATACACACATGCACAGCGAGGGAAGCCCTGGAATTGGTTCTGTTTCAATATTTCCTCAGTATATAAGGCAGGCTGGCCCATAGATCTCCACTGACTGGAATTCCAATCAGGAAACAACTGGAGGGTAAAGGGTGAGATAGGCTGCAGCTGGATGGAGTGTGGGTGGGGGTCGGCAGGTGTAGACAATATGAATACGTGGATGAGAAGGAGACAGAAAGACCTGGCTTGTATACAAAGGAGATCAATCAGCTCCATGTTTGCATTCTTTCAGGAGCAACAACAGGGCACAGGATGCAGCAGTGAAACGGGAGGACGGAGGGTGAGAGATGAAGATGCTGATAGGAGTTTAATGCACGGTGACAGAGGTAGAGCGTGAGGCTGGGAGAAGGAACAGGGGAGGGGGGAAGTGTGAGGGGAAGTGGACAGAGAGTGAAAGGTGCCAGGGAGTTTCCAGGTCCAGCCTGTTGTTCCTCATTCCTGCGGGTTAGAAAGGTTTGCTCTGCCTCTTTCCACTCAACACTGAGAGCAATTTAAGATCATAGAGATGCAGCCACTGCAGAGCAATTTACTGCTGACTGCATTTCTTTATTGCCAAGAACAAGTGTTCAGGGAAATCAAGTAACTCTCTTCCTTGTAAAAAGAAATGATCTAGTGACCAGCTGAATCACAAATTTTGAGTTTTAGAATGAAGCACTTATCTGTTCTACTGCACATAAAAAATGAATAGGCTTGAAATGATTAGGCTACACTACAGGTTTGACGCAAGAAACATAGAGAGTGTCCACCATTAGAGCACTCACACACAAAACAGGACGCACTGAGCTTTTAGGTTTGAAATAAAACCTCTAAATTCTCTGAAGGGCCAAAGCCCAATTAGAAAAAGAACAACTTTAATTTAGAAAGGAGGACAAAGTAATGCTTTTTCAGCATTGTATCTTTCCACTATTGATCAAAGGGTTCCTCACCCCTTTGTTCTGCAAAAAAAGAAGTTAGAAAAGAAATAGATAATGGCATCCATACTAAGTGAAACTGTGGTGCAGCAACTTTTTAAATTTTTCTCAAGGTATGTGGACAGTCATCTCAGTTCTGTTAATTCCGTTTATTTAAGCAAAGCTGTCTGGTGTGACACTGAGCCGGGGCTCTAATAACAGCTGAACGCAGACACTGTTCTGAAGCACACACTCATTCACACGTAGATCCACGCAAGAAGTCTGAACACACACGCACATACAAACACAGAGTGAGCCCCAGTCTTTGGGTGCGATCTGACATCTACAAAGACAACTCTGTTTCAAACAGCACTAAAGACCCCCTCTATGTTATCCATACAGCTGCAGCGATTGGTGCTGGTTTGTGGGCACACTTGTGCGTCTAGGCGTCGCTCCCTAAAAATCACTTCTCACAAAGTGACTCTACATTCAGCGCTGAACAGGAGCTTAAATGTTTAAGAGTAACCCATCTGCGGCACACACACACACACACACGAACACACACAGGACCCTATAGACAGTGCAAAGTGCCTTTAACACGAACACAGCGTAGGAGGCATAACTTAGACATCCTGTATGGAACCGCCAATAAGAGCTGACACACCAATGGAAGAACAGAGAAAACAGCTCCTGAAGACATTCTGATGTGTCCTATTTCACGTTATGATGTTACAGGAATCATTTTTGGCTGCCAGCACACTGTAAACAGGGCCGTGCGATGCAAAAAAATATTATATCATTATTTTTACAAGCTGTAACAACATCTGACAGGTTGTTTTGCATCCTGGAAATTAAACTAATGAGAAGTCTCTCATGTGGTAAAACTGATGCTCTATCCAAGTAAGTGTTTTATATAGAGCTGAGATTTTGCAGCTTTTCTTCCGTCTTATGTGATTATAACCTGAATATCTTTGGGTTCTTGGGTATCAGACAAAACAAACAATTTTAAGACGTCACCTTGGGCTTTAGGAAAATGCGCTTTTCACGTTTTTTTTAAATCAAATGATTAGTCGATTAATTAAGAATATAATGCAAATCCTTCAATATTCCTCAATGCATCATTTTGAGAATTATGAATAAAAAATATAACAGTATTAAAAACATAACAGAATCTCTATGGGTCTAGCTTTATTGTCTTCCAGTCCAGGTGTAAAGCAGCTGCAGTAAGTACATCACGGTTAGCGACAGACAGCTAATTTGAGTTTGTTGAAAAGTGTTTAAAATCTAGATGTGTGCAGTTTTTATCACAACTTAGATAAGTCTGAACATTTGCAAGGGAGATACCCAGCTTTAGGTTTCATTAAATCCACAAAGCATAAATCTATCTGATAGATAAAGGGTGAGACGGGACACCAGTGAGTAATCAACCTCTCATTGACAGACAAACTGGAAGTTCCCCTCTAAAGCCAAAATGTGAACATATGCCTGTCTTTCAGCGAAACATTGGGCTTGTACGCTCTATTTGATGCCACAGTTACCCTGCGGCCACTTTGTCTGTCCCCTGCGAAGTGTTTCATTTCATTCAATTAGGTGTGCAAGTGCATGCGACCAATGGATGCCATTCAGTCTTTTTCAGTTTTATAGACCGTGCTGTAGCGACTAAAACGCAGCGTTCACCTAGATCTATCATACCAGCCTGACAACTGGAAGAGTGCACAAACAGAACATGAAAAAGGCAGACAGACAGGAAGGGGAATAAGGAGAGGAAGCATTGACTCCTTGTGTTTCTCTCACCCACTCTTGTATCAAGACACACTGGAGCACACACGCACCAAATGAGAAAGAGTGACTAAGTCTCGCCCTAGGCTTCATACAGTGGCTCTTAACAAATCCAAGCCTTGCCCAATCAGTTCCCTTCTCTCTAGGTTGCCATAGCTACAGCCTGCCTCCTTGTCTGTACTTTGGGAAGGGTGAGACTTTACCACTCTGTGTGTGTGTGTGTGTGTGTGTGTGTGTGTGTGTGTGTGTGTGTGTGTGTGTAGTGTGTGGTGTGTGGTAACCCCACCAGATGGGGTCTTAACACTTCCTATCTGTCAACCTTACATTCACACTCCTATTGGACGTCTGAGACGAGAAGGGGTGAGATAGCGGAGATGTGCGCTGCGCTGAGAGAAGGGAGGTCTGTGAGAAAATAACTGTAGTGTGCTGGATGCGATTGCTCGGGACCCCACACGTGTCCTCCCATTCAGCGCCGACACAATGCCTAAAGAGCAACAACTTGGTATCTATTGTAGGGGATGAGTATGGACTGTGCTCCTCTTCTTCCATTATATCAAAAAAGCTTTATGGACAATGATAGTAGCAATAATCATTAGTTGTAGCAATACTCCTGATAACACCTATTCTCTCTTTGATGGGGATCTTATCACATACAGTAATATAAAAAAGAGGGTGTAATTAATCCTTTTAGGTACTTGTTTGTCAATAGCCTCTATCTCTATCTCTGTGTGTTCGCTACGCATTGATGATTCCCTTTATGATAAGACAATATGATAATCTGCTTGTCTGGGACACTGTGATTTACTGTTTAACAAACAAACATTATCAATCTGTACAGGGAGATGATGCACAGATTTTTGAAAATTAATTATGCCACTGAAATACGATAACAGAACTAAAGCACTGTTTGTGAAGCTGTGTGTGTGTGTGACAGAGAGAGAGAGAGAGAGAGAGTGAGTGAGTAAGAACACCCTAATAGATTACCAGCACTTTCTCCTACTTCAGTAACCAGGACAGAAATGTCAGGACTGCCACCCTCTGTGTGTGTGTGTGTGTGTGTGTGTGTGTGTGTGTGTGTGTGTGAGTGCATGCTCGAGGTGCATGTGGGTCTCCAGAAGCGTGCTTCTCGATGTACCAGATGTCACCTTGCACACCTTCCACACAGGTGTATGTGTGTTTCAGGTAGATGACAAGAATGACACAAACACTTGAGGATCAACACATCACGAAAACTCCCACCATCTGCCCGCCAGCAGACAAATATAAACACAGTCTTCTCTTACTCTGCTATTTCTTTATCCCCCTGCATCGCTCCACTTTTCTCTCTGTTCTCGCTCGCTGCAGTGCTGCCATCCATCATCATTAGGAGGCAAATAGATGACCTGTCTACACCTGCAACCACTCTCTGTCCCTTTACTCTCTGGAGAGAGGAGAGGAGAGGAGAGCAGAGGAGAGGAGAAGAGAGGAGGAGGGTAAAAAAGAGGGTGAAGAGTGAGGTTTTAGCCATTCAAGAAATGTTCAATAAAGGGAAAAAAGATCCAGATGCAGTGAACGAAGCTGTGTTGTCTATTTATTTTACTTAATTAAATCATACAGTATTTATATGTGTGCGTGTAAACAATACACTGAATCAGAAGTGATAATCGATGTATAGTAATATACTGCACTCTCTTGTGATACATCATAGATATCTCAGTACGTATGGTGATATTATGAACTATGCATGTGCCCTCTATTGTAATGGAAGTGTGAATTTGCACTACACAGTAAAAGAAATTCCACAACAATCCCACAATGCAATGCGTCACATAATCATTAAATGATAAAATTATGAATGACAAAATTACAGCAGTGCAGCTCTACACCTGTCAGCGATGATGCAAAATGACCATGATTATTATTCCTATTCTAAAGTGATTATACAGTGATTAGCGAATGACTGAAAGAGTACATGAGTTTGGACACTGCTTTGGACACAAACTCTGGGTCCAGTAGCACTAGCTGGGGGTCTAGAGTGGACTGAAATTGGCTGAGTGGGTTTTAATCCATTCTGTCATATAGAGTAGCTTCTGTGTTAAGACAGATCTATCTTGTCACCTTGGTATGTTACATCATCATCACTGCATGTGCATTTGCATTGAAATGAAAATTCTGACACATTGCTCTTTCTCGAGTTGTGCTGTGACTGAGCATTAGGCACACTGCACCAATTATGACAAATAAAGTCAAGTCCAAAGTATATGATTAAGACCTTAATCATAATATAGTTAATATTTAAAAACTTGTCATCCATTTAATTCTGATTTGCTTTTGTTTATGTGTATAATCAACTTATTGTGATCACATTGAACCATAGAGCCAGTATTTTGTATCAAAAGAAAATGTAAGATGAACCTTTACATCCCGAAAGGAGGACAAAGCATCAAAGCCAGGATAGACAAAGAAAAAAGGGGGGAATAGCACAGGTTGGGACAAAAGGAAAGGATGGGAACAGCCAAGATGGAGGAGAAGAGCAGAAGGAAGCATATGGAAGAGGACGAGCAGAGGACAAAGTATTGTCTCCTGTTAATATGTAAAAATAACTCTGCTGCTGCCTGGTGGAGGAGCAAACTGGGTCAGAGAATTCCCACAGTGAGAAAGAGGAAGAGGAGAGGGAGAGGGAGAGGTATCACATCAATTCAGTCTGTGGTATCAGTGTGAAGCAGAAGTCAGTCTCTCTCTTCACCTTAGGCTGTCCGGGCTCTCTGTGCACATGCACTCCATGTATTTGTTCATCCATCTAATCATTCAGCCAACCTTCTAATAGCCTGTCCTCCCCGTCCTACCCTCCCACATCTTTTCATCTCCCCCTACCCTCCGTCTCTAGCTCCTTTGTTTCCACTCTCATCCTTTCCTTCCTGCGCTAACAAACACAGCCCCGACTTTATCACACACACTTGCCAGCCTCTCGTCACATTCTGCTCCCGAGTTCCTCTCTTGCAATTAACCCTACCCTCGATCTTCCCTTCTCTTTCCTCATCTCTCTTTTCTCCCACTGTTAATGCGCACTTGTACCACATCCCACTAATGGGTGAATGAAACTTGGTTTGCCATGCATTGCCAGTTAATGTAATAATAATAACAATAATAAAGCATTTAATTACCCGGCAGTTAAGCGATGTGACACATCTTGAAGTGATGATAATCACGCCGAAACAGACTGATAACCTCGCATGAATAAGAAGAGTATATTAACTTAACTTATTATATTGCAGTCTGTATTATCAGTGGCACCCAGTCAGTCATGAACGACTTACTGTGGAATAATTACTGGTTAATGTGATACTGTGCTCTTAACGCATTATCTGGCAATTTACTGGGCCTCCAAAATGATTTCATTCGGTTAATTTGCAAATTGATTTACAGCAATATTGTTGTCAGATACTCAATTATTTTAACCGTGGTCTTTGGTCACACACTGCCCTGCACAATGTTCCATGTCGAACATTTTTCCTTGGTCTCTCCCCTTTCCTTCTAGACTTTGCCCCTACTCTATTCATTCTTATTACGTATGCATTATCTCCAGCTACATTTCATTTGATTGTTCGGCACCTTTTCTATTTTGGTCCACACTTTGCCCCGTTTCCATCCATCATATCCATGCTACTTCGATCTCAGTCGGCGCACCTGTCTGTCATGGCATAGGCTATCTATGTGGATCACCTGGAGACAGTTAAGCTAAATGTCAGCATCTTTAAATTTTTCCTAAAACTTATATTCTTTTTCTTCTCACCCACTGTACCTGATCAGCTGCTGCTACTCTACCATGTCTACTGAAGGGTTAAAAATGTGCGCTGGGGTTGCACCAGCCTTGTGTCAGTTCTCTCATAAGTTAGGGTGTAAAGTCAATACTGGAGGTTTGGTAACTACAAGTGAGTTTGTAAATCTAAAATGGATTGCACCATGAATACTTGGGGCATAACCAATCTAGTTTAGAGGTAAAGTCATAAATAAGGCAACCACTCAATAATCAGGTTTGGCAGGGATACTAGGTATATTAGCTTTCTGGCTTGGCATTGCAGCACATCACAGTAAGTTAGACTGATATTGACATATCATGGATAAATATCATATCATCAGTAAATTAGCTTTCTGCTGGTTTACTGTGTTGAAATGACATGCAGTGAATGAAAACTGTGCTGTCACAGAGAAACTGCTGTTTAACCACAAGTGAGTATACTGTGTGACATTTTATGATTCACACCTACCCAGGGGGCATGTATAACTATTTACTTGTTACAACTTAGTAATAATTTATGTTGTAACTAGACTAGGTTTGAACTTACACACAGCTGCTGCAACAGGCATCTGAGGATTAAGGATTATTTGTTTACATAACTGGACAAAACCAAACATTTTAAAATGCTTTTTCGATATCCAAGCTATTTTCAGATGGACTCTAAATTACAAAAGACACCATGGCGCTTTTCCACAGTTTCCCTCTCATGGTTTTTAATCTATGAAATGTAATCCCATGCACCAAATATTTCATGTTATGCTGTGCTTCTGGGTTTTTCACTGTTGCCCCAGTCAACACCGCAGCTATAAGAGTAAACCATAAACCATGCAATGTGCGTTGCTCAGCAATCCTGAGCAGTCATCAAAATCTTTATTGATGAAGAATGTTGTAAGCATACCAACTATTTTGCAGACTATTTATCAGGCTACTGTACATACTGCCCTACCTTTGTGTGTGTTAGCCAGAGCCATATATCTAGAAGACAAATTAATACAGGAGCGCTCTTGCATAGAGGGGATTTCCCATCTGTGTAATGTCTCTTGAACTCAAATAGGCAGAACATGACAATTCTTCGGGCAAAGGTTAGCAACAATGTGAAAAAGCAGAATGCAAATAAATTCAGTGAAGGTCAATCTACTGCAGAATCATTAATCTAACCTTTAACTCTTTGTTCCATTTACTTCTGCTAATTCATGATCTTTCTTATTAACTATATGTAGATTACCCAATCCCCACTATGAATCCAGATATACAAGTGCCTGGATAGTGCTAAATTTACTTAAAATGAGTCCAGAGCTTAATATGATTAAGGACTCAAGGCCCCAATGGATTAACCTGCAGGGCTGGTCCGAAATGGGCAGGGCTGCTTCTTGGCTGGCTGACTAGAGGCAACAGAAATAGCCTGAGCTGACTACAGCATATGCAATGCGCTGCAGCAGTCCTCCAAGGTTCCATGTTTTTGGATCTAAACCCCCTGCTGTATGTGTGCTTGTGCAAGGGAACAGCTTCGTGTGCATGTGATGGCGTGTTCATGTGTTAACATTTGTATGGAAGAGAAGAAGAGAAATATTTATGGGCTAAGTAACTCCCATATATGTGGACTGCACTGGACACTGCAGCATTTTAAACTTAAAGTCCAAAGAGTAACTTTAGATTATCCTAATAAACATAAAGCATAATATTATCCTTGTCGTGTGGATGGTTGAAGAAACACTGCACTATAGTGTAGCTACAGTAGATCTTTGACAGTAAATAACTACTCAGGGTCACTGACAGAAAGCACTGTGCAGCAAGCATTTGTGTGCATAAGTTGGAAAACGAAAAATAGTGGCTTGTGTGTTGGTTGCGCTGTATAAACAATTCACAGATCGATTAAGAATTCACATTTCTGAACTCATGCAATTATTTGGAAAGGAAGAGACACTGCTTTATAGAGCTTACAAAACTTTGAGGTCACTGTGAGTTTAAACTGAAACTTGCTAATTCATTCTCAGTCATTACCGACATACACAATTCAAGAACTCGTAATTCAAATGATATTTCTGGCTGTTATTCATTAACATTCTTATACTGTGGTGTTTTTGCTACAGTATGCATAGTCAAAGGTCTTTGAATAGTGTAAGCACTGCTCTATATGCCACTTTATGACTGACACATATGCAAAAACACAAAACTATGCAGAATGTAATTATTTTCTTTTTACCTACTGGGACCATAAACATCACTTTCTTGCAATTTTGCAATTCAGTATATTGTAATGAGAGCCTGTCCACAACTGTGTTCTGTGCAACTCTACTGCAGCCACAGCCTCAGCTGAGATCACTACAAGTGCAGAACAATTTTTTATCCATGTGTACATATTTCCTTTCATTTCAACACCTGCATAACTACTGGCTGATTTTACAATAGTACAATAGCTGTTTTAACAAACAGCTATTGTACGTTTCCTGCAGAAAACAATAATATGCCTTGTTTAGAATCTGCTAACTGCAAAGATTAAAGTCCATGAGCATTAAAACAATAAACCCAATTAATGACTGACCAAGAGGCTAGCAAACCTAAAATATCCCCTCTCGACTGAGACTTTGCTCTTTAAAAAACATCTTGCTAAGGTAATTCAACACACCTTACTGAAACCACCGACTCTGACATACATTTCACTTAAAGACCTGTGTGTGTGTGTGTGTGCATTTACCTGAAACAACTTAGCAAACAGATTAGAGTACAGCCGACACATAATCCACAGATAAAGTCTGACTGGGACTACACACAGTGGGAAAATGCGTTTCTGTCCTGTGTGATAACGGCCTGACTCATTCAGCAGTGCTGAAACGACTGCATGGTTTGAAATGAGGCTTACAATACACATGAGGCGGCATGGTTATCCTTGTGAGGAACTTTCAATTTAGCAAGGATTTGCACTAACAGTGACATTTGTATATGTTGCAGAGAACAAATGTGTATCTCACTACAGTCTTCTTTTAATGACTAATGCATACAAGGCTGCAGCTATGTGTGTTATGCCCGTCTAAATGAACAATAACTAATACATACAATGCAAAACAGTAAACAAGTTATTAACCTGCTGGCTGCTGTGTAACTGCAATCTTAAGATGAAAATGAGCTCCTTCCCCAGAGTCCTCTGCCCAGCCGCTACTGATTTATTTAAAGTGTCCACAACAAAGTCAATCTTCAAAGCTAAAATAATGATGCTCAACAGTTTCATTTGCTGTTGCATGTCTAAAGAGGTAAACAGTGTAAAACGAAAACAGAACATGAGATGAATATCTTGACATACAGAAGCTAGAACAGTAGCAAGCGCACAGGCATATCAGCCAGTAGACCTGGCAGGGTACCAATACTATAATGCCAGTACAGACTTTTGAACTGCCAGTATCACCACAAAACACACAGTCAAAGATAGTGTCACTCGTTAAACGAAGAAGCAAAAGGTCACAAATCAATGTTGTAGTGATCAGATTAACATGAATAATACAGAGTGATGGGATTAACTGATATGATATTATCTCATCCTCAGTAATTAACAATACAAAAATATGAAAGCATATTTATTTTAAAATCATCCTCACTTGTGAATGGCAACTCATTGTTTACTACCCTCCTCCTCCACTATGCCATAGATTAATGCATTATACATTAGAGTGAAACCATATAGTAATAATTCATATCAAAGTTGATAGTTTCATCATTTGTAGGAATCATTAAAAGTGATCAGATTCTCAGTACTGAACCACCCAGGTGAGTCTTGCTCTATCCAGGTAAAGCCCCGCCCCCCTCTGCTCTGTCCCCCTGTGACACTACAGGATGTCGATTCTGTAATGGCCACTTTGTTCCAGACTCTCAATTAGTCCAAATTGCTTAACCCTAATGCGCTAATGCTGTTTAAGATTAAATCAAGATCCGGGTCCAGGACAAGAGCTGCAGTGAAAAAAAAAAAAAAAAAAAAGAATCGCCTATCCTGACTGAGGCAGGATGAATACGAGATGAGCTGATGTCTGTTTTCATGCAGCTTTCATGTGTGGAAACAACTCGCCTCTGGAGTTTGCTGCTTGTTTGGGTCGCCTCATTACAGTCACTTGCGTACTAGCATCCCGGATCAGACGGGTCTCGGAGGAGGCGTTTCCCTGAAGGGCGCACAGCTCCGCCGGTGAAGGGAAGCTGTTCAGACAACCCATCTCCACACTTGATCTTCAGCTCCTATCCCCCCCTCCGATGTGCTCTGAAAGTCGTTCGCTGCCTCTCTGTTTGCGGTCTGCATCCTCTCGTCATCATTAAGCGACCCACAGCATCGCGGATAGCGGGAGTCAAAACCTGGCATGGATTCTTAATTAACTGCAGCCTCCACCTGCAGCGATCAGTGGGTTCTTACTGACGAAAACCAGCTCTGATGTTATTCATCCCTTCGTCTAGTTGAACACTGTTCAAACATCAAGCCACATCTTCTTAAAGGTGAAGTTTTTATACGTATATTCCTTGTCCCACCTGAATCAATTATCCAATAACCCAAATCCACCGTTTGTGACGCTCCAAATAGATCAAGTTAAATCTTAAACAGCAGTTCAACCCATATGCAATCTTTCATCCTAAATAACTACAAACACAAAATAAAGAAACAAAAAACAGCACTTCTGTCACTTGCAATGGCTACAGCAAATTCTTTATTTGAATAAATCAGCAAAGTGTCCCAATAGATTATCACTAATGCTGTTGAGTATGTAAACTTCTAGAAACACTTTTAATTAAAGCAAATCATTTCACCATTAATTAGTTGCGTATTACTATGCTTATTAGTAGAGTTTTGACTCTGCATTAGTTATTATAAGAAAGTTATTAATGCATTTTTCTGCACGACTATGTTCTACAACTACTAGACCATTAACCAAGAGTTTTCCCTCCATAACGTCTCAATTAACGCTGATTGATAGGTAATAAGTAAGGAAGCTGTTGCACAATAATTTCAATTTTAATGACCAAACTCAGACAGAGATGTGTTTCTGATATCAATCAACTGGTACAAAAGCAGTTAAAGAAAAAGACAATAATTTGCTTCTGAATATCACAGAGAACTTCAGCACCATGGAGAGCAAACATCTGAAACTTATTACAATATAGAGCAAAGTTACCTAAAGTACAACACATCAGATCAAAATTCATCAGAGAGAGCAAATAACACCTGAGTTAGACAACACATATCATTTTATATGGAGTCACCAGCAGTCTTGGCACCCATTAAAAGCACATTTTGATCACAAAGTCCATGTGCGTTGCAATACATATTCCAACTCACAGTATATCATTACATCACTCTTAACAAAAAAAAAGCCCCTCTTCTCACAGGATACAAATACTCAGAGGAAACCATGCAGTGAAGATGATTTTCTCTGCTTTGGAACGTCTTGTTGTAAACTCTGCACAGGATGTTATATGACTTTAAGGAGAGACAGCTTCTTTTTTCCTCGAACAGCAGAGTCAATAGATTATAAAGCAGTGCAAGATGTATTTCTCTTTGATTAAAGGGCATGAGTCACTATTATGGTCTTTGTATTCTTATCTGCTTATTGAAACTGCAGCAGCAAATCATATCACCCCTGCTCTACCCTGGCTTGCTTTTTCAGATTTCATTTTTAAATTCACTGAATACAGGCCCCCAGCGACATATCAGACCTCTTTTTATCACTAATGAGCTGAGGCACAGCTTGGTCCTCTTAGCAGAGCCCGACTGCTTGTTCCACACACTGAGCTGGTGCTGTAACAGAGGTGACCCAGCCATTACTATCTGAGCTCTCAGGCTTTGCAGCTTCCTGCAAGAGGAGCTCATGCTACCGAGATCATGACACGATATCAGCGCGATGCGACTGGGTCTGTTGAGATTGGGAACAGAAGGGGGTGTTACAGGGATGCTGGCAGACACTGTTCAGCCTTCTAGAGGTGTCGTGTCTCTATCTCACTGAGTCATTTGTGAAGGAAGGTGCCCACTTGGTAACCACAATGTCATGCCCACACTCATTCAGCTTGAAAGCTAGAATAAGTACTGCAAGTGGTGAGTGTCACTGCCAGTCTGATGGCGCCATAGAGCCTGATGTTTGTCTGCTATAGCATTTGTCTGCATGGTACCATATCATTCTATTTCAGTTTAACTCTCTAATTGGACCTCTTTATGAGTGCTCATCGACCCAAGCTACAAATGACTTACATCTGTCGGTCGAGTTGGTTTCCAATCACATGTGCACCCTGCACGCTTGAGCCAGCATGATGTGTGGTTTCAACTGTTTCTCTGTGTTTTGGGCTGGCAAGAGAGACTGTTTGGAAAGAGCTGTGTGGGAGCTGTTGGACTATAGCTCTAACAGGCTGGGGATGAAAAGCCAGTGAGCTTGACCAACATTTCCAATATAAAGGTGCACCCCACAGCCTGGGTATGGCTCACACGAAAAAGTTGTTGTGGAGTGCAGAACATGCTTCACAGTGTAAACACCATATATTTACAAAGCTATTGGCCCCCAACATTATCTTTATTGTATCATTTATTTATATATGCATTTAATACTGTATTCATGTGGCTCTTACTCTCCCCACCTACATGTAAAACCCACAGCTGAGTGCAAAATATTTGAAACACATCCAGTGGTGTATTATTGCTACACGGAAATGTGGTAAACCACAAACTTCCATTAGGTTAAAACGAGCGGACTAAAAATGTTAATGACCACATTACTGAAAATGATCTGAACTAAATTTATCATGACAAGGTGATAACAAATAGCCATGTAAATTCTGACGGTGGATTTTATTTTAACCCTCAAATTCAGGTAAACATGCCATGTCTAGCACTGCTCAGACTGGCAACATATGATACCGTTCATGTGTCAGATAATAAACCAATTACATGACACATGAACTGGAGAAGCATACATGATTTTAATTAACACCCAACTGAGGATATTCACTCTTTGGTTCTGTTACATGTCCTTGGTGTACTCATGTTTAATACCATAACATACAATGAGCCAGCAGTGATGAAAAACATTCTGCAGAGACAGAACACACAGGAAATGAGGCAGCTTATTAATTCAAGCAAAAACACATGCACACAAGCAAAGAGACATTTTTGCACATACACGCATCTCTTGTTCTCCTGTCCTCTGTTTTCCTTTCACAGACACACACACACACACAAAGGCAGCTGGCTGAGTGGTGGCTGTCTCAAGTCAGGCTGACTCTGATGTGTGTGCTGGAGTGAGACGATGATGTGCCTCCAGAAGATCTCGGGAGAAATATGATGAAGCTTCCCTGCAAGTGCTATGTGTCTGCTCACAGGCATGTATGTGTATGTGTGTATGTGAAAGAGAGTGCTGCTCTGTTGCATCCTCTGCTTTTTATCCCCTCCTCTTAGCAAGCTCAACAAACATGGGCGGATACACCTCAGTAGCTTTGAGGCATACGACACAAATATGTGCATCTACTGTCCATTAATATATCTGATTCTACATGCTGCATATCCAGGAAGTCACGAATATAGAGTGTAACTATCAGTATTAGTACCACATCATATTTAAAGGCAAAATCTGTAGTTTTCGGCATGTTGTTTGATCTCCTTGTTGTTGTGCATGGCAAACTAAATTGACTGACTAAACTGAAATTACTAATCTATCACCTTGGTTTATTAATCGCTTATCTTAAAAAATATGAAAAATTATAACAAGTATCTTACCATACGTTATCAGAGCCCAAAGTCACGTCCTCAAATAACTTTTTGTAAGCCAATATGATTTTGTCAACAATATGCAACCCTCTTCAGCTAACATGCGTGTCAGTGTATGCGTTGGTGTGTGTGCAGAGGAGAGATTCCACAATCCCATAAATCCTGCTTTATTAGATAAATGTCCTAATCAGATGACGAAATCTCACCCACCCCACACACACACACATACAGGGACCCACACAGCATCTCGCTGATAATCTCCATTACCAATTACGGGTGATACGCCACAGCTTAACATGAAAGCAGCAATTAATCTGCTAACGCCGGTCAGTGGGTCATAATAGTGGAGAGAAAATATTCCTTGCAGGCATACATATTGTACGCATACACAAAAAGCACATGAATCATTGAGATATTTTCTGTCATTGCTTTTAAGTGAAGTACAGTTTTTCCTCATTTCTTCAGAGATGCATTTCAAATGAAGTGTATTCTTTTCATGCCTATTTCACTCTAATGCCTGGGCTCAAAATTGACTTTTTCTTGCAGGTCTTAAAGAGGCAAAAATGCATGCTCTAAACTGGTCTAATGAAGACATGGTGACAGTTTTTAAACACTGAAAGATCTGACCGGTATTTTTATTCACATATGGCTCAGTGATTGACCAGGCGTGCTGTATTCTAGCACTTCTCAATTTTGCACGCACACAGACAATATGAGTGCGTCAGTCCAAAGAAGAAATTCTGACACTGGCAAGTTTTTGCGTTTTTATAATCCACAAGTCCGCGTCTCTCCTTTGTTACTGGCTTGTCATCCTCCTTTCTGTTATTTTCTTTGTGAGGCGAAGTAGAGAAAGACAAAGGATAAATGGTACAACCTCAAATCTACATTGTGGAGACAAGTGCCTCTTTGAATCCAAAATAACAAGTTGATCCATGCAACGTTGAGCGCTGTTCGTTGTCAATTGTCGATTACGGCAGATTGAGCTGGATCATCTTTTTCGAGGCACTAACAACTACCAGAGACACAAGAAACCTACAACAAGAGCTGGCAGTATTCTTCATGTTTGTTAACAAAGAGGGTAGCCAACAACCCTTCATCTGCTCTGTCTAATGTATTAATAAGAAAGATGAATGGAGAATTAATGGTGACAGACGAAGCTCATAAACACAGCATCACACTGTGATGAACAAGCAGCCTTTCACTCTGTATAAACTGTTACAAATACAATTTGCTACAACTACTTAAGTTAAAACATGGTCATTTTTCTGCTACGTAGTTAATTATAGTGTAATACTTCACAAGCATACTCAAGTTATCATATCATAATAAAACAGACTCTGAAAATGTAAAAACATTGCTAGTACAATCACAGTCTTCAGCAGCTTGTTGGAGCAAACAGAGGTGACTGCCTTGCTCAATGGCAGCTTGTCACAGGCTCAGTTCAACAAAATGTATTAAACCATACAGGGGTTCAAACTGGCAACCTTCCAGTCACAGTCCAAACATGGTCTGCTTGGTTTGAAAAAAATAGCCCAATCTTCCAGGAAGTCTCAATGAGGGCAAGCTATGGTTTCCCTCATCTAAGCTCTTTTTGACACAGTAAGCAGAGCTGGGACATTAGAAGACAGGGATAGGGGAGGGTTGTGGGTGGGTGTATGCACATGTTTGTGTGTGTGTGTGTGTGTGTGTGTGAGTGTGAGAGAGAGAGAGAGAGAGAGAGAGAGAGAGAGAGAGAGAGAGAGAGCTCTGAGTTCAGTTGGGGTCGGTGCAAATGAGTTATCAACATGTGTACACTGTATGTGTTGTATGATGCTGTCAGTGTGTGTGTGTGTGTGTGTGTGTGTGTGTGTGCACTAGGCAGAGCAGAGAGGTGACACTCAATGAGCCACAGTAGCTGAGCGATACAGCAGATGGGCCTCCCATATCGAACTGTCAAACTGTCAGATTCTCTTCACCCAATCCATTCACTCCTTCAGTAGTCGCTATAGCCAGAGAATGCAATACTCTGATTACTGTACTAATATTGTCAAACATCTCAACCAGGTTATCGTACTGACATGGAGGGTGTAGTAATACTCAATCATGGAACCACTCTTGGCGTGTAAACAGCTCAGTCTTGTTTTTTAGAATCCTGCACACTGCAGCAAAGGTCTCGGAGTGAAAGGATGCAAAGGTGCACTGTTGAAAAAGGGAACAACAGAAGGCTTGTTGCAGTAAAAAAAATATTAGGTGTAATAGAGGAAGCTGCGTTTATGCCACACCATAAGTAACAGCTTGTATATAAGCCCCAATCCATAATCGGTGACTGCACCTTTTCGCGACACACGTCAGAGTCTGTGTACACAAAACTAATGAATGAACGGAGCTTTATCATCCTCAATGAATCCATCAAAGTGAAAACAATAAAACACTAAATATGCTCCTTCATTTTCCTTTGTATCAGCTCATGTAGGATCAATGAAGGCTGTTGGGTAAGTTGACTGATGACCCATTCAAATGCCTTAATTAAGCTGTTACCTTGTTACCTATGTAGGTATTCTCAGTAATCAGGTCATGGGCGAGCATGTAACTGTTTCTTCTGTATAAGATAATGCAGTACAAAGCAGAGATTTACAGCATAACTGAGAGGCAGTGTAACAACAAAGATCACAAACTGAATGTGAACCAAGAAGGATATAAATATTTGGTTGGCTCGTGAGAGCTAGAGCTGTCAGGATAACCTCCACTGTGCCACTTCTTAATCCCATCTACACCTTATCCTCTTTCCTTCTGTGTGTCAACACCCACTTCATCTATACTCCCAATCTTGCTCTCTGTTTACAGTCGACCCTTAGACTTGTATGACCTCATCAATAATGTTAAAGATGTGGTATTAATGTATTAAAATGACACAAAGTAGTGGGAAAATAACTGTTGTGATATTGCTAACTGCACTCTAACAAACCCACCGATACAAAAAAGAGCACATTCTTAACTCTGCTCGCCCACAGGTCCATCACAACAACCTCTTTCCTGGTAAATCCATCATCACATCAGCAAGTGAAATGGAATATGCAGAGAGTGGACTTCTGAAAGCTTCCATCGACAAGTATGGCCTTCACCCAATGACACTGTAGTGCAGTGATACTCAAACACTTGAGCAACATGTGGCTGAGAATTTGTCAAAATTCCACCTAAAAAATGTTGCTCGTACGCACTTCAGTCAATCAAACGAGTAGTTTGCACTCATTCCTCTAATTTAATGTGAAATGACCATTAGATTTGCCATGTGTATATGATCATGAAGGACTCAGTTATTTACAGTTTTTGAATTTGCACTTAAAAGCAAAAAATTAAGACTGATGTTTTTAGTGGTTGACATATTTTTCCCCGAGGCAGTGAACGGATTACTCGCCAGGGTCAGTATTTTTTGAGCTCCATCTCACTTTGTAGAACAGGGATTCTACATAAACCCACATCAAGAGGTTTACAATGCCATCTGGAGCATTTTCCCTTGTGATAAAAAATGTCAATGTTTGATTTTCAATTCTTTGTGCAAAGCAAAGATGATAAACACACTGTGCTGCATGGCATTTGTTCTTCGCTGGCCTCACTAATTAAAGAAACACTCATCTCAATCCCTGAGAAAACAACGCATGATAGATTGAACAACTGCGTATTAACTCTGCTCCCACATTGATTTCACAATTGACCTTTTACTTTAAGCTAAATGAATGCTGAAGTTTTTGATGTGTGTGTAATAGCTGCCAATAAATCAAGTTATGAAATTTCATTCAGATGCTACCAAGACATCGGTTACTTAACAGAGAATCCAAATAACAGATTTCATTAGTGGTTAGTTCTCCAATAGAATGCACAACAGCACTCTTGTCCAAGTCTTGAAATTTACATGAAAGAGGAAATCAATAATGTATGACACATGGCCAAACCAAAACGCATTACAATGAAGGACATCTGTATATGAAGCTACTGTGACTAGCGCACAAACATGTTTACAAAGCGTTTTCATTGGAAAAGAAGAAACAGCTGTATTCATCACATACAGCACTATGATATATGACACTTTGATTGCACATGTGAATAAGATGAGGATGCAAACAAACCAAGTCGTGCCTCAGGAGGAACTCACTATTATTTCTGTAAGTTACCTAATGCATCTTATGGTGAAGGCAGCCTTTGTTTTGTTGTCACGCAGCCACACAAAGACAAAGGTCAAGTTA
The DNA here is from genome assembly GCA_037975185.1 of Centropyge bicolor. Lineage (NCBI taxonomy): Eukaryota > Metazoa > Chordata > Actinopteri > Pomacanthidae > Centropyge > Centropyge bicolor. The sequence goes on along the minus strand of JBBMOC010000034.1, from coordinate 3,686,497 downwards.
ACAGGGACTTGAGAAACCAAACAGTTCATTTCAGGTTTATGTGGAGCGGTGCAAGCTGTGGTGCAGGCAACCTTACATGGCCATGTCTCACACTCTCTGCCTCTGTCTGTCTGACTGTCTTTGTTTCTCTCTCTCTCTCTCTCTCTCTCACTGTCTGTCTCGCTCTCTCTCTCTCATCTCTTGTCTCTGTCACTCTGAGCTATTCCTGGATTCCACACTGAGGTGAAAGGAAACAGGAACGGCTGCAATGGCTGGTGGTAGCAGCATTTTTCTCTGCAAACCACTCTTCCTCTTGTAACACACACACACACACACAAACACACACACACACAGTCAATATTCATGTGTTAATGGCTTTGTTCCTTAGCCAGTTGGGAAGATGTTTCCTCAAACATGTTTAGGTGACGAAAGCCATTCCTGTTCCTGCAGATGGAATGTGGGGGGAGTGTGTGTTTGCATGCGCTCGTGTGTGTATTTGCATTTGTTTGGCAAACAACACAGTTGAAAATGAGATATGGTCATCTGGATGGATCTGACTCGGCAGGGTGCAGATGGGTGCTTTATTATTGCCATGTGGAGGAATATTCAAAACAATAGCACACCCTCTGCTATCTGCCCTTTGTTCAGTCTCTTCTGCACCACAGCACCATTGGGACTCTCCCCAACTCCCTGTTGTGCTTACTGGAACCTTGGCAGCCAGCTGCCATATCAGCCAATTAGAAAAGCTTTTACTAAAGCTCCAGCCAATTGGATTAGTGCTACATTTCCTTGCCAGATGAGACTCTAAATGTGCTGCTGTATGCTAGAATCTGAGAACTGGTGGGCAGACTCCTGTTTCGCTGACAGGCACTGGGCACCAGAATACACACACGCTGCAGAGGCAGTGGCTGGAGAAAGAGGCATCCTGTGACGCTGCACCGGGTGTCCTCTGCTACTGAGTGTGTGCGTTACTGAGATTCTAAACTGTTTAAACCTAGAACACAACATAAAACAAACCAGAACCCGAGCAGCCGAGGGACCGTGATACTGCTCTCAGACGTACATTAAACAGAACCTTACACATGGATGGGTGAGCAGGAAAAAGACTAAAGACATGCTGTGAATGGCAGCAGACACACAAGGGGAAGAGGGCAAAGTTAAGGAGTGAAAAGGGACAGAAAGATAAGGCATTTTCATTTTTCAGAATAGAACCTGTGGCTCTGTAAATAAAACTGACCAAACTTGACTTAAAAAAATAAACTGAATGTGATTGTCTTCCTGACTGAGCGTGGAATAGATATGGACAAATTTCCCTGACAAAACTGTGATTTTTCAAATTTGTGGCTTTTATTGAATTGTCACTCGACTGCGTCTGCGTGTGTTTGCCTTTGCCATGCATGCTCAGTGTATATGTTGTGTACCTATAGCATGTTTTGCTAATAAGTGTCCTTATTCTGGGCCCTCACCTCTTTAATACCAGGAAAGTCAAACACCCAAACTACATATAGAATGGTAAAAAGCTCTGTTTTATATAGAAAACATATTTATCCTATTTTTCTGATTTCAATGGTGACTTAGGAAGGTCAATGGAGATGGTTTCATTTTTAGAAATTAATTTTCTACTTATTCATGTTGACAACTCAACTAAACATAACTATAAAATGCTATACAAGTCAAAGATTAAAATCTATGTTTGCCTTATTTAAGGCTAAGAATACAAAGAACTTCAAAAAAGGGCTAGAGATGCAAAGGAAAATGGCAAAATCAGAAAAAGAGAAACCTAAAAATGATTAGCAGAGAAAAATTAAGAAAAAAACAGTGCAAGAAAAATAGTGTACCCCAAGAAATAACACAACAAAGAACAGCCCAAATGGATGTCAACAGAAGAAGATTTGCCAAAAGAAATGAGGAGAAAAACAATAGAAATACCAAGAGAAAACTCGGAGAAAGAAATACTGAAAGAGACAAAGACAGTTTGTGCATCATGATGGTATAATAGCAGCTCCCTCCCCTTGCTTCTCATCCTCTTATCTCGTCGATACTGATAGAGAGTTCACTGCCAAGTCAATGCTTACGAGAAAGACTGTGAAAGTGCTCATGGGGGCCTGGAGCATACACACTCAACCACACAGGTACAAACACACACACACACACACACACTTTCTCAACCTGCCCTATCCTTGGTACTCTGCTCACTTTGAAAGGCTGCCGCTGGATATTTGTCCATTACAATCCACGGCAGAACAGAGATGAGACAAGTGAAGATGCAAGGATGCAAAATCTCTGACAGCCCACCAAAGGCAAAAATGTAATAACTCTATCTCTCCCTCACGTTCACAAAACCCACTGTACCCTGATACAAGAGGAGCATTATACGGCTGTAACAAGCTGCAACTAAGGAAGTATGTGTTTCCACTCTATAAATCAGCTCTATGTGGGGAAGTGAAGCAAAGGACTGGGCATTAAAACAAAGACACCCCACATTTCTATCTGAGCAGGCCAGGTGTGGCTGAGCGTGTTCTCCTGCACATGAAACAGGGTGGAGCAGGGTGGAGCAAACAAAAATAACTCAAAGGCAACAGGCCATTAGTCAAGCCTGCAGACCACCAGGCACAAAGAAGCGATAATGGAACCACTGAAACCAGGAGGGACCAGCGAAAACCACAAGACCACAGCAGAGACCAGCAAGTGCAGCTTTAATTAATCAGCCGATCAATAAAGAGATAAAACCTGCCAACACATAAAAATGATGAGAGAAACTGTTTGGAAAGTTGGTGTGCAGGGGTTGAAGATCTTTGTACACTAACAAGCTGATGTGAATGTTGTGGTATTTCTAGTTGTCTTCAGGCAAAAAGAAAAAAAAAGAGGTGTTAATTTACCCTGACATCAACAGGATTAGGTATGTCAAAAAGCTGGTTCAGCAAGAAGAGAGAGAGCAGATCAGCATTTCTTTCTCTCACTGTCACACACAGGGAACAAACACATGCACACACACACACAAAACAGAGAAGGTACATTGTGTGAGGAACTAACCTCAATGATGAAACACAATGCTTCAATAACCTACTTTTGGTTCCTTAAAATGGGGCAAAGTGAAGGTTCAAAAAAGGGAAAAGATATAAATACTCGCACGACAATAACAGGTAGTTAACAGCCTCATAGATCAACAAGCAGAATCTCTAAAAACAGAACAATAGGCGGAGGAATAAAGCTACAAAAGACCTGATCAATATCTCTCAGTACAGTGCGGAAGTCGATCAGACACCTGCTATAAAAGATGAGCCGCAGTCAAAACGCCACCTCTGGTCTCCTCATCCGAGACTACAGGAGGAAAGTTGGCGTTATTGTAAAAGTTCCGCTTTCTGTTTTGGCCACTGACAAAAGCCGAAAGCAAGCAAACAACAAAGAAAGCCAGGGGATAAAGTAGTTGAACTTCCCAACCTTTGTCAAACGAGAGCGAGAGGGAAATTTTTTTTAAAAATTAGCCGAAACTCTTTGCTAGTTTCTGACAGCGCTCAAACACGCATGGGAAGCCTCCGTAAAAGACAGGAAAAAACACAGCGAGGAGGAAAATATCAACCAACTTACGGTGTCCGTAATAAGCTGCTGAGAGGCCAAAACATAAGATCCAAAGAGGCGAAAAATATCCGAGCTTCAATCCGAGAAATGACAGAGCCGGTCTGAGCTGTCAGCGTCCGGCCGCGGCGGAGAGAAGGCACGGACTAACGAGCGCCTTGACAACCGGGGCAACGGCTGGAGGAGGCGGCTGGGATTGCGCATGCGCGAAATGGCTCGCTTCATTCCGGTGGAGTAAAAAAAAAAAAAAGACAGAAAAACACAACGGGCCACTTATTTATTTATATGAGGAGGCATTTGATAAATTAAAAAAATGATACAAAAATAGACAAACAAATAACACAAACAAAACTAAACACAAACAACTTATTCTTTAGTGCTTATTTCATTAATTTATGGCTACAATTATTGATTAGTTTCGTCATCAATTCACCTGTCAATATTTTTTCAAGATTAATGGATCAATGGTGAAATCAAGGCTGTAATATGTCACAAAGCACTCAGACATGTCTATAGCAAGTTCCCAGAATGCATTTCAAATTGCCTATTTTGTCCAAAAAAACAGACCAAAGTTCAAAGATGTTCAATTTGGAGGGATGTAAATCAGAGAAAAGCAGCAAGCTTCTCACATCTGAGAAATCAGAATATGTGATATGAGAAGCCTACATTAGTTACGATAATGACTTAATAAAATAATAAAAATGAAACGGTTACCAAAATAATCTCCTTGGTTGGTCGACTAATTGTGTCAGCACTTATTTTAACATATTTCCGAAAGCAGTAATAACCCACTGCCTTTTTCTTCTATCTTAAACTGGACAAAGTTAAAAATAATAATAATAATGATTAAAAACATGAAGTAAAAAGCAGGATTAGAAGGAGCAGCCTGCATGTTGACCGTGGCTCCCTCTCCATCCAGGAGGAGCATTACTCTCTCTCCCAGACAGTCTTATAAATAATTCAGCAATAAAAGCTTGCCTCTGCTCGCCTGGTTGCATGCAGCACCAAAAGACACCCCACACACCACCACCACCTCAACCCCTCTGCGTGGCTTCAATCCACGCGTCCGTCACCAATTAAAACAAATCTGGAAGCGAAATAAAAGTTCAATCAACATTCTTGTTTCTCGGCCGCTCGGCTCAGATCAGTCAGGGATTACAAGGCTCCTGTCAACTATCAATAGCCTCATGTGCCCGCGAGAGACGAGGGGGGAGAGAGAGAGAGAGAGCGAGAGAGAGGAGGGGGGAGGAGGGAGGAGACGGTGCAGATGCTGCTCGTCCTGTCCGCGGATCATCGGAGGAGAGCTGAGAATCACCCGCAATCCAAAACATCCTGTCCCCTCGCGAGCCCCGCATCTGCCCCGCATTTGTGCCCGCGCACTGTCCCACCAGAGCTGCAAGAGGCAGGAAGAGGTGTATTTACCTGCACACAGCTCCTGTTCTGCCTGCCGGTGTTACTCCCCCCCTTGAATGTGTCTTTCAGCGCTGCCGCTCCACTCCGAGCTGCGAGCAGCTGAACGGGAATTTAGACGTCGGGATTTGTTCACGTGGCCACGTTCCGCGCTCCTAATTGGCGGAGCGGCCCGAGCGGCACCTGTACGGTGAGCGGTGCATCGGTGCAGGGGGGGGGGAGGAAGAAAGGGAGGGAGAGAGACAGGGGAAAACAGATTGGTGCGGATATATTTATGCATAATATGGATCTCTTCCCCTTTTTCTCACTTGAGATGTGCATACAACTATATTAAGTGCACTAATATCATTTTGAATGCATAAAAATGTTATAGCCTATGGATTTATGATAAATTGTGATCTGGTAAATTATGAAAAATAGAACCTATTTTATGAATGCAATCAGATTAAGGCATCATGACACATAGCACTTGGATTAAAGTGTCAAATTATTCAGTTTTGTGATGTGCAAAAATCTTATCAGCACGATAAGACAAAAGGCAGTCAGTGAATTTAGACTACTGTAACCCACTGGTTAAATTCATGTAGCCTACCTGAGAGATGAGTAAAGTGTTGTGAGTGCTGTGCTCTCTGCTGCATCCCTGCTTATGTAAGGTATCCTATGCAAAAAGCAGTTACAGTGAAAGTGAACTGAACTGAATAAAACTACAAATGAATCATGAGTAAATTTATTCATGATGAAAAGGAATTTTCAAAATACAGAGTAACTGTTAGGGCATACTTTTTACCTCAAAATGTCATAGCTTATAAATAGCACATACATTTCTTTTAATAATATGTTTGTGTTGCATTTACTTTTGTGCAGATCTCACATGAAAAGTACATAACATAAATGCATTTGGGGGAAAAATGTGCATCCATAACCTATATTTTCAATCATAGTTCAATGTCTTAGTAATATACTATTTGCCTCTTGTAAAAGAGACCTTGAACAAACAAAGCTTAACCAGAAGACCAACAATTAGATTTAACGATTTAGAGACAAAGATTTGACTCAAATTTGGTTCTGCGGATACTTTAGTTTGGGTTTGAGTGCTTCTGCTGCTGCTGCTGCTGTACATCCTAATAACAGCAATGACAGATCCATAGATGAAGCCAGTCTTCAGCAACATTGACAACATCTGTCACACATCTGCCATTAGCACGACAGGATTGCCATGACCCTCTTTTGAATGACATACCAACAGACTACTGACACATTCACATGTAACCTCGTAACATAAACACATATACACAAGCAAGCAGACTCAAGCATTAATTAGACTGCACTGACAGAGCCACAGACAATCAACACGTTTTTATTTTCTTGTATTTAAGTGTTCTTAATTGCTGTAACACTGCAAGCTCTTCCATGTGAAAGAGGCCAATTTACAAGTAATGAATGAAAACTGGTGGCAAAATGGTACAAACAGTGCATTTTGGAGTGTTCATTTCCTAAAGACGTGTTGTTTTATTTCCCTCAAAAGTTTATAGTGCTGTTCACCACCTGCTCCAATACATAAGATAATGGAGCTGAGGATTAAACACTGTAAAATTTAGTCTGGGTCTGAATAGTTCTCCATGTACAGTAATTATGGCCCAATCAGGTCACTTTTGAACAATCTCTCCGACTATGTTCAGATAGCAGAGAGCAATTATAATTTATTCATTAAGGGAAAGCACATTGTAATAAGGAGTATCATATGAGTATATAATAATAACATTTACAGCATTCTCATCCCATTAATATACAGGATTTAGAGTAATTTGACACACACACTTTGCAATACATTTGAGAAGAGGTTTTAATAGCATATCTGAATTTAAGGCTTGTAAACGAGGCAGCGGTAAACCTCAGTATGCAGCCCATACACCGTTCCCACTTTAACACATGCACACAAGCATACCATACACACGCAGTTATTCATCTACCTACTGAGGCCACGGCATAGTAGCAGTCAATGGTGCAGGAGTATTTTTAGATTTCATGTGGGTTGCAGATGCTGCTCCACTGAACCAGGTCACAGCAAATAGAACAGTGTTTTCACTGTAACATTCAATGCCTTTGACTTCCTCCCAGTTTCCGCATAAATGTTTGCCCCTTCCCATGTTCAGTGTCGACTTTTTAAAAAGAAACCGGAGAGCAGGGATTGTGATTATCATCTCACTACCTGCATGGAGCTCACTTATCTGAATGTGGTCTCTTCTCTTCTCTTCTTTTCTCTGTGCTCAAATTTCACTTTTCTTCATCGGCACTGCCAGATTAGACCGACACACTCAACTGGCCTCCAGGCTGTTGGCAGTGATACGGCTCTGTGTTTTCCCCCCACTCAGTTTTGGCCCAAATTAAAAGCATGTTGGGTTTTTTAGGGCAACGTAGGGCATTTATAATTGACTATGAGAAATCTGACACAGTTGCAGCACCAACTGTTGAAAACTTACAGTGAATCATCCTGCAAGCTTCTATCTCCTCGAGACAATCAGATTGAGGCCACTCAAATCAAAACACTTGTGTAACTAGTTGTTAGAACCACAGCATAAGCTTGGAAGTTTCTCCTGTTTCCAGACTGGAGGGGTTCCCTTGGTTTTTGGAGTAAGGGGGTGGAGAGTTATTATCTAGGAGAACAAAAGCTGAAGAGCAGAGAACAGAGCAATCCCCTCCCTCCTCCTCCTGTTTCCTTCTGTCTCTTCGTTCATCCGCCCCCATCATCTCTCCTTCCCCCATGCATCCACACGGCAACACAAACGCCTGCCATCTGACACCCCTCTAAGGAGTTCCTTTGTGGAGTTGTCTCCTACAACACACAGTCACACACATACGCACATATAAACATTGCGTGGTGGTTATGAGGAAGAGCTCCTATGTTCTCAATCCAACGCGGAGAAGCACGCCAGGAACAGACGGAAGGACAGGCAGACACCCTTTCGGCACATTATTCAGGCCTACGTGCACATGAAGAGAGAGACTGAGAGGGACTTTCTGTTGGTGGACCGTAGTGTACTGTAGGTCGCAGCGTGTGTGTATCAACCGTTGGTCATTTGGTGTGATGCCACCTGGCCGTCTGACCACAAGCAGGACATAGGGAGCTGTGAGTGTGTGTGTGTTTGTGTGTGTGAGAAGTCTTGCTGGGCCGGACAGAACTTGGACAGGCAGCAGATGGTGGTGCCAGCGTGGCACGGGCAGAAGAGCAAGGTGGACTCACACACATGGATGCACACAGGCTGCCCTGCCTGTGGTCAGACAGCCAGGACTGCCAGGAAGAACTTCAATAGATACTAATCTGACTTTCATTCGCCACCAGCCTTTGTGTTGGTTTTTTTTTTTTTAATCGACCGAGGGAAGATTTATCCAGCTAGTTTTGTTTCTTTCATTTTTCTCCTCGTTTATTAGCACTCATGATTACATATGCAGACCACGGTTTTAATTTCTTTTCTAATTAAAAAGTTTCCTTATGGAGGCGAGAGCATGTCACTGCTAACAAAGGAATAATCAGTCTGTTGAAGTATCTATAAATTAATGCCATTCAACACACTACAATACTGGTGTCAAACAGGTGTTCAGAGTCTTTAGCCGTCTTTGTTTTAACTTAGAGCGAGTATCACTTTTTAAATAAGAGCTTATTATAATGTTAGCAGTCCATTATACAAGTAAACAAACTCACTCACGCTTGCACATAAATAAACATACAGATGCACGGGCACACACACTCTTGCAGGGGGCTGGGGCTGAGCAGCTGTCTAGGGAGTGGACGACATCTCTATTGTTGGAGCGTGATGGATGAGATGGGAGCTTGGACTATGGACTGGGAGGAAAACATTTCCTCTGCCCACACTGTGTACCTTCATCAGTGCAGTTGATGGAAAAAGATGTTTTGGAGCGGCTTTTTGAACAAGGACATCCTCCCCGGGTGTCTCATGAAAGGTGAGGACAAGAGCCGTCAAATTAGGAACACACGGAATGATCGGATGGCGATGAGACACCTCCACAATACTGGTATTGTATGTAGGAGATGGATTTACTTTGAGAGCTTTGGAAGAGTTGCTTCGTATCTGGGCTTTAGATCAGTAACTTATTTTCCTTACACACACACACACACACACACACACACACACAAGCACAATGTGGTTGGTGGGCAAATAATCCTGTCGAGTGAACATCTGTTGTCAGTGACAGGTGATGGTAAGGTGAGACCACACTGTTGCCCCCACCCAAAATCTCACATAAATAACCAATAGAGACACACACACACACACACACACACACAGAGTAATGTTGGGTGCAGCTCAAGCCTTTGGCTGTCAGACGCTGTCTCCGTCTCTCTGAACTGGGTGGTGACAGCATGACATACACACTCATCAAAAGAGTTGACACCGTCTTTTGTCCGTCCTAATGCTCCAGGATCTTCAGACCTGCCCTCCAAAACAACACACAGCACAAAACACAACAGCCAGCCAGCAACTCACATGGAAAAATCTCTTTTCATGGACCTAAATTCAGTGAGATATAAAACACAGTTATTATTTTGAAATCAAAATCATGTCATCTTTGAACAACATGCTGACTGGCCTCCAGCTCCAACATTGTTCCAAAGCTGACCCTGACCTCTCCGCACAGGGGGGCATTTTAAAAACAAATGTATCCTTTGGGGACCATTGAAATATAATATGTCATCTAAGCAACCAGAAAGAGCGGTGTGATGATAATCATACCGAAGTGCCATTTCATTGAGGCATTTGAATTGCTGAACAAATCAAAGATATGGCTGACGATTAAAAGCTCTCGAGCCAGACTACATAAGTAGGCTGGTATTATTTTACAAATTAGCTCCAGGGCTCACTCCAGACAGGCACCTATGTAATCGTATTGCACCCAGGCGTTTCTGAACAGGACGATGTTAGTTGCAGACGTGTGATCAGGCCTTCTCAGTTAGAATGTTGTAGAAGAAGAGGCTCGAAAAAAATCAGGCCAACCTCTTTAGACTTTTATTTTAAATTGCTCCCAAAAACCTTAATGGAGTAGCTGCATTGAAAGCTGCAATCTTTAATTGGTATTTTAATATCTCTTCATTTCATTCCACTGGCCTTTTGTTTTCAATGTGCTTTATTATTTATCTCCTTATCTGGCATTCTGTTGAGGACTTTGTAAATCTGCTTTGAAAAAGTTTCTCCAAATTTGATATTTTACTTGTGTACTTGATCATTTTTCATTTTCATTAACCAGACAACATGAAAATGAATGATTTATCAAAAGAAATTTCAGAAGAAACATCTGAAGATACAGCATTCAGTATCAAGTCAAATGTTAAAACTAGACTCATACATTCTTCTGATATTTTATACATTTGCTGTCATTATATCACATTATTTGCTGCAATGTGGTGAAACACTACAACATATTCCTTTCATTGTTAAAGCCTCCCTCCATGCTGTGCTCTGAAAAAACATTGATTTGCTACCTGGTTGGTCGATGGTATTTTCCTCACATGCCGACAACAACACAGTGATGCAACTTCACAATCTGACATGTGATGCTCCATCATTTTTTTGCTCTACTTTAAATGTGCAGAAAGTTATGCATTGCAGTTTTTTTAGAGCAAACGGAAACATCCACTGTCAAAGAGTGCTGACATTTTTGTTCACTTCTTTAGGTAAGTAAAATTAGCGCAAATTGGGTGTCGACACATGCTCGCAGCGTAGCACCTGTCTTGTCACAGCACGAGCGTGATACTTCAATAGGCTGCAACGAGCTGAAAATACGCTTTTACATTATTATCAAACCATTGCTATATTTTAAGGGCCTTCAAAGAGAAAGTTGGAAAGGACACACACAGATACACTCATGGCTGCGTGAATACACACCTGTACACGCACGCCTGCCCAAACACTGGCTGGAGAGACTTTAGAGGTGGAAACACAGAGAAGATGATTGAACCGACTTTGACTAAAACAGACTGTTGGCTGGATGATGCAAAGCTGTGAAAGAAGCAGCTCGTGCTTTAGACACTGTGGTATCAGTCAGGTGAGTGTGAGCTACCCTGAAGGTGTTTTAGTTTGACTGTGCAAAGTACAGCTCATACAGACACCCCATCAAATGTACAACATCTTTACACTTTGATACTAGCTGCGAGTTTGACTGAGCAGGGAGAGAGAAAGCCAGAGACACCCTGAATGGAAAGAAGTGAACCTATATGGGGTGGCTCTGATTGCAGCATTGATCTCGACCTTGACAAACATTGGTTACTATACATCAGCGAGGGACATCAATCCAGCCTGTTCAGCCTCTCCTCCACATGCTCAATCACCTCTTGTCAACCACCTGTCCGTTCCCTCCCTCTCCATCCTACATCACACATGGCTACTTTCATCTTCCCCCATCTTTACATCCTTCCATACAAATCCTTCCCCTCCATCTCTTGAGATTCCCTCCAAACCCCTGCTTCTATGTTCCTGCTATAGCACTTCAAAAACAGTCGAAACAAGGAGAGAGCCACCAGGGAGGAGAGAGAGAGAGGCTCCTCTATCCATGTTATTGAATATAAAGCTCCTATTTTCTACATTTTCTTTCTATTAATGCTTTTTTCAATCCACCAAAATAAATAACTGCAGTCAAAAGCCATTTTATGGAGCAGGTATTGGAAAGGGATGACTACCTGATACATATAACGATCAGAATCATATGAACACCTATATTATAGTCATAATAGCAGAAGATATGACAAACAAAAAAAAATCTTGCATCTGTTTGGTTTGTGCTTGCATGTGTGAGAGAGACAGCGAGTGTCCGCCCAAATCCTTCCATCTGTCGAGCAATAACATACCTCCCATTAGATCAGGCTGAATGGAGAAAATAACAAACAACAATATTCCAGATGACTGATTTTCTGACTGTAGAGACAATGTCAGTGCAACAGTCAAATATTCTGTTTAGTGCTCCTCTCGCTCACTCTGAGACACCACGTTAAACAGGTCCATTCTTAAAGGTTAATGTAGTTTTACTCACTACAAGTACAAACCTACCTGAACATTTAGGCTCAAAGATGTTATGGTCGATGTCAGAAATCTTTTATGTTGCAAACAGTACTTTCCTTGCACAGGCACAAAATCACAAGTCAAACACAGATGATTTCATTTTTCAAGTAAGATAGGGATGACTTGACTCATCAAGTCTAACTGTGGGACATTTGGCACATTTGATTAGTATGAGACTGAGTCAGCATTTTCATATGCAAAAATCCAATCTATAATCTATACTTTATTGATCCCCTTGGGGAATTTCCTTCTCTGCATTTCACCCATCATATTCATAGTTAACCATACATACTGGGAGCAGTGGGCTGCCATGGTGCAGCACCTGGGGAGCAGTCAGGGGTTAAGGGCCTTGCTCAGGGGCCTACAGTGGTGGTGACTGGGACAGGCAGTCGCTCTCACTTTCCCATCTCAGCTTCTTGCCAGTCCGGGAACTCAAGCCCACTGGTTCACTTCACAAACCACTAGGCCACGACTGCCCCATATAGCAATGTACACCTTGATCTTCTAGTGAATCTCAATGAGAAATTTCAGGTCACATCTGAAAGATACAGAGCTATAAAACACTACATTGTTTTATTAGTATATATTGTGGTGTTTTGATGCAGAAAGTCATACCTGACTCAATCGTCCAAAATGTTTGCTGTATCTTTTTCTGTACTTAAAAGCCTGTGTGGACAGCATCAAAAGACAAAGGGTCTTTCATTTTTTATCAACTGCATTTTACAGCTGATTGTGCAAAAGGTCAATTTCTGTGCTAAAAATGTTGCAGCTCAGATGTAGAAAGTTGCTTCACAGACAAACTACTTGAGAGAACATATTTTACAAAAGACTTGAATTGTCAGCAAATGTTGTTAAATAAGATGATCTTCATCTCTTGCAGCAGTAAAGTATTTTTTAGATGCACTGTTATGGTCAAAACTACACAAATGCTGCTATGTATAAAATCATATGTATGCATCACTATCTCTGTCCTGTTGTATTTTCCCACAATTAATGACAGTCAAGTACATATTCGCACCATACGTGATGCCGTGCTGGTTTTCACTTTCAATCGGCACAGCACCATTATGTCGTTTTAGAATGTCAAGAGCCATGTTGAGGAGAATCTGTGTTGATTGTAGTAGTGCGATGCTTCCAAATGAAAATTTTCCAAGGTTTTCATCCAAATCTGGGCTCTGAAAAACAGTGAAATCAATTAAGTGTCAGCGTGAAGCCATCTGGTGTGCCTGCTGAATGCTGAGAATGTCGTGCTAATATCATTAAAATATGATATATATACAAGCATAATGGTAGTGTACCATCATGGTAGTAACCTCAGGCCACTGTATAGTATACCTCATGATATTGTACCATTATGTAAAACTAGCAGTTTACCTCCATAAAATACTATGTGCAGAGTAGCTATGTTTACACAGCTCCTCAATGTAAGTGGAAAAATACAACATCACCATCATTATTATTCCTGAATGTAGTGTCCTTACTGTTGACTCAAGTAAGTATTATGCTAATCGTGTGCGTGCACATTTCTGATGTCTGATAACTGGTATGTGAATGGGTGTGTATTTTAGAGTAGAGTATTAGGAGCCATGTAAATCCCTTGGACTTAGATCCAAAGGAGTTATGTGTGATTGACACGTCTCTGCTTATAATACCCTCTCGTCTATTTTTTTTTCCGAGTCATTTTTCTCTCGGCCCGTCCCCCCACCCCTCCACCACTCTAAAAAACATTTGCATGCATTTCTGCCCTGCCGGTTCCCTAATGATGGTTCAGGCTCTGGATTCTGGGTACTACGATGAAAATGAGCGCAGGATATTTACATCTTTGAAGCTAATCCACTTTTAATGTGTCCCAGGCCCTTAATCGGCTTCTTTTATTTATGAGTCTGGCATGTTGGGTTTAAAGGTGTTAATTACAGTTCAGTTTTTAGAGAGGCAGCTGTCTACTCTTCCTTACAGAACACGCAGCGTAGGGAGGTGTGTGTGTGTGTGTGTGCATATCTCATATCAATGGATGGCCAAGTGAAAGTTTAAAATTACACACATGCAAATGTTCAACTAAAGTCAGGAGCTAAATTATATATTTATTTTGCACAGACTTGTTTCTTGGATATACTTTTTATTATTATCATTATTATATTCATTTAGGAGTGTGTCCACAAACACACTCACACAAATTCCACTGACATTTTCTTAATGCTTTTCATTATCCTGTCACAGATAAAATAATTTAATTTCTTTCTCACAATGTTAATTACAGTCAAACCTCTACTTATAGATTTGTTATCAGTTTTAAAACATTCAGACCTGAGAATTTCTTCAACAGCTTCAAATTAAAGTTTTAAATTTAATTGATTATTGCAGTGATGTGACTTTAGTTGACCTTTATTCAAATACAAACACATGAACTGACGTATGAACTGGTAGGTATGTGAGAAACAGTTGATCAAAAGATGAGAAAAAGATAAGAGAACAGTCAGGAAACAAATTTGTTAGAAGCAGATGGGAAAGCTTTCAAGAATCTCCACATCAGTTTCAGGACTCCACATGTGTGCCCAGGCTTGTCCTTAAGAATATGACTTTGATATTTTGTGGAAAATATCTCATCATTGTCCTGTTTGCTGCTGTTCATTCTGCAAATCCTCTGACACTCTTTTATCGCCGCCATCATTGTTTTGGTCACTCCAGCTTCTGTTCACTTTTGATTACTGGTCGACTCTGCGTTTGTTGAGTCCCACGACTGAGACAACATACAAGTAGTTTTCAGATAAATTACATTTTGGCCTTGGCCTTAACAGTGTTTCAGTGGTTTTGGTAAAATCACTTGGTCACTCCACTGAAACACACTGTTTACCCATCAGGGTATCACCTTAATACTTAAGACTTAAACGTGAATACATGTTCAAAAGCAGGAAATGTGGAAAAAGTTTAATATCAAGTCTTAGTTGATTTCAAGAAAAGGACTTTTCTCTAGCCTTGCTAACTATTTTGCAACTGGCAAATATGTTCTTATTTATTTGAATTCGTCTCATATCTAAATCCTTGATAAGACAATGTAATCAATAGGTCTAAATTTAGTCTTTCGATCATGATCAACAGCATCTCAGCTTGTGTGTGTGTGTGTGTGAGTGTGTGTGTGTGTGTGTGTGTGTGTGTGTGTGTGTTGTTGGAAGACAGGGATGTTGCCATTATCATTTAAGATTGAGGTTTTAATTTCAGAAAATCAGATGAGAGATGAACAGTAGGTGTGTGTAGTCTAGTTTTAAAATCCTTTTCAGTTGTATTAATGCATATATCTGTGCTTGTTTGTCTGAGAGACAGAGAGATGGAGGGTTAAGAAAGGAAAATGAGGACAGCTTGCCAGAAAGAAATTCTCAGTCTCAGTTGTGTGTATTATTTGCATGTCTCTGTGCGTGCGTGTGTGTGGGTTTAGACGTCTCCTCTGATCTGCAGGCTGAGACTAGATTCACACCTGCTGAAGATTTTTTTCCCAGACACTCAAAAATCTGTCACCTCCACATTTTTTTTTGCCTCTCCACATCTCTCTCCGGGTGTCAGGTTTCCAATGATCTTTTCTCCCCACCCTTCCTCTCGTCGGCTTTCTTTCCTCAACTTTTACATCAATTTATTTCTCACTTCTGCATTGGATTTTAGGGCACATATTCCTTTACCACAGAGATGTGCTCCTTCTCTTTTTATGACCCTCTCACTTCTTTTGACCTCCCTCTCTTCTCACGCAACACTCTTCTCATTATTCCTTCCTTTCTCAGTCTCGCGCTCACCTCTCGGGTGACTCCATTTCCTCCTCTTCTCATTTTATTCCTCCCAGGACGATTTTAGAATAATGGGTGCCTGTATGCAACAGAATGTAGCAGAATGAAGTGCGTTTATTTTTAAAGATATAAAATGATGAAGAAAAACTGAAGGAAAAAAATGCATTTATTCTTCTTCCTCCCATTGCCGCATAATTAGTTGGTCACATTAAAATAATACAATGAAAATGCTCCAACAACATAGCTATACATTAACAAAAAATATCCAGGGCGTCTTCATCCACGGTGTGTTTTCATCAGGCCAATTGAACGTTTCAAACATCAACAGCTGCTTCACAGACACAACCTGTCACTATTCGCCACTGAGCGTCTCAGCAGAAGGAAGTGGAAGTTAATTACCAGGCTCAGCACCTAAGAGAGTCTTATTCATTTCCCCAATCTTCAATTAGAAGCCCGTGTAGTAAGAGGACTGAAGACAGTCAACGATGTTTTCTTAAAGCGAACAAGAACAAATGAACTGATTCAACATGAGCAACACAATGCTGCAGATGTTCTACCAGTGTGTGTGTGGAAGCCATCTTTAATACTGCTGTCTACTGGGACCGGAGTGTGAGGGCGAGAGATGCCAGCAAGCTCAACAAGTATGATAAGGCCAGGCAGCATCCTCTTTTCCATCACCACCTCCAGAGAGTCCAGCTCAACCCCTCCTGAACAACGTCTCCCACCCCCTCTATGACATGCTGGTTGACAAGTGAAGACTTAGACCACCCTTCACTAAGTGGTCCAGCTCTACAGTAGCTCCATAAGTCTCCACAGATCCGTCCATCGATCATCATATCTAACTCTCAGCAAAATAAACAAACAAACCTCTTCCCCAAAATTTCCAACTATTGCTTTCAGCTTCAAGAAATTCACACATTATTTTGATGGACACAAAAGCTTAGACACCATCTCACAGGCTAAGAAAGGGAGGAACAAGTGCCAGGAAATGAGCCCACCAAAGTCACCACTGCAGAAACTGAAGTGGGATGAGTCTGATCCAAGCACATCAGAAGGCAACTCCCCAGCAAAGAAGAGAAGGAGTCAGCCTGAACAAAGAGCTGAAAGACAGCATCAAGAATAAGCTCATCTATAGCAACACACACACACTTGGGATCAGTTAAGGTCTTTTCTTCTGTTTTAAAAAGTCTTATAATGACTCATAATAAAAAGCAAAATAATGGGCTTATTCCCATAAGTGCTAATTAGGATTTGGCATGGGAGGTATTTGATGAGAATGGATTTTGATAAATCACTATATCATGTAGTGAGATATTTAATCACTATTTGCTTAATGAAAAGAATTTTTATGCATTATGTACATAATCACCATAATTATGAACAGAAGTTTTTATTCTGATAACCATTTAAAAAATTAAGTTTCTCTAATTAAATTTTCTTCAGTAGTTTCTGTTTATCTAGTAACTTTTTAATTTGAACACAGTTGTGTATTTGCAAACAAACATTATTTAAATTTTGGGGAAAAAAACTACCACAAATTTAATTTTGCTCCACAAATTGTAAATATACAAATTTCGCCTACAATGTTTGCTGAAGTTGTGACCACTTTGAGTCTGATGTTGTCTGATACACTTTTTTTGTTTCTGAGTTAGATAATGATGATTGATACCACTGTCCTGTCTGTACGATAAATATGACGCAACAAAAGTTACCGTTGCTCCTCAGAGGCCTATTGAACTTTCTGACTGAAGAAAAAAACTCCAGAATTACCACTCCATACTAAGGTTCATGACCGGTGGCGGTTATTCTACTCATCATTGATCTTGTGTGAAAAGGCTGGGTGGGCATCTCTAAGAGAGAAAGGCACTAGTTCCTGTTTTTTTTGAAAAGCCCTAATGGCAACATACCCTCATACATCTCTTCTTTATTAAACTGGTTCCAGTTTCACAATTCGGTTAATGCTTGAAGTCACACATGCAAACACTGAATTTGAGAAAAGCACTTTCAGTTTTTGTGCTGCACACACACACACACACACACACACACACACACACACACTTTTGTAACTACAGGTCAATTTAAAACCATGATGACTACTGAAACTACTCTGCTGCTGAATGTGTATAATTATACTGTTTTAACTGTACTCTGTCATCATTGGAAATGAGGGCATGCCTTCAATCATTCTTCGCGATTTTAATAAAAGTTCAATGAAAGTATGTATGAAAAAGAGAGAAGATGAAGAAATAATATTGTAGTGCTTAGCTTGTGTTTTTTAAATATGAAACATCATAGAGCTTCAATATAACACCAAATGATTTGATTTTCCACCGAACATTCAGACTCCTGAGTTAAAAATACTGATCAGCAGCGTCATGCAAAGTATAATAAGAAAAATAAGAAGTGAAAGATGGAACCTGAGTATTGTCACAGTAAGAAACCCCCGAGACACAGCTGTGAACTTCTTCCTGTGTGGTCTCCAGGGTTTTTCTCCTGCTGCAGCGCAATTACGCCACATTCATTAGCACCGAGAACCAGTGTAAAATTAGACAATGGGATCTTATTTCTTGGTCTGTCATTAACGCACAAGCATACACTCAGGCAGACACACACATAGAGGGCGATCGGTTATTTGTCAACAATGCTTCGGTAGAGACAGTTGTTGCTCGGCGGAAGACGAGACCGTCTGAGCGATGAGGTCAAGATGTTGTGGAATTTCTGTCATGCTAACCGGCGTTGTTTGTGGAGTGCATGTGTCAGTGCTCGCATGTTTGCAAGGGGACGAGTGCTCAAGCGAAACAAAAGACCCTGAGCTTACAGAAATAGTTTATGAGAGTGGGGGCTTTATGACTGTAAGTGGGATTGTTTTACGACATGGAGTTAGTATCAAGGAAATTGCAACGTGAGCAGCTGAGCAAAGGGCCACTTTAGTTCTTGCTTGAGAGATTTTAGGCTTAATAATTAATAGGATGCAAAAGTATGTTTTTTGGGGCACAACGATGTTGGCAATTAAATCATAAAATTTGAGAATGGGCCACATATTACCGGCAACAATGCAGTGAAAGTATATATAGAGTTTTCGGCAAAGCAATAAAACCCCAACCACCTGTTCCTCTAACTGTTTACTGAGATAGACCACCGTGTGTGTGTGTGTGTGTGGGAGAGAGAGAGAGAGAGAGAGAGAGAGAGAGGAATACACAGGAGAACAGAATATCACAACAGCATACTATTTAAAGTATATCCACCATCAACACAGTGGTGATTAGTATGTGAGCATATTCATTTAAAGTTTCTCACCCCTAAAACTCATTTCTGTTCAGAGATTTTTGCGGATAAATAAAAAATCCCATCATGCCTTTCATCACATTGAATGTAACTCTACACCTTGGCCTTCATGTATGCGCAGTTCTATGAATATGCAAATACTCCACGCGTCTCTCTCCACCCACCCCTCTGCCACTCGCCTCCAGCTTCGATTCTGCTCATCAGGCACACAAACCTCGTGTAATCCAGCAGCTACCGGACAAACCGTGTCGAGCAATGTTTGCCATAACGTTCATGAGTTTGACATGAATCATTGTGCATCTTGGCCGGCCTACGGTGACGAACATTATCTAGCACACTGCAGGATAAATGAATGGAACAACATCGGGCTTCAGTATAAAGTTTAAAGTTTTGTGATGAAGCAGTGCTTTGGAATTTTGACTCTTGTATTTTTGATATGTCTTTAAGCATAAGAAAATATCATATGGACATTTTAACAAAACTTGATTTTCATTGGAGCTGAGTCTTTAATAAGCATGCAGAGCAACATGGCAAAAATAATTAACCATTAACATTAATTATACTTGACAACTTTGTCACAACAGCAACTGTGAAAACAATAATAATAAGGAGAACACAGGGTTTCCACCGGGAAATTGCTTGGCCACTCAGATTTTGATGCATCTTGCCTCATGATAATTCAGTCAGCCACCAACACTCTGAACAACAGCCATGCTCATCTAATATAGAGCTTTGCTGTGTGAAATAGCACATCGGCTCCTCTTCCCAGAAGGTTGTCTTATTTCATTGAAAATATATAAATATTAATGACTGTAAAACACTGCTGGAGAGCCTGGAATAAAAAAAAAAAAACAAGCCTCCCAAGCAACATGGTTAGAAATGGAAGGGATGTAACAGTGCTGTAATCGTTTTTCGTAACTCTTGCTGAGAGCAGCAACTAAATCCATGCTCATTATACGTAAGTAATCAATGATCATGTTTATAGATCTTCAGCCCCAAGGAATGAGGGGGTCACTGGGGACAGGCCACATAATTGACTGAAATCAATGCACTCACACTAATTGGGTTTGAGAGCCAATGGAGGGGTGAGCTTTCCTCAGGAACGGCAGCTCAGGGGTGAGGTCGCCATCTGTAGAGGAATTGATGAAGCGGTCCCAGGTGAGCGCAGAAGCCGTTTACCTGTGACCTTCATCTGAACTTCTCCCGCCCTCGAGGACGTGAGGCTGATTCAACAGATTTACACTCTCAGATCTGTATTATGTAGTGTACAGTGCAGTAAATCCATCACATGGTGTGTTGTGTTGGTATGGAATCATCTGCTCAATAATGCAGCCTGAGGCAACGAATGTTCTCTGTTTCCATTGAGAAATTAGTGCATGTTGAGATCAATCAATCGATCAATCAATTGAACTTCATATATACAGTTGCATTGAGAAAATTCCACCACACAGAGCTGCACAAAGACCCTACCTCTGTCAGTAATGCAAAGTGAAACGTAGACATTAAAGCACTTTTTCATGCGCTTTGCAATAAAAGCTCAAAGTCTCCAAATAAAGGCATCAGTATGATAATATATTGTAAATCAATGCGTCCTGTGCTTGTGAGGAGCATATTAAACGACTCATGCAGGAAGACAGGTGGCACCATCACGAAAATTTACACTAGACACTTAGAGACTAACACATAACACGCTAACACTGTCATTTTTCAGACGACTGAAATGATGAAATCTGACCACTATCCACCTAATTTCAACAATGCCACTTTCAATCATACTTCCAATAGACCCTTTTTTTTCTCCACAGCAGACATTTGGACTTGTCAGGGCAGGAAAAAGCTGCAGGTGTAATTGATTACATTAAACTCACTGGAACACTTAATGGAACCGAGCTGTCGTTAACAAAATCTCACCTGTGCTTCTGGATTTTATGATTCATTACTTTCAACATAAATCACTTTATATTTGGATTTTTTTGGGTTAGTGTCTTCCTACCAACCCGTACTCTGCCTGTCATTTGAGACTTAAAGTGGACTGAGCTTTTTGCTGTCAGGGCGCCTCAGTACAAGAATAACCTGCTGGAGTAATCACTTCTGAAAGGGACTATTATTGAATTCCTTGTACTTCAATTCTCTTTGAAAGGTTCCTTTTTATTATTGTTATCCCATTTTAGAATCCATTTTTTAACTTTTTTATTACTCCCCATTAGGTGTTCTAAATTTACCACATATATATTGTGTCAAAAATTGTGCCAGGAACCATAGAGAAAATTAGGTTAGATTTTAAATTTTTGAAACATGCACAAGAACAAGTTGGCAGCCATCGTGTTCAAACCTATAACTAATTAAATGTTAAATAAGTGTTTTTGTTTTAATTTATCTTCTGTCTAAATGATCCTGTACAGACTGGAACAAGGACCTCACATTTTATTTATGATGGCATGAAATCAAAGCTATATTTCATAAAATGCTATTAATATTAAATGTGAGAATTTTCGGTTTTGCTCACTTGACTCTTGATAACCTTCCCGTCAGCTTTTTTACAGCACAGAGTTTTTACTTGTCATTGCAGGACAAGCACAGGTGGAACTAAAACCACTGAGGAAAGCTCCATGCAATCATTGCAAAGTAATGCAACAATTGTGTGTGGTGGTGTTACAAATTACACTTGTGTGTGACAAATCAAATGTCTGCTATTAAAAAGATGTACTCAACTCAATTTTTTTTCCCCCTGTCATGTTTGCTCCCCCGACTTTGGGAACCACTTGTGCCTGAGAAAACAACATATACAAAAAGTATTCTTCTCATACAGGCCTCAACATTAACATAAATACTATTTGTCACTCAGCTTATAGCCTAAGATTGTGTTTGATTATTTTTTGGCACTGACAGAGTGTGAAGGGAGAGACTAACAAGGCAGCCAACAAGTTATCTGTGCCTGCTCATTATCCTCGAATAATGGCTGTGTGTGTGTGTGTGTGTGTCTATGTGTGTCTGTGTGTGTCTGTGTGTGTGTGACAAAACTCCAGACAGGGTCTTGTCTCAAAAGCATTGCACTAATATCATATTTTAATAATAGAATACTGATGCTTGACAACACAGAGTTAACTATATAACTTTTTTTTCATGTGAAGAATTGTGCATCAATATTTATTTACATCATTGTGAAATCATAATTTTATGTTTTCAACTATTTACAAAGAAACACCAGAAACCAGTGAATGTTGCTGTAGGTGTTACGTCCCTGCAAAAGTCAGCTTGACTCTGCAAACCACTGTCACTGTAACGACCCCTCACAGTCTTATAGGTGAAAGGGAACAAGAACAGGGAATCTTGGATTGTAGAAAATTGCAAAAAAAAAAAATTAAAAAAAAAATGCTATCCAAGAGTAATTGATCTTAACTGTTCTGACAATATTTATTACAAGGTCTCGAGCAAAATTTCAAAGTCACAAACATTACTCCCCCCCAACTCACTGTACTGTGTGAAGCCATCCGATCAATCACCGAGTACTCGCAGGGTTTGTCTTGTAAGACTGTTGTGTCGCAGTGCAATAAACGGTAATTGATATAAAGGGGCAGGTTAGCAGGAATAGGGAGCTAGATTAGTCAGTATTAGAGACTGCAGGCTGTTTTGTTTGTGAGACAACGCATGCTAATATCCCCCAAGAGAGTGAGAATGAGTTCAGAAGATTGCAAAAATGTGAGAAACAAGATACATAGAGGCATAAGTGTGAGGAATAATGATAGAGAACGAGCCGCCTCCTTTTTTTTTACACTGTGGTGAAACTGTGAATTACAATCATGTTGATATATAGACACATAACACGCAGCTGAATAAAGACAGACTTTTTCATTAGATGAGACAAAGCAGCATTATACTGACTTTGATGTATATTTTCTCATCTATTTAGGGAAAGTTCTCGATGTTGTGATGCTGGCTGTTGAACAAGCAATCTTGATTTTATAGGCGTCATAATTGGCAGTGAAACAGAACCTATTGCATGTGCCTTCAATTCTATCCACAGCTAAAATAGAGAGAGAGATCAAATCTGATGTGTGTGTGTATCAGATTGTTTTTGTGTTTTCCAGCCTGGTTCCAGACCTCTGAACCCCCGCCCATGTTTGAGACTTTTTAGACATTGACATGCAGTAACCTATTGCTTGAATGCATCAGCCTGAAGACATATACAATCCTGCAACATGCTAACCACTGAGCTTTTAGTTCATTAGATCTATGGGTCATCTAATTAGTATCACGTGTATGAATAGTATTTATGCTTGAGATCCTGACCTGGCCATCCACCTTCTATCTGTCTTGACTCATGTAATGTATCAACCATTGTGCTTCTTATAGTGAAGTGAGAGCTTGATGTGAAACTGAATCTGAAGAGAAAAATGAGAGGCAGCAAAGAAAAAAACACAGGTGGAGGGAAAATAAGAAAAAGAAAAAAAAGGCATGCATGTGTAAATGAGAGTGCGTGTTGTGGGAGCAGCGTGGCCTCAGGTTAACGAAGGGAGCGGCGGAGAGGGGAGAGGACGGTCGGGAAGGGAGATGGATGAACGGGGAGGGAGGGACGAGGAGAAGTGAAGGATCAACAGACTCTTTTATGAGACCAAACACCTGAGGCCCCACTGCATCTGTGAGCTGGGAGCGGAGCGGCAGGATGATGGCAGGATTCATCTTATTGGAGTCCAGATGTATCAGTGATAAAGGTTGTGTTCATGTGAGTGTAGTGTGTGTGTGAGGCATTGAAACCAGAGGCAAACAGTTTTTCCACATAGACAGAATGAATTAGAAAAATGTGGATCAGGAATATTTTTGAGAGTATGTTTTTTCCATGATAGTTATTTGTGATGCAGATGCAGCAGTGGATCACCTGATAATGTGGGTAAGGCAGCAAATATGTGCCTAATATGATTCTGCAGTCAGTAGGCCAAAATGTGATAAAAATCAGTCCCACATTTTGAAAAAAAAAAATTAAAACTGAAAATTGAAAACTGAAATTGCTAAAGTTTAGATGTCTTCATTCAGTATAGCTGCCCAGAGGTTGGCTGCTTGCTGAGACATGGCAATGATGCTGTCAGATTACAACAATGCACATCAGGATGATTGATGTGCAAATCTGTCAGAATTCTCCAAACTCACTGCTTGAATAAAGAACTACAAGAGCGAATGACAAAAACCTTCATTTTAATAATGGCTGTATATGTATTCATGTTGCAGTAACTCCTTAAACAAGCACTTTTCGGGCCGATATCTTGTGAGCACTGAGATGTGCGCACAGTTTAGCAGGCAGGCAGTCGGGCCATCGTTAGAGAAAGCAGCAAGCGACGCATGTTACAGATGCTCTCTGCTCTCGCCGGCGTGGATCTGGCGTGAGAGCTGGAGTGGTAAAGCCTATCAGGATGAGAGGTTAAGACGAGGGCAGCTCCAATGGCCAGAGGTTATGTATTTATAAATCTGCCTTTCTCTCTGTCTCCCTGTCTATCTCTATTTATCCCCTGCTTTTTTACTGTATGTTCCAACCAGAATATATCTGTGGCCTAATAGGACACTAAAGTCACAGTAGAGGAGCACTCCAGAGGCTCAGGTGTGCATCGGCCTGAGTGCCCCTCGGTTAGCTCTCTTACGACCTCAGGGACAAAATGAACCCAAAAGCTAAATCTTCTTTTGCCTTTTCTCTTTCTTTGCACAACACTGCTGCAGCAAAGCATGAGGTTAGTATAAATTACTGGACATTATGTTCATGATTTGTATTCCCGTGTTGACTTTTCATTCCACTCACCACTTTCCTCCCTAAGTCTTAAACATAATTCAATATATTTAAACCTAATTAAGTTAAAGTAAGAGTAAGTGCGCAAGTGCTTGGTCTAATACGGCTCACAAATACTGACCCTGCTTGCACTCAGTTTTCACGCTCCACACCAAAAAAACCAAGTGCAACACATCTGTGTCCCTGGTGCGAACGTGTGACTTGGCATGTATCCAACGTGTCATGTATTTATTTCGCTGATCCTCCATATTACAGGGAATCAAACACTGTCACGTAAAGCCACCATCAGCAAATCCTGTCCACTGGCACGCACACACACACACACTCTTTTTTTCCCCTCCTGTCTTTCACAAATCAGGTTCAATGTCAACAGTTTCACTGCAGTGAAATAAAAAGACAGACTTGTTTGTTGGTGATATGGCTGATGATTATTCTTAGTCATATTTAACAAGTGTTATTTATGGGATATAATGGATTAATTTACCGTTTCTGAATACATGTAAAATATCTTGTTATCTTTGAGTTTGTGTCTTCTCTCACAACTTTCTGAATTTCATCCCCGGGCATTGTATACGTTTATTCAGATCACCTTTCAAAAGACCTGCTCTCTGATGTGTGGCAGCCTCGTGGACAGCTGCTTGCTTCATTCATACCATTTACCCTCCTGACACTATAGTTCTTTTAAGCATTTGTTGGAGCATTGCACTGTGAAGAGATAAAGAGAAAGGGCATGCCACCGAGGAGAGGCTGTTGTTGTTGCTGGCTGTATTTTCATAGCAGGGATGAGCTTCAGTAGAGAGATTTATCAGCTTGATTGCACAATCCCTGCAGGCCTTAAACTGACTTGAACCTAACTCCACACAGATGGGAAAAAAAATACTTATATTATATATGGTGAAAAATAGTCAGTTAACCATTTTTTAAAACACTGAGAACTAATTTAATAATTACAATGTACTTTATGTTGTTACTGGCAACAAAATGAGAGTCCAGTGCAGAAATTACCATTAAATACTTTGTTATTATAAGTATGATATTGTTGTATAGAAGCAAAACATATTGCCAAATTTTGGAAAGGATTTTTTGGCTATAACTATAAAATAGTTCCATGACTGTTTTTAAAGTGATGATAAAACAAGAGTAGACAGTACAGTAGCTTTTGGGCTCCAATATATTGGCTACATCTGTATGATTAAAATAGATCACGAACGAAGACCAGCATCTACAAGGAGTCAAATACATCCTGTATACTTCGACTCATTAACTTTGCTGTGGTTTATTGGACAACATAAATTAAAAACGACTGTGAGACAGGCTATTTGTCATTTCATCACTTCATCACAAAAGCATTCACAAGTAACTCCAATTAATTGAATGGTTCTTACTTTGTGTGACAGGACTCTACTATCAGGACAAAGCATTGCAGATGTGGAACAAAGCTCCCTTATTGCATTAATACAGTGTAATAACAGGGATGGCAGAATAAAGCAGTCTCTTGCTCGTCTCATTTCCAGGATGAGTAACAGGTGAATATTAGGTATGCAGGGTGTACTAGGCACACAGTTTTGCTGTGAAGTCCATCTTCTCATTTTATATCAGTACTGAATCTCTCCAACTCCAAATGGCTCCACACATGCTGTACATCCATGACCTACAGGTTCATTAACATGGTACTCTCTAGCAAACATTTTATAACAAGCATTTTCTCCTACCCAGAATGCAACACTCTGTTGAAGCAACAGAGACTTTGAAACTCCCTGACATATAAAGTACACTATCATTATTGAGGGACACTGGGACATAGTTGGTCTGCTGTGTGTCCCCTGTAATGACTTTATATGTTCCAGGTAATCTCTCTCCAAATTGCATATTTGTTACCCCCTTGTAAGTACTTTGCTGGTACGCTTTGTGTTCAACCTATTTACACTGTCATTTTCAGATTGTGATCTAAAGCATTACCCAAATCTTTCATCCTCTCTAGTTCTGAGTTGATGCATCTCCCCAGCTTGCTAACTAGCTTTTAATGAATGGAAATAATGATGTGAGGGTGTTTGTAAGAAAAGCCAGATAATGTCACAGGACCTCCTGTTTCACTCTGCTGTGTCAGTGCATACACACACACTAAAGGAATCTGCAATTCCCAAACTCTCTTAGTTGATATTGTCTGACTCAGATACTGTCCAGAGCCTCTGAGCCTCTGCGAGGACCAGAGTGGCCGAACGGCGCCGTCAGCTTCTTTCCTCTCTCATGTCGTGCTGTGATTTCCATAACACTGAAGGTCACTGAAGACGAGAGAACAACTGCAATACCTCTGCCCTTTTAAAGTGTTTAACAGTGAACTCATAGGTCACCAATATTTCATTTATAGCAGGAAGTGTAAATCATTCTCATCACTGGAACCTCTGATGACAGAACCAGGATCTGATCGGGAGAACAAGAAAGAAAATATAGACATGGATTATAAAGGACATAAAGTGTCTGAATGAGGGGGAGTAAACAAGCCTTGTGACCACTGAGAATAACAGTGAGAATCCACAGACATTTGATGGAAGCACAGAACTGTTTTCATACTTCTTTCAAGTGGTAGTTAGTGTTTGCTTTCCCTGTAAATTATAGATAAGATGGATAGAGAGGTGGTGCAGAAATAATTTGAGCCCATTATATCACTGTCACTTATCTAAGTTGAAAAACTCCTTGAACTTTCCACTTTGAGAAAAACATCATTAGTGCCACTAGTTGTTGTTTTCTTAGCGGCTCGCGCACACACCTTTTCACTTCCCTCCGCTCTCTAACTAATAAAGAAGTTTTTTATCTTAACGGGAACTCATTCGGGATTTGACCCGGAGTGTCTTTTCTTTGATGTTGTTTGTAGTGATTGCATCAATACTGAGGAGGAAGATGAGATTGGAGGTTTTCCCTATGAGTCGCCTTGTGCTTGTCAGAAGTCACAACACTGTTATAGGTCTGGCAGCTCACCTTATTTACACAGGTTCTGCACTCTGCTGAGACTTCTGCTGCCAGGCCAAGCAAAATCTAACTTTATTTGCAGTGCTCAAAGCGTCAAAATATTACATTTGAAAAACTTAACAGCAACTTGTTTTTGCAGAATCAACATCCCGAGGTCTGTGGATTAGCGTGTGCATTCAGCTCTTTTGCGTTTGGTGGACGCAGATGTCTCAGGAGCTGATGTCTCGAAACCTAAGCAAATAAAAGCAAAACTACCTGCAAGGCTCTGATGCCACTGGGGGAAAATAATATGTCACTTAACAACATGTAAAATACTGTTACACAGACAACCACTAAACTTTCTAAACATGGCAGATTACATTTCTTTAAACCCGCATTAATTGACTTTGCTGTAGCCACAACAGTGAAATATTAACACACCATGTATTATAATTGTTTATTCAGTATTTCAGTTTTTAGCAGAGGAGTCTTTAGTGTACTCCATTTCCCATGAGCCCTTGCCCAACTGGCTCAGTTCACCCCGCAAATCAAACAAGCATGCAAATATGGACAGTAGAGTACTTAATAAACAAACAGAAATGATCTCCATGTGCCTCAGAGACAGTTTTTCCCCTTTGTTGTGTGCTGCAGTACACAGGTGTGTGTGTGTGTATAACTTCCAAATCTTAATCTCTTATGATGAAAATACACCAAAGAGGAAAACATGAACCAGCTGCACTTGTGAATATGAGCTTAATAAGAAGGAGAGAGTGACTGATAGAGTAGATCAATGCTTTTTTTTAAAAAAAAAACACTACTCCACTTTTCAATGCTAATGCTTTCAAATTCATGCAACTACACACACACACACACACACACACACACACACACACACACAATCACATGTACAAATAGAGCGATGCATCATGCAATGTAATTACAGCGATCTGATTAAAATCCAGCTGAGAAAGAAAAAATAATTGAATCCTCCAAACAGTTATTGCAAACGTCTTTGAATACCGGAGAACACAAACACAGAAAATGATATTCCAATTTCATATTTCAGCTTTGTTTTTCACACGGATAATGATGATGTGACGTTGCAACAAACGGGCACTCTGTTATCTGTCAGCACGGCGGCTGCCCATCTAAACTCCTGCCTCTTATTAGATTTCAGCCATAAATAATTGATGACTTTGCACCTCCCCCATCTCTCTCAATCTCTCTTTTTGTCTCACCCTCTCAGTCAGCTGCGCAGAAGGACGCTCAAGGTTAAACAATGTGATTTTGTGTGTGTATTTGTGTGTGTGTGAGTGTGAGTGTAAACCATGAAACGGAGGGCAGAGATCAAAAGACAGGGAGCGTCCTGGCTTGATTCCAGGAGGAAGAGACTGATGGGTGAATGAAGAGAAGGAGAAATGGAAAGAGATACAGAACAAAACATACAGTTAAATAAAATGCAATAAAGTGAAGCACATTAACAAAATAACAATATGATGGAGAAGCTTTAGATTATGGATGAAACATTTATGATCTGCAGAAATTGGGTCACAGTGCAGGATGCAAGACAGACATCATTATACAAATGGAGACAAAATAATCAATAAATGTTTAAATCAGGAGAAAAAAAATGGTAAAAATATTCTAAAGGATTGGCTCTGAAGTGCTCGCTATATGTTGGCTTTTACAGTAACAGGTTTGCAGATTTTATCAGTGAGAGTCTTGGATTCACTCGACAGATACATGCAAGCTCAATGGTTATCTGCTCACAGCGTGCAGCATGAAGGTAGAAGAACATTAATACAGAATTATGCAAATGTGCAATGTTAGCTCCCGATATATCTCATGAATTTCAAAACAGAGCGAACCCTTAATTTCCTTCCAGTGATGCCTCTGACGAGTTGAACTGTTGGCGTGATTACAGCGTGCATGGCGAAATGAAAACAGTCAGAGGGATTTCATTTAAATAAGAAAGAAATGTTCAAAACACAGAATAACAGTCCAATAGTTTAAGTAAGCTGATTAAGAGCTGCTTATTGTTTTAAAGTGGGAAAGCTTTGCGAGTCCTCTTTCTATATGCTGACAGTGAAAGTTGATTCTTGGCTTTAGAAGTTGACAAAAACATCTCATCATGCTCATTAGTAGCTGTTCTGGAGCTTTCGATCGTGCCGCATGGTGTTCCTCGGCAGATGGAGTTGCCTGTTTGATGTGTGTAGATGTTCAAATTTCCATTTTGTGAGACCATATTTTTTCACACGGCTTTTAACTCCCTCCACGTTCCCATCAGGGATCTGCTGAAAAATGGAGATGGAGCTGAGTCATATCAGGACAAACAGAAATTACATTTTAATGACAGAAGGATATTGCTTGACTAAATATTACCAAGGGAATAGATAGATAGATAGATAGATAGATAGATAGATAGATAGATAGATAGATAGATAGATAGATAGATAGATAGATGCCACAAAAATCACTTCTGTGAATAGTGATGTATGTAGACAATAACCCTGTGGAGGAAGAAATATCATCAAGCTGTTTTGTTTTTTTTAATTTGGCAGGCATTACACTCACAATGATCCCTGACACCATCTGCTGTCTTCCTCTCTTTGTTTTTCTATTTCCCTCTCTTGTCCTCACACACACTCTTCCTCTCTGTTTTTCACCCTTGCCACACCTCTTTTTTTTCTTTCTTTACTGTTCTCCTTCATTCATTCTCCAGTTCACACTTCAGTATGACAGTCACATGTTGACTGGGTCAAGGTCCGTGCCGGCTGGGCGGATGCTGAGAGAATAAGAAAAGCTTATGATCAAGCTGGCACTGTGCGTGTGTGTGTGTGTATGTGTGTGTGTGTGTGTGTGAAAGAGAGACAGAAACAGAGAGAGGGAGGGAGAGATGAAGAAAGAAGGATAGCAAATGTTTTCATTTCATAACCACAATAAGCTTTCTCATGCATACTGCTAAGCATTTAGTTTCCAAAGTAATTTGAGTGTACTTAATTATGCCCATTCCAAACCTGTGGGATTGCTTTTAGTGCAATATGTTATAAATATTTCCTCATAGAGCGGCAAGGGAGTTATCAGAAGAAGCGGATAAGACGTAATAAAATATTTAAAAAGGGATTGCTTGCTAGGGATGTTTTAAAAATATATATATCTATCTGTTCCTTGAAGCCTTCCCAAGTGCTCGTGTTCAGCTGAAATGGCAAGTCGTGCCATGGACACAGCTGGGGTGAAAGTATCATGTCTTTGTACTTAGGTCCAGTTACACTTCGACTTGATGGTACCTGCATAGTGTTTCGAATGAAAGCTCTGGGTCTCGATTTATGCCTTGGTTTGAATCTTCCCCTAGTCTTTCATGTGTGGTTTGTGTGCATGTTACAAACAGGAATCCATTCAATCGGAAATGCAATGACAAAGATGAGTGCAAGTGCATCTTGTGTCTCAACAGATTTCTTTTCTGCGTTGTAAGCATCTGTGACAGGATTTGCTTGTTCTATCACAAGAATGACAGTAAACATTGTGTTTGACTAGACTCATGCATGTCTGTAGGTGTAGATTTGAGGGGGGATTGAAGGCGTGTCATCATGTCTCTCTTGGGACAGGAACCATCAGCCTCCTTATTAACCCTGCCCCCATTTTTTTTAGAAACATTAATGAGTTTTAGTGAAATTGTGGTTATGGTTTTATGGTAAAAGGCAGGGTCTGTGATAACGGTAGATCCAATACTAACCTCTAAAACACAGAATTGGAAGCTGTCATTCACACATTCATCATCAGGTCTAAATGAAAAACACTCAAAGCAACATTAATGCTTTTTTATGCCATGAAAGTTTAGACCAGTAATCTTAGATGCAGATATTTAAAAGGAGTCAGACAGGCAGCTATTTTCAAAATGTTTATTGTAGTCCATATTCACCCTGAAGTTCAGTGTTAAAGAACC
Source organism: Centropyge bicolor (assembly GCA_037975185.1). Lineage (NCBI taxonomy): Eukaryota > Metazoa > Chordata > Actinopteri > Pomacanthidae > Centropyge > Centropyge bicolor. Next base: position 3,654,748 of record JBBMOC010000034.1, on the reverse strand, counting down.
CATGATCCCACAGTGCATCTTCAGAGGTACAGTCATACTAATGGGTGTAAGTCAAAATTATAAAGATATTTAAATGATTCTACAATCCAGCCTTTTTGCTTTTTCTCTCTGTACTAATAGTCAGCTTGTTTACTTATTGTCTGGACTCTTGGTTTCAACAGGAAATGCCTCACATTCGGGAATCAATGATAATGAGGCCATGTTGATTTTGCTTTTTTTTTTTTCTCAGCATTTTTTCCCAGCATTTTCACTATTCTCTCTGGATCGCTGTCCATGGTGCTGATCGTCCCGAGTCCATGCCATGTGAGAATTCAGGGTCAAAACCACGTAACACTGTCTCTTTAGCCTGGGCTGATGAGGTGGCGGATTTAGGCACACAATGAAGCACGCAATATGTCAGTGTGACATGATGCCCAGAATTTGATCCAGATTATTCTTTTTCCCTTAAATGTTTTGCTAATCTTCCCTCACTCAATATACGAGAGCGTCATCAGACAAGGGCAAGGACAGGACCTGTGTCTGGTTCTATTCAGCAAGGGAACCATCTGTTTTAAAACATTTCCCTCCAGGAGACCAATCTCAGTAATCATCAAGATCCCTTGAAGCTCAGTAGTGTCTGTCTGAGAATTATCATCTTACTCTAACAGCCCTCCTCAGATTTGCTCCTCACAGTATCTCCACAGTTGGCCTAAACTTACATTGGCCATTACTACTGTTACTGCATGTTACCATACACTGATTTATTTCCATCAATTGATGAGTGAAATATCCATATATTGACAACATAAGGTATGAACACTCTGCAGTGCTCCTAACTCATCCCATGGGTCTCATTCCATTCAGTGCAACTTCCAGATTTCACACATGAATTTCACACGTGCATGCTCCTTCAAATGCACTCAATTATAATATGATTCACCACAAGTGGCTTACATCCTAATCAAGCATACAAATTAGCATTTTATTGCAATCTCAGTTATTTGCAGTCCTCTAGTGGTTGAATACTGACAGTGCATGATGGGAAATAACATGCACAGAATTTACGGTGGGGTCTACCTTTGATTTTATATTATCAAAAAGAAGGGAAGCAATGGCAGCTGCCTATCATTTATTATTATTCATTATATAATACTAGGATATATTATCATTATATACTGAATATATGGGTTGAATGCCAGTGGATTGAATCCTTGCAATGTCATTAAGATCAGACAGGGAGGTGAATTAGAAGAACTCACCTTTCAGCAGCCCCCACTGAACTGTCATTAATCCCCAGCTGCTCCGGTGAACTTCCTCAGGGGTCAAAGTAGAAGTGAAATGACCCCAGGCAGCATCAGCGCATGTGTGTAACCCTGTGTGACCTGCTGCTACTCCCACTGTGGGTACAGTAAATACAACAAAAAAAATGTCTCATTGAATTTGCCTTTTTTCAAGCTATGATGATACAACAATTTAGCATTTAATAACATAGTTTAAAATGAAATGATCCTAAAAATTAAATCCTGATGATCCACATTAATGCCAGTGCAACTTTATCCCTGAAAATTCACCAATATCTAGGCATAAATAGTGACATAAAGATAAATGTATACAGCTTTATGGACACACAGTAAAACCTCAGGGTCACACACCTTCAAATAAAATGCAGTTTTCATCGTGGAATCGTTGTTTACTCCTAACGATTCAACACCTCACCGTCGAGGAAGAGTGTTACTACGAGAGCCGCACCTGGTGCAGATGAGTCACCTTCAGCTGGCTGGACTGATAGACTCATTAAAGAGTTGGACACACACACACACACACACACACACACACACACACACACACCTGTATTCCTTATTATGAAGCTGGCCTCTCGACTTCCCTCTCAATCCACAAAGGAGATGACACAGAAATGGATAGCAGCCGACCAGCAGCAGACTGTTGGATAATTGAGTGTTTTCATGTGTGTCTGTGTAGTTGTGCTTTTATTGATTCTCATCATTTGGTCATAATGGACATCAAATGACACTGGTTTTTACATTACACTGATCTTATTCTGTGAGAATAAAAGAAAAGTCCATTGTATTAATGATCCAAAAATAATAATCCAATGCTCAATGCATATTTACTTGAAATCACTGATGACCTGTTAACATTGCATTCTTATTACTGACAGAAAAGGATCAAAGACTCCTCTGTCTACTATTTACTACTCTTCTGTCCTCCCTCATGGCCGTTTTTACATCTTTCGTTGAATCCTTAGACTTGTAATAGACATAAATTATACAACATGGTTGCCATCCACAACCTTCCCCTGTCTGGCAAAAGCTGCATTCTTGGGAAACTGTCATTCCTGCTGTGGCTGTGTGGAGGTAAACAACAAGCCTCAAGAATACTTCATTCAGAAGGCTAATGCTTGCATTACAAAAGATAGACTTATTTATGAGAAAAAAATGTGAGATATTATTCTCACTTTTTTCAGAATCATTCTCACACTCATAGGAAAGCCAAAATAACTGTCACTTTTGTTTTGGCCCAATCAGGTAAAACAGAAAGAAAGAGTGCTCAGTCAATTGTTTCATATCTTATTATAGCTCCCACAAAGACCTTATTGGTTATCAATAAATAACTTTGTGTTTCCATCAAGTGCCATCCTCATGTCTCTTTATAGAGAGTTCTGAAGTGAAAACGTCCATTGTCCATGTTATAAAGAATACTGGCTCTCCTCCTCCTGGTCTGCAGGGAGACACAAGCTGCCAGAAATCAAAGCTGGCACAGCTCCTGCAAGCTGGAGTGTTCTCAGGTCTTCTTGTATTTTTCCAAAATAACTCACTCAGTGAACATCTGAGCATCACGGAAAGCTCTGGTGCCCCTGTCCGGACACACATACGCCACATCACCCAATGATCCTCGCTCACCGTCTGTTATTTTACTCTGGATGGCGTCCAAACCACAAACCCACAGCTGCACTTAGCTCATTTTACCCCCTGTGTACTCACAACTGATTACTTTAAGAACATGGGTGCCATATCTAATTGCAGATAAACTGACTTTCCACTTTGATATGTAGGAGTCATTGCAATCATTGACAGGTAATAATAGCATGTGCAACTTTTTTTCGTAAATAATGGCTCAATTGGTTTGAGCCCATCATGCATAAAGCATGTTTGGTTAGATGTAGTCTTCCACAGTTATCTACACTTATTCTAAATGTTCGTTTGCTGTGTGTTGCATTACACTTGCTGTGATTAGCTGTGATGTGAAATTCAACTGCCTTTGGTGCCCCCTGCAGTCTGAAGGACATGATGACACTTTTCAGATGTTTCACTGTATTTTAAGCCACTATCCAAAAACAAGTATGCCGCAAATGATTACAGAGGTTATATGCAATCTTTGACTCTTGTTAGCTGCAAATTTGGAAGCTGTCTGGCTTTTTTTTCTTCGGTGAATTTGCCGATAAAAAATCAATATATGGATCTTGTTCTGCAGTTGAGCGCCTTAAGATTGCAACCATTCATAATATGTGCAAATGATGTGTTGATCAAATAATATGGATGATGGTTTGCAGGAGTCCATAAAAACACAAAGATAGACTTCAAACATCAAAAGTATCTGGGATTTTCTTGGAGCTCTACAATAAAGTGTTTGGTATGTTTCTCTGATGTTAATCTGTATAGACAGTTTCCACTGCTTTGAAGAACCTGGAAGCAGAACTGAGCAGATAAAAAACAGGTCAAACCTTTATAGGGATCTTTGTCACTCTTCCAGTAGCAGATGGCGTCTAGAGATGTGCAATGTACTTGTAATATATCTGAATCTCTGGGCAGACAAAAAAAAACAACAGGAAACTATGCTTAGTTTCGATTAGAAAGCTCAAGTAGGCCTTCAATCTGTCTAGATACTCAGTGGCACTCCCAAATTAAATCACATTAAAACTTCAAAGCCTTCAAGTTTGGCGATGATGTCACTGCATGAGGGATTTTAGTATAGTAACTGTGTATCCTTTCCTATGCCCATTCATCACTTCAACACTGGTTGTGTGCTTATGTCAGTTTTATTCAATGCTTTTTTATAGACAATGTGTGGAAACCCTGAACCCTAGAGTTTGACAATGATTTCAGAATTTGTCTATTTATATGGACTAAACCAGGGGTCACTAACATGGTGACCCTAAGGACCACATGAGTCACCTACAGCCCTGTTCTAAAAATAGCTCACCAGTGAACTGCTTCTAATTTTTTGGGGTTGCTATTCTTTTTTAAATCACACTTGCATCGATGTAAATTGTAAATGACAATATTTTAAAAAAAATCTTTAAAAAATGTTTAATATACATGAACTGTGACCTAGAAAGTTCAAAGGTCAGTATTGTACGCGTGACCAAACCGTAGCATTTGTAGAGACCAAGCGGCATCCTCCGGCGTTGAAAAATGAAGTCAACCCGGAGGTGCAAAAAGCTGCAGTTCCTCGAATAAACACTAGGAGTAGGCTCCAAAGGGGAGTCAATTACATTTGACCCCCATGTTAAAGTGGCCGACTTTAGGGCAGAAGAAAACATGTTTACATCCTGGTAGTCTCTTTAGCTTCTTTCTACTTCATGATAACTGTACGGGGATATTTTTTTTATAACACACTCTAAAAATCTGAAATTGTGCATTATGAAGAGCGACGTCACTTTGAGTGACAGCTGCCTGCTCCAATCACGGAGCTCATCCAGTCACTGAACTTCGTGTTTGTGCTGTTTTTGCCCTTCTGACATTTTTTCATGTAAATACTTGATAAAGAACTCGGAACAGATTGTTCAAAAGTCGGCGCTCCCGTTTTTTCGTTTACTAGTAAGTAGCCAGTTAATTAATTAGTATCGGCTCCAGCTGTTTGCCGCCAGCGGTGTGGTGTGTCTGTCCGGGACGTCTGTGCTGTTTTCTCGGTGAGTTTTTTCTGGTGTTTGTGGACCTGCTTGTTGGCTGGAGTTTGACTGTGCTGCCGTGTTGACTGTGTTTCTCTCGTGTGTCCAGGACGAATTTCTCCCAAGCTAACGATGCTAACGGGAGCGCCTGTTAGCCTCAGTCATTAAACCTGCTGAAGTCAAAACGTAATAACAAGTGTTATAGTTTATGGTGTTAATACTTTAGAATAAAAGGCGTCTGTATGAGGTTGGAAAATAAAGATCTTCCATGTTTGTTAACTAATGTTAAACAGAACTGTGTTTAAATGCAGTAAAGTTTTTGTAATTTCAAAATATTAACGTCTCATTTCCTGAATGTTTCCAGAAATAACGTTAACCCAGATGTTGTTATTGGTTAAACTGGAGTTGGCTATTGAAGCCATGTGGACAGACATTTTAGAATGTGTCACACAAGCTACCATGATAACCATGCTAACTACCCGCCGGGCAGCGCACTACGAGCGGAGAAAGCCCGTGAGTTTAAGGCAGCTTTGTGCAAAGAGCAGTCTTTTTTCACGAGACCGAGCTTTTTAAAAATGTGAAAGTTGATTTGATGGCTGTCCATCACTGAGCTTGGTTCTGTCCAAGGTTTCTGCCTGTTAAAAGGAAGTTTTTCCTTGCCATTGTAGCCAAGTGCTTGCTCATGATAATATTATAAAGAGTATGGTCTAAACCTGCTCTTTATGTAAACTGCTTTGAGATAACTTTTGTTGTGATTTGACGCTATACAAAAAAATTGAATTGAAAATATACATGAATATCTTGAGTTATTAATAAAAACATAAGGTAAATTGAGCAAATTGGCTATTTCAGAAGTGTGTATCAAACTGGTAGCCCCTCGCATTAATCAGTACCCAAGGACTAGTTCTCGGTTTCAAAAAGGTTGGTGACCCCTACTCTAAACCAACACATCAGTCGACCAACCAACACATAGTTTTTCAAATTCTTAATAAATAGTTAATGTCAAATGATGCCACATTCAAACATTTCCTACCAAATATCTTGTAATTATTTTCTGTTTTTGAAAACGGACGTAAACGGTAGAGTCAAGTCAAGGTCCTCACAAATACAGCAAATAGTGTATCTGTGCACGCCAGGATGAATGTGTGCTTGTGCGTGCGTGTGTGTCTGCTGCTTTAATTTCACCTCAATGACAGACAAGGCTTCAATAATTCAGCTCTCTGCCTCCCTTATGTTTGACAAATAGAGGCCACATCAATACAAGGTACCACAACCTGATGACAACACAATCTGAAACACTGACATTTTGACCTCTTCCTCTCCTGCCTTCGTTTCGTTTTACAATTGTTTTGGGGTTTTTTTTGCAGCATTTCTCTTTTATTGGACAGGATGCAATAATAAATGACAGCTCGAATGTTTTAAAAGGAGAGGAGATGCCAGGACACAGAGGAAGAGGGAGACATAGAGATAAGGTTGCATGCCCACACAACATAAACAGAGAGCTTCAAATAAACAAAGACAAAATGCCGAGGAGTTCTGACCTCTCCTGCTGCATCCTACCCATGACCCTTCAGACTCTGGAGACAACACAAGGACATCAAATATACAGAGTTCAGTTTTATAGAGCAGCTTTGACTCTGCAGGCTTTTATTTATATATATATTTTTAACTACAAATCATACGATTACTGTAGAGTTTTATATGTAGATCAAACATTATTTAAAGTAGTTACCATTTGCTACAACATTCATATTCTTCATACACCTTTATGCATCAGTAATAATTTTCTAATTATCCAAATATATAATATAATAACACTAAATGCAGTCATTCAGCTGTATAATAAATTCTTTCATTTTTGCTTTTTGCAGATAATGTTTTGCACGTTTAAATAATATTTTAATGCAAGTGTTGCTGTTTTGCAAATTTCCTCCTTGGGGGACTAATAAAGAAATATCTTATCCACGCCTTCAGCTTTCATCCTCAGTGAATCAAAGTGAGAGCAGTTATGGATCATCCATCAGATAGCAGGATTAAGAGATCCCAATCACATTCTAATAAAGACAGTAGATACTATTCCAGTTGCTCTTGCCGTCAAGTTTGGATATATGATTTTGTAATTTTATTTTAGCATGACACACAGCATTGCAAACAGCAGATATGGAATAGAAATAAGTTTAGAATTTACATTCAAGGAGTTATAGCTCAGGGTGATTCATTCGGCTGCTGCTTAGGTGCTACATGGGAGAAGTGTTTCGCAAATTTGTTTTAAATTACAACAGGTAAGATGATCACTGAGTTTGCCACTGTAAACTAAATTATCCCTGCGAATACAATATAAGCACCACTTCACCACAAGATAATCCTCAAATGTTTGGCAATATAAAAGAAGCAAAACATAAACATCATAAAGCTGAATGATTTTATGTGTCAAGGTTACATTGTAGAGCTTTTAAAGTAGATTACAATCCCCTTTGAGGAGAGACAAACTTGGCTGTTCCATTTCTGACTATGTTATAGAAGATAACAGTTACCTATGAGCTATTAGATCTATATATTACCTACCTACAATATCCTTTTTTTCGGGCAGCATGCAGCAATATCACAGTCATAAATAAGCCTGTCTGACCAGCAAGCAAGAATAGCATTTATTGATTAAACAGCTGTACACACACTTCCTTAAGTCGGTAGAGAAACAATTATCTAATATTTGCTGCTATAATTGCTTTTATTCAGCAGTGTGATCATCTAATGAAGGACCAGAACTGTCTATATATTTATGTTGGTGGTATATGAGTTTGGAATTGAATTAGAATAAAAGTGAAACTGAGCAAAAGGTGGGAGGCCTTTCTTTTCTTTTTGTCTAAATGAGGTTTTGTGTGTCTCTCTCACAGGGTGCGTATCAGTGTGGCCTCGGGTCAGAGTGACTGATATTTGTCATCGTACGAGGAGGCAGAGAGCTGAATTATTGAAGGCTTGTTTTTCATCAAGGTGAAATTAAAGCAGCACACAGGCACAACAACACACGCACACACACACACCTGCAGTCATTCACTCTGGCAAATTACTTCTGTGGAAAAACCTGGTTGCGACACAAAAAAACCCTATTACTTCAGAGTGTGCTCACGTGTGTGAGTGTTCACCACACTGTATCATATTTCTGCCTTTAGTCTATCTACCCTCCATCCTGGTGGATTGCAAAACTGTGATGAGCTGTTCAATCTGTAGGCTATAGGCCACACCAAATGGACTAGGTGTTTCCATTCAACCATGTTCCCGAAGATGACAATGTCCAAAATGGGAACATGAGGAACCAACAGATTTTTTTTTTTCAGGACCAAAAATGATAACATGGGACATATACTGCGTGTATGATGGGATCAAATGAACCATCAGAGTGGTATTTAGTCAACTATTCAAGTCCTCTTCATGAATCATTACCAAGCATTAATGACTTAATGACTCCTTATTGAAAACGTGCAAGGCCAATTTATCAGCAACTGCCTAGATCAAGCATGCGTGTGTCTGCAGTCATCTGAGGTGAAGTATATTTGGGTTAAAAGGAAGTGAGTGTGGCTGTGGTTCTGTTTTTTCAGGGGCCTCTGGTGCCATCCAGAGGACGACTGAGAGAAGATAAGAGAGGATCTCTGTCTGTTTCTGTATAAACGCACCACAGTGACATTCATGAACCAGGTTACACTGAGTCTAAGGGTGCAGCCTGTGAAAGGAAAAACTCGTATGACAAAAAGGTTTTTGGTTGAAGACACTTGTGTGTAAATGAAATATAATGTTGAAGGTGATTTTTAGTTAAGATGTGATCATGAAACAGTTGAACAGTGATGTGGTTAAGTCAGGCATAAAGTTTTATGCCTTCACAGTTCCTTAGCTACATGTGCTGACGCGGTACAGTGGTGACAGGAAGACGAAAGGCGTCTTTGTAGAAGCCGCACACCCAAATGTCAACAGGAAGTGAAAACCAGAGACATATTGCACATTAAACCATTTATGACTGGAATAAGCTATACTAGACTGTTACTCATCTGGGTGTTACTTTTGTATCATCTTAAGTGATGAACTGATGTTTAAAACAACAAACCACACTTAAGTTTAGAAATAGGAAATAAACTTACTCCTAATGGCAAACTGAAATGGCAAAAATAAAATCCAGTACTGTATTTTGCATTGGTGGAGTTTATTCATTCATTATGCTCAAATGATAGAAAATACTGTAATAAATCAGAGATATTATGTAAAACAATACATAAAAAGTGGAAAGATGCTAACATTGCATAAGTCTCTTTCCTGTGATAGATTTTATTTGTTTCAGTTTCAGAGTGTCCTCGTTAAAGTCATAGGCAAATTGCAAATTGTGTTCACGGTTTAAAGAAACCAACATTCGTCAATTGTTCGTAGGAGAACTGTGGCTTCTGGTTTTTAAAGTTTACTCGTGAACCAGACATTATTCAATATTATTTCCCCTGAAATTCAGCAGCTATAAGACTGAAAAAAGAGTTTGCTGCAACTCCTTCACTGTAGTTATTTATTCTCTTTGTGTTATATATGTTTACATTGACTGAAATATCCAAACTCAAGACTCATCTATTATCTATATTTTCCATCACATTAGAATATTCAACCTGACTTTTGTTCCATTTTATTCACGTGCCCAAAATTCAGCCTGAAGTATTTGGTATCTTTCAAAACTTCAAAACTTCCTCATTTGTGGGTTTGAACAGTGCTTGTCTGCACAGCACGAGTTTGTAATAATGGATCCATCAGTGGGCTTTTGAAGGGGTTTAAAAGATGGACGAGTGTCAGCTGATGCAGATTTAAGTTGAGCTTTGTGGAGTCGTTTTGAGTCTAATCAAACACAACTGATGCCAAGTCTCAGCTTCATAATGCCAAATGACGCACTGGCTCTTACACAACACCCTAATATCGGGAATCCAAGATGATCACTTGAAGAGCAAATAACATCCACATCGGTGCAGCCTGAAGTAAAAGAACAGGAAACATTAAACCCACACACACTAGTATCCAATATGGCTCTAACCCACATTCACAGAAATCATACTAAGACTCTGGGTAACTGCAGCATGTCCTGGATTTAAAGACAAAAAACATGTCCCACTTACAACATAAATATTCTTGAATTAGACAGGCCTCATTCATTTTTTCTTAAATGTTAGATGTACCTTAGAATTATCTTCATTATGCATTAATGTTCAGCAGCAAGAATCAAACAGATCAAAATTTGCTTTGTGTATAAACAACACTGGGAAGGCTGAAGGAATAACTAGCTTGATGTAAATAATCAATGATATCAAAGGTGTTATTTGTTATTAACTGTGCATAAGTTTATAGCTAGCTTTTTTAATTCAGTGGGACAAAAGTCACCAAACAGCACTTCTGCTTTACAGTTATTGTTTTGTTCCATCACCACACTCACACGTTTCATATGTTCACACTTTTTATCTTACTTTTTCAAGTCCTGTCACCTCATCTCGTCTTTCCATTTCCTCTTCTCATTGGTCGTCTCAGCTTCGCACAGGAAGTGTCTGCCCTGCCCCTGTCGCTGCGTCTCATCTCTCAGTTTTATCTCTCTCACACATGCAAACCGTGTGCAGAGTCTCACCCGCAGAGAGGAACTGTGGCTCATACCGAGGTTTCTCCTCCTCAGCGAGAAGTCATCCTGCCCATCCGGCTCTGCTGCTTCTATTCTGCTGCTTCCCCTCTCTGATGGTCCACCTATCGCCCACCTGCAGCTGATCTCATACCCACAACATGAGTCTAAGGAAACTGAGTGAGTATTGTGTTTGTGTGTGTGTAGAACAGCTGCACTTTGTTCATGTGTTTACACATATAGCCAGCCAGGGTGTGAGCACTTAGGTTAACCAGTGCTGACATGTCAGTTTTGCAACTTTTAGGTGATAGTGATGCAAATGCAAAAATCAACTTGCAGCTACATTATTTGTATTGAGAAACAAGGACTTGCACAAAAACAGAGGCTATTTTAGACACCTAATTTGTTAATGAAGTTATCCAGTGTTTGCTATATTTCATTTATAGACATTATGTGATTTTATTTTTTTTAATAGTGGGTGTTTTATATAAATAGAAAAACACTTGCATGCTCAGTGTAATGACACACAGAGACCACCAAGCAGAACCATATGCAACCACACTTTCACACACACACACACACAAACACACACACACACACACACACACACACATATGCTCTGCAAAGGGTTTTTTTGCACTAACATCTGGGCAGAAAGAGAGGAACTTGTTTTATTTAAGCTGCATTCATTTCTTTTCCAACATTAGCAGTCCAATATTATTTCTTCTTGTAGCTGCTTACAAAAATATCATAGGTCAGGGCAAAATAGAGAAGATTCAAAACAGACAGCTAGCTGAACACATGCACCAACAGCAATGTTTTGTTGCCACATGATGAGCGTGTCTTCTTTTTTTTTCTAACCATGCCCCCTGTCAAGGTTTCAAGTGGTTTGGGAGCCTCACCAACCTCTCTTTCCGCCGCTCCTCTGAGAAATCCGACTCTAAGTCCCCTCAGTCGAAGTCTGGAGCAGGAGCGGGACGTGTGCCTGCAGATGGCACCAACTGTGGTCCCATCCTGGCTCCGGTTGTTGAGGCGACGGTGGACGACATGAGTGCCATGCGTCCTCGCACGGCCAGCTACGTCCGCTCCAGCGAGAACTATACGCACATGGGAACGCTGCCACGGCTGCTGATGAAGAGGAGGGACAAGAGTAATAAAGGTGAAGCAAAAGAGGTTTTGAACAAGTGATGGTGGAATTTTGAGATATCAAAATCAAAAACAATGTTTACAATAACAAGACTTTGTTTCTCTTTTTTATCTGCTTCTCTATGTCTTTGTCTGCTCTGATGTTTTTTTTCCAGGAGGCCCCAGCAGCAGTAAGAAGAGTAAAGACAAGAGCAGCATCAGCAGAAGTCAAAGCCAGCGACCTGCAGGGAAACAAGACCCTGGACCCCTGAGATTCAGAGTCGCTTCATCCAAAGTGGCTGGGGATGAAGCAGGAGTTAAAGCTGACACTGGGCTCGGCCAAGACTCTCTCACTGATCCCAAGATCCAGCCCGAGCCTACATGTGCAACTAATGTCACAAGCACCCAAAACACCAGCTCTGAGCCCATAGCTACCTGTGAAGATGTGTCGCCATCCGGTGGCTCAAGTGCTGCACTTCAACCAGAGACTTGTGACCAGCGAGGCATGACTGAGGGAAGAGCTGACTTGAACCATGCGGAGACTTCATCATCTCCTCTCAGCCGAGAAAATGAACAGACCCCTGAGGATGATGGGATAAAGTCCGGACCTGTATATGAACCAAAGGAGGAGACAGAGAGAAGAGATCCAACAGAGGGAGCAGACAAAAGAAAAGAAAACTCTGACAACATTTACTGGTAATTCTTGTCCTTTTCATAAATTGTTTTTTATGTTTGTACGTCAAGAGTTCATGTTCCTTCTTTTTTTCTATTTGGAGATTAAAGTCATTTCAGGAGGAAAGGTTACTGATTGGGGAGGAGGGAGAGTGACATTTATTTAAAGAGCCTGTCCTGTTTTTTGGTATACACAGTACTATAGCATATGTATCATAATGGTTAACATGTATCTCAAAAAACAAATGGTGGAAATGAAAACTGATTTCCCTGTATTAGGCTAAAACATAAACAGGCATTTAGCACAGTAAAGCTACAGGTGTAACCTATTATACAGCCTTTCTGAACATCTTCATCAAGGGAACGTTTAGACTAATAATTTCCATAATTAGTCACTCACTGCTTAGCCAACACTAATGTTGAAGTTAGCATTAGAGTAGGCAGCCAAAGTTGCAACACCATTAGAGAACAATACAAAAACAAAGCCAGATAGCTTGTTCTATGTTATTTGGTGTCAACTCGCTGAACACGGTCTCACTTTATGATTTAGTGTTAGGATTATGTTATCTTATTATCATCCTCATTAATAGAAAGTAATCATCATTCATCATCGTCATCATGGGACAGCCCCTGTTATGCCAGGTTACCAGTCCAGTGCTTTTTGGGGTTAAACCAACCCCTCAGCTGGACTTACTAAACTAAACGCTACATAAACTAGCTCCACCTCAATTTGCTAATATGCTGTGTACATATAAATGTATCTCATATAATCATATATGTGTCATTTTTTTCTACAGAATCAGTACTTTTACTTTTAGTATCTTGACACATTACTTGTACCTTTTATCAAGTAAAAGATCTGAGTACTTCTTCCACAACTGTAAATCTGCGCTTATAGAAAAACTGTCCACTTTGCAAAAGAGACTGAATGGATGGTGGGTCAATGGGGGACAAATGCACATTTGCCCCAGGCCCTGATTAATCTGGCCATACTCTGTGAGTAAACCGGGGGGTGTACACTGGTTGGCCAGAGGTAACGTGGATGCCTGGTATTGATCAGGTGCTCCTGGAGAGCTGGAGCACCGTTGGTGGGATGTTTGTCTTGTTTTGCATTGATTTGTTTGGACGCACATGAGACTGACATAAATACATCTTTTGTGCTCATTGTGCGTATTTCATAACACTGTGTTTGATTTAGAAACAAAGTCAGAAGTTTGTAGAAGAGTTTGAGGGGGAAATATGAAAGGTGCCCCCCTCTTCCTCCTCTTCCTCCTCTTCCTCCTCTCAGCCCTGCAGACTGCATTTTCTCCCTTCTTTCCCATGACATGCCAATGTCTCTGTGCCTCCAATATTCCTTGCATGATAGCAAAGTGCTTGTATCCTGTTACAGTGGAATTTGCCCCGTGTGTGTATATGTGCGTGCATGTGTGCAGGCATCAGCCCATTCGTTCAGCTCAGGCACCGTGGGAAATACAGCTGTATGGGCATGTAAAGAACTCTCTCTCTCTCTCTCTCTCTCTCTCTCTCTCTCCCTCCATCTCTTCTCTGCCCATTTCCATTTCTTTTTCTCATTCACTTCAGCTCTTTGACTGAGTTTGCCTGCTTTTCTGGAAAAACCAATTTCAGTTTATTCTAAGCCTGTGTGTTGGTGGCTGGTAAGTTTGGACTCTGAAATGAAATGCTGTCATGGTGTTTCTGGGACAGATCAGCTGGTTTAGTCGTGGGTTTTGTTCTCTTTTGCCTCATTGTCCCTCAAGGAGCAAAGCATGTCAGCTCCTTTGTAGGGTACTAATTTGAAAAGAGGAGGAACAGAGATATCCCTCGTGTTAACTCATGTTTAACTGGAGTTGAAACAATTAGTCAGTGAATGAATTAAGCAGTGTCTTGAATGTGAGGATTTGATGCCTCTTGCTGTCATATATGACATTAAAGTGAATATGGTTTGGCTGTGAACCTTGAACTTTTATGCTGGACATTTTTCCCTCTCTGACATTTGATTAATCAAGAAAAAAAATTATGATACTCATTAATTACAGCCTTTACTGCCAATGAGGTCAATTTTAATGGTATAACACAAAATCACAAGTGTCTCTCAGAGGGCTTTTATAATTTGTAGGACAACCTCCTTATATCCTGGAGGTGGATGATGAAAAGCTGGGCAAGTTAAGCAAGAATAAGCGTGTAATTTAAACACAGGTAGTATCTATAGGTATGTCCCTTCTCTTCCAGGTTGGGCATATATGCTGTAGTGCTGCTTGTAGATAAATGTAGCAGAAGTAGAATTTCAATAGAAATGAATATTAACAAATAAATAAGTAAAATAACTAAGTAAAAGTGTAAAAGCTTTCCTGTAGTTCACTTGACTGTTTAAGTTATTTATAGTATATTGACTCAGGCCACAAGCCACTTGCTTGCCAAGTTTTTGTTGTAAATATTTGAAATTTGAGATAAAGATTACCTCACTGCAAGAGTTAAACAGTTGCAGAGGGGTTTGCATAAGATTATGTAAAGCAATCGTTTTTGCATCTGCAGTGTTTATTTTTATCGATCCAAATCTGACTTGTGAGAAATAACAAAACCATTTAAACACATTCTAACATTTCAGAGCACAAACACATAGCACGTCAATTAGTGTGCAAGCCATAACTTGAATTAGCTGACTTCAGCCCTACTAGTGCTCGGTGGCCTTCTGCCTATCCGAGTCTGATGTTGATTCCAAAGCCTCATGTATGATTGGTATGTTTTTGTGTTTACAGGTCGCTCACATTCTTGTCTGGAGAAATGCTGCTGTTATCGGTGGCAACGATAGAAGCAAATACTTTTACATTTGTTCAGCCATTTTTTTTTCAAAGGTTCAAGAACAGGAGCGGCTCGGGAGGGGAATGTAGAGCTCCTCTACCGTGGGATCTATTAACATTCCCGAGCCCACTGCCATGATGGGACCCTTTGATCTGGCCTCTCTGTGGTCATGTGTAACACGGCTTTGCTCTGGGCCCTTTGAGACCCATCATGCAATTGGGAGCTGCGCTGATTGATCTTATAACTTCTCTGGGAGTGTAATTGCCCCTTTAGCTCGAGCTTGCTCCGTATCACAAAGCTTTTACGGCAGCATGGCTCCCAAGACTGCGGCACAGCGGGGCTTTTGACACATGATCTGGATCCATCATGAGCGTAAAAGTGTGAGTTATGGTGCCCGAGAGATTTGAGAGGCCAGCTAAATATTCAGCAACCTTAGATGCTCAGTGGGGTTTGTTATCTGTCTGTTTTCCATGAAGCAGCGTTTTACTCAGCAGAGAGGCCGCTGCAGAAGTGGGTCATGGGAATACAGCCTTGTCTTTTGTCTGTTCCAACATGCACTGCACCTGTTACAAGACCAGATCAAACACTAAAGCTCAAGCACGTTTGTTGCAGAGGTTTTTTACAGCCTTTTGCCTGTTATAACATTTCCCCTCTTTTATTTCTTTTTCTTTCTTCTCTTTGTTTCCTCAGCCACATGGAGCCCATAGAGAGCCAGGCGGAATATGTGCAGGTAAGTCTGCTCTGTCCAGGTGTGTAGCTTTGTTTTGTCCTCCTGTATCTGTGCCTATGTCCTTTAATATGTGGTGTGCTCTTTACAGCTTTTTCCTGCTAGAATAATTTAAAGTTTCATCACTCTGTTTTTTTCCTGTTCACACATGTAATGCCTGACATGCCTGCAGATATGTGTTGCAGTTGTCAACCAACATGGCAACTCAGTTTGAATTTGCTGCTCTCTCCCCACATTATTGAATTAGATTTTTTTTGTGTGTGTGAGGGCTAAGATGTAATTGTGGCTGATTATTAGCCCCTAGTCTTCAACAGTTGTGCTCATTTCAGCAGGCTCTCTCTGCATTTAGCCTAATTCAGTCTGCCATTTAGCTAATTGAATTTGGAGTGAAGCAGCGCTCACGTCAGCACTGTGCTGCAGTCTGTGCTGCAGCCAGCAGGTGGCGCCATACACTGGAGTTGAGAACTTCTCAAAGATCAGAGAGCATGTGAAGCAGTTTCGTGACCTTGGAAGTGGATGATAGGGATTCATGCGCCACAAACATGCATTCATTAAGGTATTGGATTTTAAGCTGAGAGTGAAAGTGGGAAGCGAGAGAAAGAGAGTGAAGCTCAAAAAGGAAAAGAGAGAAGGATAGACTGGAATGAACTGTTAAGCTCTTGGGATCTGTTTATTTATTGATTTTACATTACTAGCAGGGTGGTCAAAGCCCTCTCCTATGACCCTGACCTGTATTTCTATTGTGAAATAAATATATCCAACTTCCTCTGACCACAACAAATTGACTCTAGTTAAATCCCACAACACGACCTCCATTGTTAGGATCTCAACAAAAGCATGTAAATATACACTACAGAAACATATTTACTCTGCTTTAAGGCCCAGTTGGTTATTTTTTCACCTTATAAATTTAGAGTCACAAATATAAGCAAGAGTTTGGATTACAAATGGAAAATCAGCATGTTATGCACCTTTCTCATAACTGAGAATAGAGACATGTTTTGCTGCTGTTAAACAAAAACTTTAACAGCATCAGAAAACATTTCTAAATTTCTCTGAGCTATTTAGTATTAGGGGAGCCACAGTGGTGCCCCACCCAGATCCTGACACGACTATGGCTGTCTGACATCCTGTAGCGTCTCTGCTCTTTACCCTCGAAGGTTAATGTTTTATTTTATAAAAGTGTATGAATTTTTTATGACGCCAGTGATGTGGTCTTTATTTCTGGCGAGGTGACCCACCTCCGCCATAAAACACTGTGGGGAAACGCTCAGCTGTGTATTAAAGCCCGTCAATCAATTTGCGAATGATAAGTTCCAACTGAGTGCTGCAATTATTGTACTTTTAATTTAGCGGCATGGTCACATAAAAGAAGGTGTTTCTTATGTGATGATGGGCGGGGGGTGACTGGCATTATAGGCCGTCTCTATAACTGGTACTATATACCATTAACACTCTTCTCAAGCTCATAAAAAATGTTGCCTGACTTTTTTTTGGTTCTGAAGTTTTTCAATTTGTGCTTTTAAAACACATTTTTAACGTTTGTGATATTGAATAAACACATTTCAATTGAGATCTTAAAAAGCAAGAAGCAGGGTCACTGTTTTCTGCTTTAACTCCCAACCCCCCTGCTTTTTTGTTTTTCCAATTCTCGTACATGTTTTGTCACCTCAATTTGTTTCTTCTTTCCCTTTCTCACCACAACAACCCCTCCCATCACCACCCACCACCCCACCCACTCCCTAAAAGCTGCCAGCCATCCCTCCGTCTCCTTCCATTTCTCTGAAACATTTATGACAGCTGATGTTTAAATCAGGAGTCGGCCTCCGTGTTCCCTGTTATAATGGGAAAGACCAGGCCGGTGACTCCCACCCCCCCTCTGGTTTGCCACATGTGCACGCTCACGCACATGCATTTATTAGCTCGCATACACACATAGACAGTACCAGACAAATGAAAGTGAGACAAAGTGAGGCACAGAGGAAGACAGACAAACTGATCTGAATATGCTCAAAGAAAATAAGCAATCAGTAAGAAAAACCCTGAAGCATCCAGGACGAATTATTCATCTTTTAGGCTTTATCATAAAATATCCATTATCATTTATTTTTCATGTGGACGCATGGCTGGTCAAGCAATATCTACTGTTTTTGTTTTTGTGACTTTTAGTAAAAGATGAAGAAAAGAGGTCTTGAAATAGTTGAGGTTTAAATAAAATAAACAGGCCTGACCACACTGTGCTATTAAGTAGCTAATCAAAATTGTGTATGTGTGTGGCTGCTCGCTCTGTGATTGTGTGAAGCCCAGCCCGGCTTTGTCTCATGTCCTATTTAGTGGTTTGGTGCTACTTTGATGGGAGGGGCAGGTGGGGGTTGGTTCATATGAGGTTTATTAACGTATGTCTGGCACAAGACTCACAACGGTGCTCAAAAAAATGTGTGTGTTTGTGTGTGTGTGTGTGTGTGTGTGAGAGAGAGAGAGGGCTCAGCTGTGTATCTGTGTGTTTCTGCATGTTTGATTATGCGAATGGTTTGAATTTCCAAAATCTGTATGTGTCTGTGTGCCGCCTGATTAAATTCAGGCAGTGCCCTGTGGGTACATGTATGTGTGTGTGCGTGTGACTATTACAGTAGATTGAATTAATGTGGCGCCTCTGTAAATGAGAGGGGGTGTAAAGTGTCAGGCCCTCAGTAACACACCCCTGGAAAGTCTTCAGTTAATGTTCCTTCACTGTGCAGGCTGATGAAGATTCAGAGCGCAGACACAGACGTGTTAACTGAAAATCCATTTACATCTCATGTTATTGCATAAATCAGTTTATTTAGGTCACCCCAAATAAAGGAGTCCAGATATGCACTGTATCTTTTTATGGCACATCTGCATAGCCATTTGTAAAATTTGGCTCATTTGACTCTCAGGACATGGACAAAAAAAACAAACAGAACACCCTAAATCAATAAAATACAAATACTGTCAAGATAGAATTTTCCATTTCTACATATCATATTTCATTCTATTCTGTTTCACTGGATAAATTAAAATCTTTCATGTTATAGGAAGGTGCTAGAGGATCACCAAACTCAGCAGCATTTATCCATCTTATCTGTGCCACTTTTACCACATGTATCCATTAGTTGTTGAGTTATTTCAGTCTGAACTAAAGTAATGGCAAATGGACTACATTTGTATAGCACTTTTCTAGTCTTATTAGACCACTCAAACCAGCATTCACCCATTCACACACATTTATTCATGGTGGAAAGTGCCACCACTGTTCGCCTTCACACACCAATGAAACAGCCATCAGTAGCAATTTAGGATTCACTATCTTGTCCAATGACACTTCAACATTCAGGAATTCGAATGGTGGGCGGCTGCTCTACCTCCTGAGCCACAGCTGTAGTGGACCGATCGACCAACATTGTCATCCCTGAAGCCACGCTACTAGTTTGGCTAAAACTGCTGACTGTCAGCAGGCACACTTTGCTAATTGCTTTTCAACTTAAAATGACTCATTGTTTAGCTGCCTTTCTAATGATGATTTACAGTGTAGTGGTCACTGCCTGAGCTCCTGCTGCCAACGTCATAAAACACTGCAATGATATATTATAATGAAGAGAAAAATCTCCAAAAGCCTAATACCACATGCAAATCCAAAAGCATTAGTGTAGAGGGCTAGTGGTCACAAGCACACCATCAGCAACACACACTAAAAGACACCTTATTGGGTGTTTGCTTCACAGTCTCAGAAATAACCATTGAGTTGAATCAACATCTTGAATGTCAGAGAGAGAAAGCTCTTATATTCTCGGTAGTGCTTTAGCATTCTCAGGTGTTTCTGTTATTTTGTCCACCCTCCTCAAGGTCAACCTGCTCGTGCCACTAAGCAGTACACAAGGTAGAGAATAATGACACATTGATCTCTCTGAAGACAGTATTACAATTACACACTGCTTTATCCACGCCTGAGATGGGTCTAGTCGCTACAGCAGCACGTTCGTGTAAGGTTGAGTCATTTTAACGCGATTAAAGCGGGACAGCTGATTTTTAATTGGACTATTTCACACCAAATGAATCTTTTTCTACATGTCTGCACAGTCAGAGTCGCAGCGTCTCCAGCAGGCCTCTTTCTCCCGCTGCATCATTATTGCAGGCTGATGTTTCAAACGGCCTTTGAAACACATATCTGGAGGTTCGATACGGATTAACCAGTCGGTGAATGGGGTCCACCCTGTGAAAACACACTGATGACAATCAGACACACACACATCATTAGCTGTGCCATCCTAACCCCCAGCGGAGCTCGGCCTTTGTTTTTCGACACACACGTGTGCACACATACACACACGTAACAATATGTGTGTTCATATAATCTTGATGCGTCTCTTTTCATCTCCCACACACATGCACACACACACTTTACTCTCTCACACTCTCCACTATCTCTGTGTCTGTCTGTCTCTCTCACACACACATGCACACACACACACACACCACTTTCATTAGTGGGATGCTTGCAGGCACATGCAGGGATTCTCCATTGTGCTCCCTATCAGCCTGCGGGATGGGACTCACTAATTAATATTTAACTGAAGACCGCCTCCAAGCAGGGGAGGAGATGTGGAGATAGAGGTCTGGAAGGAAGGGAAGGTGGAGGGATGGCCGTGGAGGAGAGGGGAAGGACAGAGGAGAGACGGGAGGGAAGATGGGGATCAGAGAGAAGGAGGTTAGGCTAGTGATGAGAGGTCCGGATAAGACGGGAGAGGGAGAGATGAGGGGAGGAGCGGGGTGATAAGAAGGGTTGGAGAAAGGTTGTATTCGATAGAGCAGAGAGAGAGAGAGAGGGAGAGGGAGTTGAAGGATACGGGAAGGCTGAAAAGAGAAAGGATAGCTTCAATGAACGGTAACAGCAAGAGAAAAAACGACGGGCAAAGAGAGCGAATAAAATGGAGAAACGAGCTCCCGTACACACATTTTCTGACAGAATCACTTGCTGTGAACGCAGAGAACGAAAGGAAGATAAATAATAAGACTTAAAGAAGCAATAGTGGAAGCTGAGGCGAAGAAGGAAAAAGAACAAGGAAGACGATTCAGGGTAATGAAGTGTACAAGGCACTAAAGTAAGAATGAGTCTCTTTAGTCTTCCCCAAAGGCACAAAATGGCACAAAGTTACAGCCATTTTTCTTTCAACCTGCGCTGTGGAGAGTTCAGTCTATTACATTAAAGCACCCTAAATGATATTGAGCAGTGAAGGTTGGGGCTTGATGATATGTCCTGCGCTGTATATTACGATAAATTGCCGCATTTATCTCCATAATGAAATCTGTAACAACAACAATTTTAATACATTGGTGCATGATGTTTACTTTCTTATGTTGACTCGCATCTTCTGTGTTGTTCTTGATGAATTAAGAGTATTACTACATAAACACCAGGACTTGTGGTCTGGGCTGCAGACTGTTCGATCGGTTGGACTACTGGATAATTGTCTTTGGTTCTTGTAGCTGCCGTTTGATTATGTGGAATCGACTATTTTTAGGTCTGCAAGAGATTTGTGATATTGGTATTTCAGTAAATTCTGATTCAAGGCATAGTTCTTCTCAGTTGCTGGAGAAAAGTAAGTAAAAAGAGCAAGTTACTGTTGCCCCAGAATATCAACCCCTGAGTGTTTCATATCAGTGCGCGATATATTTTCCTCTGTATTTTCAGAGAACACGGTGTGACTCAGCTGGGATGAATCTGTTGCTTCGCTTTAATGTCACAGCTCCCCACACAGCATCCTTTTGATATCTGTTTGACTTAACTTAATTCCTGCGAGGATGCAGAATGACACGTGGAAACGCGAGCGAGAGAGCACATTTGGCTTCAAAACAACGAGAAGATGTGCGCCCTCTGAGCAGGATCCCTTCGCTTGTGCAAGTGAAAATACTTGTTTAAAAGGTGTAATGTAAAAAGTATATGTTTTAAACAGCAACATTTTGTGAAGTGGCTTTTAGCTAATGCACCTTACAGTGCACTGCATTTTCATTATGACCTGTCTGAGTGGCAATTGCACCCTCTAACATCGCCGGTGTTAATGCTGAGCTCATAGCTGTAGCAGTCTGTCTATGATTTAAACTCCTGCATCCATCATATTGTCACGTTTTTTTCCCCCCACAGCATGCATTTTTTGGGCTGCATGTGTGGGGCACAGGGGCCAGATGTAGCACGCTGTATGTTGTGATTGTTTTGGAATGGTATTACAGAGGATTGGGGGAAGGAAAGCACAGGGCCCCTCTTATGAGATTATTTGTGTCCCCGCTGTGTAATCTGTCTAATCCAGCGCTGGATGGTTTGAGATTACATTAAGAGGAGACGCTGCAGTTAATGAATCCATCCTGTGTCTTGTAGCTCCTTATCTGTCGGCCTTTTTCTCTCTGCCCGTGACCCACTAGCATGCATTCAAGAGGCAGATTAGAAAAAGCGATTGCTGGCACCATCTGACGCACAGATGACCTCAAACACAAAGTAAGAAGAGGATGCAGTATGTTTTGTGACCTGGTGTGTTGCATATATCTCTCCTTCCCTGGCTATGACTCTGTCTTGCGTTATGCCTCCCTGCAGTGGTGCAGACCCAACTAAATGCAGTGTCAGAATTTTGGATGCTGTCAAGGCTCTCACAGTGTTGCTATAGTGAAGCGTCCTCAATGATGTCACTCACTCAGGCCTCTGGAGACTGAGCCCCGCCCCTCCTGACATCTCCCTGCCGGTATGCATTTGTGTGTGTGTGTGTGTGTGCGCGCGAACGTGTGTGTGTGAGTGTATGTGAAATGGGCCGGTGAAATTCACACCGTGTTATCCTTGAAACACCTGCCTGTGTGTTTCAGCTTATAATGAGGTGTCTAGCTGCAGTCTGCATGGCTTTTTAGAGACACATCATTATATTCTGCCACACACACGCACACACACACGCACTCACACACACACACACGCACGCGCACACACACACACACACACACACACACACACACACACACACACACGCACTCACACACACACACACACGCGCACACACACACACACACGCACACACACACACACACACACACACACACACACACACACACGCACACACACACACACAAACACTCTTCCTCTCTCTCTCTCTCTCTCTCTCTCTCTGTCTCTCTCACACACAAGCAAACACACACACTCTCTCTCTCTCTCTCTCTCTCTCTCTCTCTCTTTCTCTCTCTCTCACACACACACACAGATAACATATCCCTCAACATTATTTCACCACAGGAACCTGAAGCTCTGTAGCTCCTGCTGTCTTAGTAATATGCAGTGATGTGTGTGTGTGTGTGTGTGGACTTGTAGGTGGAATAAAAGGTGTGAATCTACATTCAAGCGTGTGTGTGTGTGTGAAGGGAGGGGGGCACCCCTGTTGGGTTCCTTTCATGGCAAAAGAAAGGTTAGATTCCTTGGGGAGGCTGCACTCCTTTCTCTCCTCCTCCCCGCATCTTCTTCATTCATCAGCTCATCTTTTAATTATCCTTTCTCTGCCACCTCCCATCTTCTCTCACTTTCTCCATGTTTTACTCCCTCCGTCATCCCCCCCTCTCCCTCCACCCCGTGTCAGCATTGTCTCAAAACGGGGGTCGTCGGGAGGGTGGGTGGGGTTTCTGCCTGCAATTCGACAGCACTTCTCTTCTTGAGCCTGCTAGCACTAACCCCCCCTCCTTCTGCCTCCATCCATCCTTCCCTCCCACCCTCCCACCCACCCTCCTCTCGCTCTCTCTCTCTCTCTCTCTCTCTCTGGTCCGCCCTCCCCCCACCCACACTCCTTTCATCAGCAAGCAATGAGGTAATCCCTAACAGCCGCGTGAAGTGCAGCAAGTGCAGTGAGAGGGAGAGGGAGAGAGAGGCGAGAGCAGAAGAGACAAGAAGCCGGTGCAGGGCAGAAGCAGCCGAGATGTCAGGAGCTCTAATATCACTGGCTGTTATCAGTAGCAGCTGTTAGCGGCTCCCTCCTACCTCATAGCTGATGCAGTTGCAGGCTGTAGCTGTGGTGTTAGCTCTTTAGCTGGTAGCTTGTGTTCTGTAGTGGTGGCACTATGTTGAAGGGCTGGTAGGCTGAGAGGCAGGCGAGGAGGGCTGGCAGGAGCGGGACAGGCTCATCCCAGGGGCTGGGGTTAACATCGGACACCCTGGGTGGGGTGGAGAGGAAGAAGAGGTGAAGTAGAGGAAAAGGAGGAAGGGAGGTGGGGGGGGGCAAGATTTGAGGAAAGGTAGTGGAGGAAGGTGTGATCCCACCATGACGGAGAGGTGTAGTCTGTGGAGTGCCCTGTCGGCTGCAGCATGCTGCTTCTACCGGGGGTCTTTCATGCAGGTGCAGGTGAGTGAGCTTCTGTGTGTCTGTGTGTGTGTGTGTGTGTGTGTGTTTGTTTGTTTGTTTGTTTGTTTGTTTGCATGTGTTGTGCTGCAGAAACACAGAGAGCCTGTACTTCCTGGTGTGTAACAAAGTGCTTCCAGTCCATGATATGTCATTACCAGGCATATGTGTGTTCTGATTTCATGCACCATCCAAGCTTCCTTATATTTGGCCCATTTGTCCATGCACGTGCGTGTGTGTGTGTGTTTGCATGTTTGCACTTGTGTGTATTCGTGGGAGGCGTGCTCACTGTTGGCTCCTCTCCTGTCCCGGCAGCCGGTAATGTCAGCCTGCCCGCTACATAGCTGGCAGACTGATGATATCATAGATGCTGTACAGTACTTGGGTGTCAGATGGACTGAGAGAGATTGAGGGAAATGGTGAGGGAGGAGAGGGGGTTTGGGGGAAAAAAAGAAAAGGACATTTGTGGTTTGTGTATGAGAGTGAGAGAGTGTGTGCGTGTGAGTGTGTGTGTGAAGGGTACAGTAGAGTGAAGGCAGTATCAGTTATACTTTGGTCTAATTCTGGCTTCATGCTTGAAACCTAATATCTGACCTTATTCCTGGGACAAAATGACACCTACTGTATATTTCGTGTTTGTTGTGCTTGATATTTGGTGCTCTTTTGCAAAAGGCTTTCAAAATGTCAACTTTTCAAAGAGCAACAAAATCAAGTTTGTTTGAATGGGATCTGGCAGGGTTGGGTTTGTAGAGTATGACCAAAATAAGACTCTTCACAGTGGCAAGGATTTCATATGGCAGCAGTGATAAAAAGAAGAGAACACAAAGAAATAGGTCAATAGGTGAGATAATGACTTCACTATATAGACTATGAGGAACCAATAGATGTTGTTGCCTGAGGTTATGATACTGTGCTGGACTGAAGAGGTTGTGGTCAAGCATGTACAAGTTTCTCTTCTCTTCTCTTCTCTTCTCTTCTCTTCTCTTCTCTTCTCTTCTTTTCTCTTCTCTTCTCTTCTCTTCTTCTTCTCATCCCTGCCACGTCGTTTGCAGCCGACTGTGATGTTATAATTAAGGCTTTACTTGAAACGGCGAAGCCACGGAGTTGTGTTTGCGCATGTGGTTTAAGTGCGTTTCAGGGCGGTAATCCCGATGTTAGGTGTTGGCGTGTCCCACCTTGTCCCCCGGCAGCAGGACGTTTCACCAGTATGAGAACAGGCTGAGATGGTCCGCGTCGTCAGGCTGGATTACTTTGGCTGTTTTTAAAAACGTCAAAGATATGACGAGTGAGAGAAAGATTCTTGACTCTCTTCTTGTTTTGGAGGCATCTGCTTTTGTTTTGAGTCAAGTGTTTTAAAGCTCAGCGTAATGAAGTTATTTTAATTGAATCTGTCAGGGGGCTCTGTGTAGTGGTCGTTGTGGTAGGGGTAGGACGATGTGTGTGAGCCGGGGAGGGGGGGGATTAATAAATAGCCTCTGAATGGTTAGAGTTAAGTGGGAGCGTTTCTGTTGTGAAAAAAAGAATTACTTAATTCCCTGCAACTTGGGGTTGTTTACAGTTTGATTTTGTCTGTAGACGAATATTGATCCACCAATCCGTTCTAATTAAACACAGCCTGTCAAGCACGATACTGTCTGTCACTTAACCCAAACAGTGTCTGACAACAGAGAAGTGATGCTTTAATCACGCCTTGTTCTGCACATTCAGTGTCTTTACCTCCAAGGGGCCACAACTGGTTATAATATTTATACTGAGTCGTTTTCTCTCAGATACTTGAAACTGGTGATCTGGTCCTCGTTTATCTGACAACATAAGGATTACTCACTGCGTCGCTGGTGTGTGAAGCCGTGTACACTCAGGGGAACTGGTGATGTTAATCTCAGTCTTCTTATCAACACAATACCTCCACTTGGTGAAAATAAAGTCACAGCTGTCATCCCATTTGCACTATGATGCATTTAGATGAGAAGGATTGGTAGTTACATTATAGACGTTTAAAAATATATGTTTTTCAGGGAGAACTCACAGTGGATCTCTTTGCTGTCTGTGCACCACTAATGACTGCGACTAGTGGTCAGTAACCACAGCAGGAAAAACTGCCTCACCACAGAAAACTGTAACCATTATATTTTCTTCTTTTCAAAGCAAAAAAACCCCCAAACAAATGAAAATCACACATATAGTTGTAATCTTGAGTTAAGTTTTAAAACCGTAATAGCAGCCAAAAACGGCTCAAATACTGTAAAACAGATGGTTTTTTAATGGATATATGAATCGGTTAATAACAATGCATTGTTACACAAGTGACATGCAGAGATGATGTTGATGCAGCGACAGTGGTGTGTGACCTCAGCTCATCAGCTGTATCAGTGGAGAGAGATTACACTTGATCCCCTGGTCTAGACTGCAGTATGCTAACTATGGACACACACACACATACACACACACACACTGTATACACAAACTCGCAGCTTAACCATTGTGTCTACATTAGACCCAGTGCTTCCAGGGCATCTCTGTAACTGGGACAATGTAACTGTCCGCTGGACTCCTGCAGCGGTAAAAGCCCCCATGAGCCCCCAGAAAAGACCACCCCCACCCACCCACTTTGATTGTTTTTGAAGTTAATCCTTTTTTCTGCGAGCTACTTTCCCTCTCCTCCTACTCCCCTCCTCTCTCTGCCCCTCTGCTCTGTAGCCTCATTCCCTGCTGACCCGACCAGCATGTGGCGGCTGTCATGCTGGCCAGCAGCCGGCCCCTCTGTCCTTTAGCGTTCCTTTAGCCCGACTGTATCTGGAACATTAATGCCAACCTTCAACCTCTAAACCTGGCACCTCTCTGCCATCCAGTCCCATACACTGTTAACCAAGTTTCTTCTCATAGTATTTTTTGGCACAACATTTTTATACAGTATAAGAAAAGCTTGATTTTCAGTTCGATTTGATCACATACTGTGGAGTAATAGAAGGCTTTAATATGCAGAAGAATATAAACGTATTTGTTTCTTTTTACACTGACTTTTACTGAAAAATACCACGAGATTGTCACCTTGATTCTGTGTGAACGTAGATGTGTTTCCTGCTACAGGAACATCCCCATCGCCTTAGTTTACAGTAAATGAAAGACTCTTGTGACAGCAAAGCTCAGAGGATCTTGTGGTTTTAGAACGTGAGGAGACAAATGAGCTGCTGATTATGCACCAGAGTCCATCTAAGTACAGTAAGTGAAAATACAGGCTGTTGGTGTTGCAGATTATGCTGCTAAAGTCTGATTTTCACCTGGGTTTTTCTATCCTTGATTTTTTAATTACATTTTGCAAAAACATTGATAAGTTCACAAATTTTGGGGGGAATAAAAACAGAAAATATTGAGCCATAGAAGCAGAAAGAAGTTGGATCATCATAAAACTCCAGTTATTACATTTAGCAGGAGGATTTCTTCTCAAGACATCCCGCAACAACTAGATCATATTGTACATATTAAACTAGCCAGCTTTATTGCATCGATGTCCCTGCAGAGTGTCTCGCCTATTCTTTATCCCTCCTGAGAGCAGATCGCAGTTTAATAACAGAAATTGAGCCGATACCATTGGAGATATGTCCTTTCTATAGTACCTCATCTATATACTCAACACAGTCAGAAGTTATTAGTTTTACAGTAAAAAATAACTCTGATACATCCTCGACTCCTGCAAGACGGATTGCTGGATCTACTTTTAGTCCGATGTTATGAGCTTTTTACATTTCCTTGAATTAGTTTGGTTGAGGTCAACTCAGTCAGTCCGGGTAGGTAAACCAGCAATCAGCTTGTCCGTCAGATCCCCAGGGAGTCAACAGAGGTTTTGTATTAGCTTTACCCATCACCCCACTTTGTGTAGTCACTGCTAAGCTAGCTATATAAGATATGGCCCTACTAATGCCTTTATGTGTGTGTGTATGTGTGTGTGTATTTGTCTGTCCAAGCCAGAGAGAGAGCCCAAGCCAATTGGTATATTTTAGTATTGAAATATTCACCATGTAATCCCCTCTTCTCCACTCCTCCTATCTCTCTCTCCCTCTCGCCCTCCTCCCCAAAGCTTTTCACCACAAATCCTCTTTTGGCGTGCCTGCCTGTCACACCCTCAGGCTCATAGTGTGAAGGGCAGCTGTGCGTGTGTGTGTGTTTGTGTGTAAGTGTGTGTGTGTGTGTATGTGTGTGTGCATGCGCTTCAATTGCCTTGTTCCAGAGTCCATATCCTCATTAGAGCACTGTGATGTTTTTGGCAGTAATGAGGAACAATCCTGTATGTGTGTGTGTGTGTGTGTGTGTTTGTATGTGTCAGCCATGCATGTGTGTTTTTCATGTATGTATGACTATGCGTGTGTGTGTGTGTCTGTGAATTTGCGCTTCATTCACATTTCTCTCTTGTCAGATCTTCTTTCGGTTGTAATGTCTGGATTATACCAAGCGTCAACTCTTACATTTCAGTTGTCTGGCTTATAGTGGGCTTGTTAAACCATTATAGTTTGGGCATTAGCTGAAGAGAAAGATTAGTTTAAGCCGACATAATCGATCAACAATTCTTTAGATTAACTTACTTTATACAAGCCTGTTTGACACTGAAACATACCTAAGCAACAAAATCCTTTTTCTCATACACATGAAATCCATTCATCATTGCCCTCCAAGAGACCCATTTGAGCATTTTCAGAACAATAAGCATAAGCATCTGTCATCTCTGTGGTTACATACAAGGCAAAGTCTGGGGTCATGGTTTAAACAAGCCAACATTTCTGCAACTGTTTGTGGTAAATGGGATACAAACCACAGTCAAGTCAAGTCAAAATCAGATGCTCTTACGCCCCAACCATCCAGCTCGACCTCCTCTCTAACAGGCACTCTAATAACATCCTGCTTCTCCTGACTTTGCTTCTGAGAGAAGACTGTCATTATCTGCACCCTCCAAACGGTTGCTGTCAAGAGAACACACACGTACAGTGAATTCAGTCAAAGACATCAAAGTCAAGGAATTTAACCATTTCCATTTGATGGAGAAGTCTCTGCCCTTTGAGTCAGTCTCAGGAAGTGTCGTAGTTATAGGGGTTTCACAATACACCTGCACGTGATTGGACATTACTTGTCAGCTGATTTACACACAGATATGAATGAGCCGGTGATTGTGAGACATGAATGAAACAGCTGATGCCAATCAGCTAATACAATTGGGACTTCAGCGCTCTACCGGAACCTGCCTGATGTGTTTTACCGAATGACTAGAGCGTCTTCTTCTGTTTTTTTCTCCTGGATAGATAGAAAGATCGACAAGTGAAGAAGTGAGAAAGTGTTTCCTACCTGTATGTGTTGGAGGCGTGAGGCCCAGATTGCAATAAAGCCCACCAGCTAACTTCTGCCGGCAAAAGCAGCGAAAATGTCAAATGCCAATTGGGCATGTAACATCTAACACGATTTAAAACCTGCAGTAACTGACCTTGACCTACGTGACAACTTTCTTACAGTAAAAGCCAAACAGAATGCTTTTACCGTGAAGCAGCTACAGGAAGTATTGAGATACTTTGAACACTACACTAAAGGGTTCACTACCATGTCATTCTTCAGCTGTGCATTCTGCTTCTTGTCTTTCTGATGTGCTGTGCTCGGACTCTCTCTTACTCTTCATCTCGGCCTTGAAGGTTGGAGAAAACACTGAGGGACGAATTCACAAAAGGATCGCACAGCTTTTGCGGCTGCTAAAGCTGCACAAATAGGACCAAAAACCCCCTCTGTAATTTTCAAAGCACTCGTAAAGAGTGCCAAGCAAACAGTGTCTCGATGCTTCATGCCGTTTGCACATATTTAAATTTGGTAATGTCCATACGTCTGGTGCAAAATTGGCCCTTCTCTATGCAGATGAGTCTCATAGCAAAAAAAAGTTCAATTCATAAAGCTAATTTCACTTTCATCATCTTTATTTTGCACATGTCACTAAAGTTCACTCTTATGAAGTCTCTCCTGATTGAAATAAGTTACTCCTTTGTTCTCTTTCCCCCTCTCTCTCTCTCTCTCTCTCTCTCACTGTCTCTTCTACTGCTTTCTCTTATCATCTGATCACGGGCGTTTACTCCTTTGCCATGATCTCTATCGGCCAGTCTTTGCTTTCAGCCATCATGTCAGTGTGTGTGGTATACTTTACCACATGGATAACTGCAATCAGATGCAAAGTAAACGCAAATTGCACTCAACTGCAAAACTTTATGGCCGTGTTTGTGCTGTAATATCATTAGTGCAATGTCTTTTGTGAATCTGCCACTGAGACCAGGAAGCAGTTCCAACTGATGCACAATTCATGCAAAGGCCATTCTTTGTGAACTCGAGTCAAGCGGTCCTTCAGCTTCAGGTTACTATTAGGCAGCTTACTCTAAAAAGTAGAAAGAGTACTTTGATTCCCAAAAGAGATAAAATGTGGAGCAACACATGTGTTGACATCTGGTTCATTAAGCTTCAAATGTAATGACATTAACTTGTATGCAGTGTTAACCTGTGAAAGCATCGGCTCTAAATGAGATCAATGGTTAGACCTTAGAGCAGTCAGGTGACTCAGGCATTAATGAAACCAGTATTAATGCTGTTATTTGAATAAACGTGGCCGGGCTGTCTAGTAGGAATGTGTCTTCAGGCGCTCCATGGTTCAGCAACCTCAAGAGCATAATGTGCTCACCGTTCAAACAAGTGAAAATGCAGAAACGAAATGGTCTCCTCATATTCATGACTTTTAGCTGCAGGCCAGGATCACAGAGGTTTCCAGCTCAGCGCTTCTTGTAATCATCTGCGCTCTCTCTCCTGACGTGATAAAGGAAAGCTTTAAAATAGAATAACATAAGAATATAAACCAGCAGTACATGGTTTGGACTGTTGAAACAGAGGCTGGCGGAGGAGAGAGATTACTCTAAAGAATACCGGCCTGCAGGTTAGAGATGAAAACACCCCTCAACTCGGTGAATTATCTTCTTCTTTCTCAGCATTTAAGAAGTAGGGCTTAAAGTAATTGCTTTGGTGAATATTTACATTTTCCTTTTTTCATCTTTTAGCACTTTTTCCTCTGTTCTACGATCCTGAAATCGTAGCCTATGTTCAATTTAATTCTCCTTTGTTTTGCTTAGGGAGTCTGAGCTTTCATTATTGAATCTGGCAGATTAGTTTGAATCTGTGGATTATGAGAGCTGCCTAAAACACGTCTAGACTTGAATGGAGGTATAACTGCAGAAAAGTGTCGTTGCTTCTTTAGCTAAAGGAAGAGGGAGGTCTATAGCTGATCGCAAATTGTGAAAGAGCTCTCGATAACACAATGTTGTAATTTCACACTGAGCGTAGGTTGATTGCGTCGCCCATTAGCACAGTTTATGTATTGTATCCACTTTGCTCGCCATCGATTGAGAATAAGAATGATATCCTCCTCTCTTCTTCCTCTCTCCTCTCTTTTTATCTCGCTCTCTCGCTTCTCGCTCTGCCTTCTCTTACTGCTGCATTCATTCACAAATTCTAATGTCGAGTTTTAAGATGAATGAAGTCAAGTGTCTGTTAGTTTTACGAGCAAACCTTCAGAACTGACACGGAGGGCTGAACAGTTTGTGTGTGTGTGTGTGTGTGTGAGAGAGAGAATCAGTCCTCTGAAGTCTCTCCACCAGTCTCTCTCCGAAGAAATCACACACGCCTGTGGATCCACACATACGCACACCACGCTCACATATGCTGGGAATGACGCAGCTGAGAGGGAGTGTGGCATAGTGAAGGGATTTGGAGCAGGAGGTTGGCAATTGTTTTGCTCTCCTCATCTTTGACCTCCCGTGACCTCAGAGAGCACGGAGGCCATTGGATCACAGGCGGTCGTGGCTTTAAAGGCTCGCTACTCCCCAATGAAACAAACAGCCGTTCCAGCACAGGGAGTTGTGCTCTCGTGCTTTTAATTCCCATTGTTTGGTCCTTAGAAGTCGGACCTCCTGGTTTGAAATGAAACATAATGGATGCAATCTGGTGGTTTGCACCATGTCAGACATTAAGATGGAGCTGATGTTCGTGAGAGTGTTGATTTAGTCAATCTTAAAAGATTTCATTTTCAACCAAATTATATTGTGATGGTTCAGTGCTTTTACCATCAGCTTGATTATATTATCATATACGTTGCTGTATATCAACAGCAGAAGCATTTTTACCACAGTGCCCTATACCAGTTCATTTATTTATATAGGAATATGCTGAATATTCAGGGAAATTGTATCTTCCTTATGTTAAAGTTTTTCTGGCTTTTCATGCCAGCATCGCTCTCTGTGTTAATTTCTAATAAATCCCACTGGGAGGAGTGTGTTTGACTTACAGAAGGCCGTGGACCTCTGTGGAGTTTTCTAATGCTTCTTTTTCCTTTAAGAAAAGACCTGGGGCAGTTACAGCGTCCCTGGTTAATTTGCAGAGAGCGGCTGAAAATGGCAATGAACAAACGTACTGGCACTCATTTTCTCTCTCTTGCACATACACACACAGAGAGACATTCGCTCATGTATGTGTAGATGCCTACATGCATGTATTGGGTCCACAGATTGGAGTTTTTTTTGTTGATTACTCTGGCAATATATTTTTCAAATTGATTATTTTTTTTAGTCTCTAAGGTGTAAGACAGTTTGCATTTCATTTGCATTTGTTCTTTTTTTTAATTTCCTGTCAGTTTGGTTGACTGATTGTTTCAGCACTACTGCAGATGTGCAAGTCAAACACGAGCGCTCACTCACAGAGATGGAGAAGATAGCTTGTCATTTTACTGAAGGGACTGATGATTTTTTAGTTATTAATGAGGCAGATTGGGGCGTTAATGTGAATCACATACAGATACTGATTAGAGATTAAACAGACTTAATTGAGTGAAATTTGATAGCTTTGTTGGATGTATTTCAATTGAAATTAGATTGCGCTTCCCCTAATAAGACAGAATTCATGCAGTGTGGGCTCTGTGCTCGTGTGCTGGAACACATGCAACTCATGCATGCACATGATCATTGGGTTTTAGTAAAAGTGATTAGCGAGAGAGAGCTCGATGGACGAGAAGACTGGGTCGATTGAATAGTAGATATCGGTTATTATGTTTCTGGTACGTAATAAGTGAGCAATACAAGTGTCCAGATATAGGACAGTAATGGACAAGGCACAGGCAAAGAACCTCCTCCAGCAAGGCAATTATTTTCTGTATCAGTACATCTCAAATTGCATTACCGTGGTTAGTGAATGGCTCTCAGTATGTAGTATCTGGATTTGTATCTATCTATAGTGTGCGTGCTGGATTTTTCATATAAACTCGCAACTACAGCACGTTTAAAGGAGACTCAGGGCTGGTTCGCATCTTGTGTTCACACGTGAAGTCTTGGAAGAAATCCCAACAGCTATGCTGGCAATTACAAGCCTGCGAGTGACATCATACTCTAAAAAAGGGGGCGTGCGGGTGAGGAGTGGGAGGTGTGGGTGGTGAGAGGGGGAGGGGAGTGTAAAACATGTAAGGAGGAGAGAGAGAAAGAGAAGGAGAGTCAATGCACAGCACTTTGTAACAGGCTATCACAGGCTAATTTCCCATGAGCATCTCTTAGAGGAACGTGTCTAGTGTCTCTCCAGGGAGTGTTTACACTCACACCTCCACACACACTCACACACACTTCCAGACACCGAAAGTGGCTCCTTTTCTGTTTCCCATTTTTGTCTGTTGCTTGAAAGCAGTTGCAAGGGCAATTCTGCTCTCAGAAGGTGTGCATGTGCACACATCAATGCAAAGAGCTTGTGCGAGTGTGTGTAGTTTATTGCAAAGTCCCAGCTAGCAGTAAAAGCTCCATCTGCATCACCATGACAACAGCCCAGTAACAACAGGGAGACAACACCCATCTCAGCCCTCCCAACCCCCATCAGCTGTGTGTGCAAGAGTGTGTGCATGTGTGTGTGTGTGTGTGTGTGTGTGTGTGTGTGTGTGTGTGTGCATGCCTGATTACGTGCATATTTGATAGTGTGCATTTGAGTGAAATTCCAATGTGTGTGTGTACACTTGTACATGCTACATTGTGAGGACCAGGATAAGTTTTTAACCAACAGAGTGAGGACATTTTGGCTGATCCTCACAACTTCAAAGGGCTGTTTGAAGGTTAAGACTTGGTTTTAAGGGACAGGTTAGAATTTAGGTTAGGGTTAATCATTTGTTTGTGATGGTTAAGCTTTGGGTGAGGGGTGGGGGAATGCATTATGTCATTGAGCGTCCTCACAAGTATAGAAGTACAAATATGAGTGTGTGTGTGACAGAGAGAGCGTCCATTAGGGAGCATCCCAGCAGGTACTGTCTCCGAATGATGGACACTGACTTATCAGGGGATAGGTCTGCCTGTATGCCTCAGTGGGGAGTGGGCACACACACACACACACACATGCTCGTGCGCACACACACAAACGCACACAAACATACGCTCCATTGCTGCCTCTGTATGAATGGAATTGATACCTCAGCGGTGCTCTCCCACTGTCTGCCTCAGCCAGCCAATTGTTCAGCTCGCTGCTCAACCTCCAGGAAGAGATGACATCATTGCTGGCCAATGGCATCACAGCTCTAGGGCGTGCTTCTTTCTGACGGTCTGCACCATCGGGGGTGACGAGAGGAAGGCTGTGTGTGTGCGCACGTGTGCTGGTAATAGGGAGATAAAACTGATTGATATGCATTCGTGGTCTAACTATATGGGATCAAACTGTTCCTCATTTCCATCTCATCATGCACTGTCGCCACTCTCTTTTCTTCCTTCCCTTCCTCTCGTCTCTCTCCTTTCTCCCTCTGTAACTTTTTGGCTCGTCCTCTTTCTTCTTCCCTATCTCTGTATTGTTTACTCTCCAGCCCTCTTTGTATTACTGCCCTCCACAGTTGCATCTTCAACCGCATCGTCACCATCATCTCTTCCTGCGCGTGTTTGTGTGTCCAAGTTCCAAGGCCAGTCAATAGGTCATTGTTTTGTACTGTGACAAGGCAAAATTTTATCTGTGTTTGTGCACTGACACAGCAGGGGAGTAGGATG
Organism: Centropyge bicolor; assembly: GCA_037975185.1. NCBI lineage: Eukaryota > Metazoa > Chordata > Actinopteri > Pomacanthidae > Centropyge > Centropyge bicolor. The sequence continues at coordinate 3,619,482 of JBBMOC010000034.1, read as the reverse complement.
TCACCGTGACCAAGCGACAGACAAACTTGTTTACGAGACACATCCCTGCTGTGACCTTCCATCTAAAATTAGTGTTTACATCATGGATTACCACGTCATGACACTATCTGTTTTTTCAGGAAAAATGAGTGTTATTGTTGAGATTCAGTCAAAACATGTGCTGAGATAAGATGGAATTGCTGTAAATGAAAAATGCATTTGAAGTGGTTGTAAAATATTCTTTCATGGAATTGATGGAAATGGGTGTGTTAGCTGCCTCCAGTCAATCTTGAGAGAGTCTTGTTTTCAGGCCGGTGAATCCTGATTTGATCCTAGTTAAAGATTAAAGTTTAGCCTAATCCCTTTACATGTACAATCAAATTGAATTTGAGTATAACGATGAAAACAAAACATGTGAAAAGCGCTGATTGTGTTTGTCTAAGGGTGTCAGTATTTGTAAATATATTCCACTTCTTGGCTGTGTTTCAGCCAGCAAAGCTGATTAATCCTCTGCTGTCAGTCATTGATTAATTAATTAGATGCTGTGTCACCATATGCGTGTGTATCCATTCTTACAAGGCTGCAGCTTGGGCCACAGCTTTTATTTAAATTAAACTGTAATTGCAGTAGTATTAAAAGTATATTATGAAAATGTGTAAAAAGTATAAAAGGAATAGATGTTCATAATGTTGTTTTTAATTTAAAGTAGAATTATAACAAGCCACAATTTGAACTGATATTTCTTTATTATCAAAACAATGACCACAATGAATGTCTTTCATTTGACCAGCTACATGAAGAGAGCATACAATTTGCTTTCTGTCACGCTATTTCTGATAGTGATAGTTCTGATATGATAGATACAGATTTTCATTTTCATTTCTAATCAACCCTCTTCTCCTCCCTCCGCACCAACCCCCACCTCTCATTTCGCCTGTCCTTCAACTGCTGCTTCCTCCCTTTTTGTCCCTTTCCTGTTTAACTGCACTGGAGAAGTGCATTGTGGGTTTGTGGTTCTCCCTTCATGCCTGTCACTGTCAAGATAGATGGTACTGGTATGGATGGTAATGGTACTGGCTTGCAGTTAAATGGAAAGTAAGGGTTGGATGTGTGTGTGCCTGCATCAGTGCATACATCTGATTGGTAGCAGTATGTGCTTAAATTCAATCTGCACCCAGACATCTATATATATATATGTGTGTGTGTGTGTGTGTGCCTTCTTGTGTGTATGTGTTAACAGAGGAAGGCTAGTATTGATGAGCCCTTAGACCTTCCATCCATCAGTGTGATGACCTTTTACCCCAAAAAGCCTCCAAATTAGCCATTAATGGTTGGGCCCAGAGGATGGAAGAGAGGATGACAGCGAGTGGCACAGCCCTCAGGGGGTAATTGTGTGTCTGTGTGTGTGTGTGTGAGTGGCTGTGTTGCGACCGAGCCGGGCAATGGTGTTTGTCACTGTGAGTGGACGCTGATTTAACGTACCATAATTAAGATATTTGTCATGATGAGGTCTGTTTTAAAAAAAATCCTTTTTCCAGTTTGCTGACGGTGATGATTCTCCCAACGCTCTGCGCCCACCAATCACAAGCTCCTCTCTGAGCTGCCAAAATGAAAGGTTAGACTTGTGTTTCCGCCCGAGTGAATACACTGCCCAGAGCATCTTTCAGCTGTCCCAGCTGGTCCTGGTTGTCATAGGCACTAACAGCTCCTGTTTCAATTAGGAGGATATTCTTTGTTGTGAGTGTAATGGTGCTAAAATCAGAGAAGACCAGTTGATTTTGAGACTTTAAATTATTGGCATTTTGAGATGGTGAACAGAGCTGAGGCAGTATGTGCTATCCTAAGACAAATATAAGTTCTTAAGAAATACTATTAGAGCTGAGCCAAAGTAACACATTTGATAAACAACATATACACATTTTATCTGACACAAGCTTATGTAGAAGATTTTCATGCACAACATACTTTTTAAAGAAAAACATAATCGTCTAAATTTTAGAAATGGTTGATTCAGTGCCTTAAATGCTTCATTTTGTGTACAGCATTTTTATCTCCATCTCTCTCCTCGGCCTCCTAATGCATCGCTTCTTTCTCTGTCTCTCTCTGTTTCGCTGATGGAACAAGGTGATGCTCCTGCTGTTGTTTTAGATCAACACACGCAAACACACACGCACGCACACACAAGCAACTACACACCCATGCTGACAGACCGGCTGAGTGGATCGGTGAGGGAAAGTGCACAGAGAGGGGAATGATATGATATGTGGTTGAGAGATGGCAGGTTAGAGCAGCGAGTGAGAGATGAACTGACAGCGGAGAGATACAAGGAGCGGCTGAGATGATTGACTCAGAGGAGGAGGGATGAAGGAGAATTTTGAGTGGAGGAATAAATGAATGGAGGTGGAGAAAGACGACAGGTAATGGATGTACATATTAAGAGAGAAAGTGTGAGAGAGGAGACGGACAGATCAGCCGTGATGCTGGTTAGAAATGAGAAATAAGACAACTGGCCTCCGTTCACTATCTCCATCTTTTCCAACTCTACAATAGAAATATATATAATGCGATATATAAAGTTAAGAGGAAGATAAGAGGAAGAAACAAACACGGAGCACAAAAGGCTTAGAAGTGCAGAGAAAGTCTGCAGTGTTGTCCTAAAGCACTTTAGGTAGAGAAAGTGGTGGAAAATAAAGCAGTGAAGTAATACAGCCATATGATGAGTCAGACGTGTGTGTACATTGGAGCGGTCTATAAATTGCACCGCAGTGAGGGAGAAGTGAGTTATGAGAGGGCGCAGGAAAGCGGGCGGAAATGCAGCGACTGAACAGCAAAGCCTCGATTTTCTTTGATTACTCTGCGCTTTAGCCGGCCGGGAGAGATGGACGGGGTCAGTTCAGCTGTGCCAGCCGAGGTTAATAAACATCTTGAGAGAGAAGTGCTTTGAAGCCATTTGTACGTGATCTAGAATATAATACTGTGTCATGGATTTATTCTGTATCCTTGCTAAGTAATGTAGGATGCACACAGGGTGGAGGGTGTTCAGACAACAGATATCCAGTTTAGGTGTTTAGTCACATAGCAAACAAACTGTCAACCCTTTTTTTTCCAATAAAAACACTTTGATAGCGCCCCCACCAGATGTAGATGCAAAGCCAGAGACACTGTGTGCTCAACATTAATCTCCTCTGCGTACCCCCACGCCAATTGGCTGTTGGCAAGGGCAGAAGTGTGTGCGTCTCCACCAGGGTTTGAAATTGGCTTGTAAAACATGTAGTTGTGTGCCCTTTTGAAACTGTTGGCTAAAATGTCAAATAAATATAACAAAAAGCCTATTTTAAATCTACCAGCAGTTTCACCACTGGTAATGCTGCCGAGTGACGTTTTAATAGTGGGTCCATGTTGCAGATGCGATACACATCCCTCTTAATGATTTCATAGTATTCCACTAATGGATGTTTAGTGGCTGTAATACAGCAGATAGGGCAAAGAGGAAGAAGCCCACTTGTAAACAAACATGGATGTGAACAATTTAGGTTTCTGATTCTGTTCTGCAATTTGTTTTGTGAGGAAGAAAAAAGCATTCAACTTGTTTACTAGACGTCAAGGATGCACACAATGCATTGTGGTACCTCATATTATGTGCGGGTTCTTGAGTATGAAAGTTGAAACACTGACTAAAGCAATATTAAGAAGAGTAACTGTAATCTGAGACCTCACCTCACCACTAGTGATGTCACACATATCACTGCAGCGAGATGAGAAGTGAAGCCACCGTTTGCTCAGGTTTTATCTTCCTTTTACGTTCTGTGAATTCAAATTGTCCTGTAAGATTTCCACTTACATATGATGTTGTCGATCAGTTCATGACTTTTTCGCTCAGAGTTCAAAGCTCCTGTTATTCTACACAGGAAGCAAAGATCACAACATAATACCACAGTGATGGTGATTCAGCTGTTATGTCATAGATAATATTGTAGATTACACATTCATTTAGACTGCTGCTAAAACCAATATTGTTTCTTTGTGTTAGTTCCTGTGATGAGTGATACTACAGTGAACCACACTGAGACCTGGAAACATGACTACTACATGTTGTTCTAGTCTCAAATCCTCTCAGCCATGTTGGCAGAAACCCAGGTCACCTCACACCCTGTAATGTGTGTAAATTTAAGCATGAGTCATTGTAAGAAAATAGCTGTGTGATTGAGTGGGCTGCTGCTGCTTGTTTACACTGGTGTGGCTCTGTGGCTTTGTTTTCAACCATTGTTGTGGTTGTACTATCAGATTTTAATTAATTTGGATTGAGTTCAGATTTTTGGCAGCACATTCTTGGCAGTAAAGGTGATCGAAAGGGTTTAGCGGCATTTTGTAGCCACTGTTTTGGCGATCTTTGAATTAAAGCTCGATCCTGATTTGTCAGGTCTTCGGTCAGGGGGTGAACTGCTTGACCGAGCTGTAGCAAAAAAGCGATGACTGAAATATAGAAAGGGAGCACAGAAAAAGATCACACATACAATCATACACACAATGGGATACCATGATAACTGCTCCCAACCAGCCATGTTTTCCTCTTCAGTACACGCCACTGCACATGACAGAGCAAAGCACACATGGGGCACATTAACCTCTCTGTGTCACACACACACACACACACACACACACACACACACACACACACACACACACACATGCACACATACATTTTGTCCTCGGGGAAACACCAGCTGGGGCATGCAGAGTATAGTGTTACCATGGCAACAGCATCTATAGGTGTGGCATTGCTGAGTCGACAGTAAAGGAGTGGGGTGTGAACGTGTGTGTGTACTGGTGTGCGTCTTATTTTACATGCGGTCGTTTTATGTGTGGCATCTTGTTTTGGACATCTGTCCATCCCTTCATTACTGCAGTAAATAACAGACATCTGCAGACAAGCTGTGTTAATTATGCTATTCTATCACTCAACTTTATCTTATTTTTGCTCTTATTATCAAGTGAGTTTTATTTTATATTAATTTTCTGCCCCTGTTTCATGTTTCCTGTATGTCTTTTTATACAGAGTTTATTAATATTTTTTTCTCATTACAGTGTTTTCCTTTGTCTCTCTCACATTTCTGTGCAGCAGTTCTGCACATTGTGAGCAAATATAAAAGGTTTTTTGTTTCGGTTTGGGTTTTTTTTTTTTAACAGATTTCTAGTGTTTCTAAAAGCTGTTGCTACACTATGTGAATATTCATTAGTGAAATAAACAAAAGAGAGCCTGGTATTGCATTTCTGCTTCCTACCTAATGTGACACAATGCTCCATTTACACTCCTGAAAATTAGACAAGAGGATGAAGCAGATGGTCCCAGTGTGGCAACGTTATTTGAAAAATCAGTGGTCGTCTGCTTTTTACCCCGCTATTTTTCTTTGTTAATACTTAAACATAAGTCAGACAGAAAGCTGCTTGAGAAAATATGTTTTCAAGGCCTTTAAGTGAACCAGCTCAGATAAGACAAAACCTCTCAATCTTCTACCCTCAGTCACTGGGTGATTCATCTGTATTAAATTTGTATGTGTATCCAATATTAGCAGCCTGATGTGTGTGGCTACATTGCTGTGTCATTAACAGGAGTATTAAACTAATTCAAATTGAATTAGGCTCATGCACGCTATCTAATTTCAACCAGAGAAATGTCTAATTGAATCTGTGTAATCTCTAATCAGCATCTGTATCACACCGCACTCCAATCTGCTTCTTTAATATCTAAACACGTTATCAGTGCTCTCTCTATTTTTACCTTTGTGTACATTGGTGTCTAACAGTGTGTGTGTGTGTGTGTGTGTGTGTGTGTGTGTGTGTGTGTGTGTGTGTGTGTATTCCTTTGCAGTCTTCGTATACATGCTGTTTTTGTGTTTCTGTTTGTTGTGTGTGTTTATTTCTGGGAAAAAGGGGGTTTGTTTCTGTGTAGATGCTTTGGGGAAATGGATGTTTACTCCCCTCACTCTTCTGTGTGTGTGTGAAAGAGAGAGAGAGACGGTGTGTAGCCTATAGGCCTGTTTAGCAGAGAAAACATGGGTCAGGAGGCGAGGGAGAGACGTGCAGTCAGGATTCGTACTTAACAGTCAAACATCATTAAAATCTCTGCTGCTGTGTGTGTGTGTTTCTGTGTGTGTGTGTGTGTGTGCTTCAGCATGTTTATTTGTATCTGTGTGCGTATGAGTTAGTGTTTCTCTGTCTGTTAATGTTTGTGGGGATTAAAGTTTTTTTCATTTTTTGTGATGTCTAGGTTACTTTTTTTCTGTTTTCCCTGTCATCGTCGCAGACAGCGCTGTCATGTGCAAACACTCTGTATAACAACATTGTTTTTTTTAAGAAGACTGAGATAAATGAATCAGAAAAGATCCAATTCAATTCACAGGAGTGACGGTATCAGGGATACATTCATCATAACAATATTGCACGAAGCCACACATGCAGTAGAGACACATCCAGGGAGGACACTCAGCCCTGTAGGCAGCCGGTTGTCAGCATATATATCTATCGGCACAATAACGTGCACACTCATACACAAACTCATACACTCTTGTGTTTCACTCTCGGTAATGGTCTGCTTATCAAAGTGCTGCTCGATTCTGCTCACCAGGTTTATTCGAGAGAGGGAGGGAGAAATAGAGAGAGGAAGTGCTTTAGTGGGTCTTTGAGCCAGAAACAAAAAGCAGGAAAAAGAAGCGATTCACAGAGGACGATGCATTAAAATATGAATGGTAGAGTCAGATAGGGACATTGAGAGACAAAGACGGGTTTGGTTCATTGAGATGAAGGCCGATACTTGCATTAATATGTTAAAGGAAACTTCTTTTTTTTTTTACAACTTGTGTTTTATTTTCATAGTCGTGGCCCTGACTTAACGCACCAACATTATCAACATTATTAAAGATATCAGGGACACAGTGGGAGGTCATGGCTTCATGAACTGTGTTCATTAGATAAAGCATTATAAATAGTCAGACATCACTTTCATTACTTTAACCAGGGGTGGAAAAGCTTATTACCCAAAGTGATTCTGCAGAGCTGCTTCTTGGTTCAACCTGGTTTGACCTAATGTGCTGAGATGTACCAGAAGCTGTGGCTCACACGGTGCCACAGTGCAAAGGATGATCCCTGATGACATTTTTGGTGCATCCACTTTTGTTTTTTCTTCCACACAAAGCCATCATTTCCACTGGGGATGGGGGGAGACGTGTCCCCCTCACTTTTCCTATTTATGCTCCTGTCGCTGTAATTCAGATGAGAGGAGAGAGGGGGGACAGGGGGTTGATTAAAATGTTGATAAGCTCATCAAGGTCACTTTCAGTTGTCACAGTATTTTAGCTTTATGAGCAGAAGAGAGTGAACTGAGGACTTTATTTTCCCCTGGGCTGTGTCTCTCAGGCTACATAGAGACTACTGCCCTTTCCTCTGATTGGTGAGGGTTGCACCTGCAGCCCCAGCAGAGTACCACAGGTACGATCCAGAACTAGACAAAATATCGCCTCCTCTGCACATTTTGGAGTAAAAAGGAATTTTTAATTTGCATTCAATACTTGCATAAAAGAGACCCTATATTTGAACATAAATCATTGATAAGGCCGTAAAGTTGCTTTTTTTGTAAAGAATACAATAATTATCGATCTTAAGATACGAGGTCTCCATCAGCAAAAATGTAGGAACAAAACGGAATAAGCTGACTTGTCAATAAAAGCTCTTGAAAATGAGTCAATATACAGAACAGGGGATTGAGAGAAGGAGACCTGTAAAGACCTGAGAAAGGTGAGCAAGGCAGAACTGATGGAGGAAATGTGCGCAAAAGAAGAAGAGTGTGGCTGTGAGCAAAAAAACGAGAGGAGCCACGCTGTGCAGAGTGGCACTGTGCTTCCTGCAGTCTCTGTGGGAGTGTAGCTGTATGTCATTTCCTGTCCACCAGCTGTCACTCAATCCAGGGGGTCTGTTCTCTGACACCATACTGACTGACAGCTCACACCACTCCTCTATATATGTGTATGTATTTCAGTAGTAGGATATATATCGGCATCCAGCTGCCTCAAGGGGTGAATGCCCGGTGTGTGTGTGTGTTTGAGTGTGTATGTGTTTGTTGGAGATGCTCATTCCTAACGACAGTAGAAGGTCACTGTTATCAGTCTCATATTCTCTCTCTGCCTCTCCACCAGTCGTCACTCTCTCTCTGTCGGAAGAGACTAGCTGGTTCTCTGATACTGTCTGATCTTATGAGACATCAGCACCGTTATTTTTAACTGTGTTTTTTTCAGGCCTGTTATATCCCATTTGTGACAAGTGCTTATGCACAAAACAGAGTTTAATCAATACTTTAAAATAGCTAGGGTTTGTGATTCTTATTTACAGACAAAAGCTTTGATTCACATCCCAAACTGGTTTTAGGCCCAACAAGTTTTGGACAATCTCTCCTTTCCCATCTATCATTTCTTGAATTTCTTTCACATGAGACCATGTGAGACAACATGTTATAAAATCTGTTCCACATGAAAGAAACCAAATTACTAGCAGCATTCTTCACTTTATATGTAAGAGCATTGTTACCGAAGCAGGTGCAGGAATCAGGAAACAACATCAAATGAAAACCATGTGTGTCAGCTGATCACTCCACCGCACCAATTAGGGTGATATGAGGAAGACTCTTGACAGACCACTATGACCTGCAAGGCGAGGGTCACGTGATGAAGATAGCTGTGCTGGCACTAATAGCCACAACTGGCGAGCTGACCCCTTAACATGCAAGCTATAGTCATACCACACTGCCACTGGTTGTGGATTGATGTTGTTTCATGAGTTAAAAAATTATGCTACAGACGTTGTCTTCTTATCACTGTGGCATTGAGCTGTGTCCTCTTCATTCTCTGGTTGGGAAACTCATAAAAAGAATCTGAGGTACAATTTTGTGATATACAGAAGTGATAAATTAAGTTGTACTGAAGGGGTCATTAACTTTTTTCAAAATATGGTAATAGAAGTTACATTTGTATAAATATATTCATGAAGGCACTAATGTCATACTTCGTCATAATTTGTGTAAACCAAACAGAGGCAAAAGAATAAAGCAGCTGCTGATTTTTGAATCCAAAGTTGTCGGTATGTGATTGCTGAGTAACTGTGTGAGTGAGAGTGTGTGTGTGAATGAGAAGTTCATTGTGAACTCTTTGTCCGAAAGAATATGAGAATGAGAATGGCTGTGACTCCAGCAAAAATCCCGGTGTATTTAACTGGGGACATTGCCAGAAATGTTTAATAGGGTTCAGGCTTGTTAAACTGCAGTGTCTGGGGCTCAAGTTCAGGGTGAACCCAATTTGGTTCCAAAAGCGTCGGGTGCAATTTTTTGAACCTATTTGGATTTAATCCCTTATTTCTTTGACATTTTGCGATAGTTTTTTTTTTTAAACTTCTCTTTGATGTACCACTCACACTAACAGCACTGTCCAACTTGTGGTCCAGACACAAAGCCCTCCCCAATACATACTGCATCTCTTCCTTACTTTCATATTCCTAGAAGCAGGAATATGATTTGTAAGTGTTAAACCCACTATTGAGTTTTCTTTATCGCATCATTGCAAAAGCAGTTTCATTAGCTTTGATTCGATTCCATTCTCTTCTTGCTCAGAAAATAAAGAGTAAATATAAAAAGTCTAATGTTACCAGCACTCCCTCTAATGCTCGTATCATTTTACACGTGTGTTAAAGACTTTTATACCCGTGTGAACCAGTGTGAATATAACAGTAGAAATCAGGCTGGAGGGCACAGAGGGATTATAACAGTCTGGAGAGGGGTGATATTGGCCACGTACATACACACAACCGCTATAATGTGCTTGCATGTGTGTGTGTGTGTGTGTGTGTGTGTAATAGGAGATAGGAGGATACAAGGGTCTTTATGCAGTAATCCTGGTCTGTATCTCCCCAAAAGAGAGGAGACAGAGAGTCAAAGGGAGGCAGAGAGAGGAGGAGAAAGAGAAAGCAGATCAAGGGATAGAAAGGTTCTTCAAGAACTGGACCCCTGACCTTGATGTGTGTGTGTGTGTGTGTGTGTGTATGTGGTATGTGTGTGTGTGTGTGTCTCCCCCCTCCCTGGCCCTGTTCCTCCCCCCACTGCCACCACCACTCAGGCGTTACCATGATAACGGGGTTAGAGGCTAGCCCACGAGCTGAGAAAGAAAGAAGATGCATTCTGACATGAGCTTAGATCTAAGTGCAGCAGCCTGTTTTGAATGCATTCCTCTTTTTGTTGGGAATGCACTCCCCCCCCCTTTTTTGTCGTAATGTGTTTTGCATCCATGCTGGTAAATGCCAGAGACTTAATTTTCCTCCCTGCAGGTTTTTAGACTTGTCAGCAATTATCTTTCATTTCATTTCTCGTTCATCCCTTTCGCTCTCTTGGAGTTGTTTGTTTTTAGCTGCGTCCCTTTAAAACTGCTCAAGGTACTTGGCTTTGTGCTCCTTATGCAAGAATTAGCAAACAAACTAGTTCGACCGTAAACAACGACATGCTGATTTGTGCCAGAGTTAACGCTCTACCCCACTGGGCCGTGCATCGTAAAGACCTGTGACTCTGTAATTGAACCGAACCTGCACTTCCACATGCAATGATGAGGTGGGTTTAGTTAGAAAGCGGCTTGTTTCAGTTGAATCTCACAGTAATCAAACAGTGTTCATTAACTGCATTAGATTACAGAGCTGCAAACCCTGCGCACATGCACAGAGAAGACATGCAGCAAGTATGCAAAGCAGACAAAGTAATAAACATATAAAATCACCAATTCAACATGGAGCAGACAACAGAGCAAAAGCGCAGTACCACACACACATTGCTAAAAAAGGGTGTGTGTGTAATATATGTATAAATATGTGCATACATTTAGAATTCCTCCCCATTATCATCCCTTTCATTTATTTTCCTTTTAGGTGGTCCATTTTTTTCCCTCTCTGACTGATGTTGAGTGATAGCAGTGTCAATTTTCACTCGCTGAGGGTGTGGTGATGTCATCACGTGGAAACTGTATAATTGGCCCGCTGTGAGGAAAAGAGGCTCAAGTGCATGTTGGTGTAAATTAGGTGATGGATCACACTGTGTTGTTATCTATAGCTCAGATTCGCACATGCACCCCCTCACCCCGAAAGCCTATTTCCTGACTCACCCCCATCCATTCAAAGTATGAAGTATACCCGCCATCATAATGAATATATCTAAGCCTGCCTTTATATATAATATGCTCTTATCTTTGGTAACCTGGTGTTACTTTCTCTCCAAGTCACACCAAAAATAGAGCCCCATCCATTAACAGTGCCACCCATGTAGAACACACTCATATGCACACACGCCTACATGGATGAATGCTCATCTTGCACACACACACACACACACACACACACCAATCACTTTTCCTCTCTTCACCCCCCCTGGGGAAGCAAAGTCCTGCATCAGCTGCTAAATTGCCCAAACTCTCTCATCTGCTAATGGGCTACCTGTCTTCCTGCTTGTCTGCCTCTCTGTCTACATTAATGAGTTTCTGTTGTCTGTCTGTCTGCCTTCCTGAATGTCTGATGTCTTGTCTTTATGTATGCTGGCTGTGTTGTCTGTCTCTGACTGTTTCTGCTACCTGTCTCCTCCTGTGCGCCCGCCCGCCCGCCCGCCTGCCTCTTGGTTCATAAATCTGTTGCTCTCTGTGTTTTGATCCGACATTCTCTGTCGCCCTGTGAGACTGTTGTGTTGATGAATCCTCTCTCATGCTTATGCTCTCGATGTATGTATCTTTCAAAGGAAATGTGATCGTGTGCTTGTAGGCTGCTGCACAACAAAGACAGTAAAGGAATCTGCCTACATCTGTATTTGTATTACAGTATTTTCTTTGCTGCTTGAATTTTACTGATGTATATGGAAAATAGTAGTGGTACCAAAAGTACTATTTGCAGTTTCAGTAGTAATAGTACCAATAGTTGTACTAGCAGCAGTACTGAAACTAGTAAAAGCAGTAATAGTAGCTATTGTGGTAGCAGAAGTGATCTATTACTACTAATAGTTATTACTGTAACTATTAATACTGCTACAATCTGTGTGCACGTTCATAGTAATTATAGTAGAAGTAGTAGAAATAGAAATGATAGTAGCTCTAAGAGTCACATAAGCTGTAGACATGTCATAATCAGCGGTGGTGTAGTAGTTGTAGTAGTGTGAATAATAGTTGTATTTGTATAGTCATAAGAGCAGTTTTAGCAGTAGTAGCAGTTGAAGTCATACAAGTCATAACAGTAAACAATGTAAGTTATTATTAGAAGTAGAAGTACTGAGAAAAGAAGTAATCTAATAATTGTAGTGGTACTCTGAGTAGAGTAGTGATAGTAGTACTTGTAGTGGTATTATTTGTGTCATTAGTGCTAAAAGCAATCTAAGAAGATATCAGTAAATATTATTAGAAATTGGTTTGAGTAGCCATTAGTATTTGTAGCAGTAGTAGAAGTACACAGTAAGCAGGGTTACTGCTACTGTATTAGATGAAAGATGGAGTGATAAGGACTCCGTGTCGCGGGGCTGAAAGAGTGGCAGGCACCTAGTGATTGTAATTATACTACTAATATCATTTTGGTCTTTGTGGATGTCTCCCATTGTACTCGCCTTTTGTCAGCAGTCAACACACATCTCCTGAATAGTATTTCCTATTCTTTATTCTCGCCTCTCTACTTCATTTCTGCTGTACACACACACACACACACACACACACCTCCCCTCTCTTTAAGAGGAGGGTGTGTGTGTCATTACAGCATGTGCATGTCTCTGTAGTCGAGTTAAAGTCAAGAGAGGAAGGCATTTGCCTGAGAAGCAGCCACACAAGATGTACAAATAGTCCCAAAGAGGAATTTCTCTGCAATATTAACATAGGATTGAGATTGATGGCCCCTAGTGTGTGTGTTGGACGCATGCTTTGTGTTTCCATCATAAGTTAGAATACAATGAAGACAATTTTTTTTGTGTCTTAGTCTGTCCTTGTCAAATCTTTTTTTCCCCACCGCCTTTATTATCTGTCCATTTTTCCTCCCTCTTTCAATGCCTCTGATGTCAGCCTATTCCGTGAACCGTATCATAAATAGAGCCCTGCTGGCATTTCAATTTGCCCCATAACCCTTCATATATTTATACACACACATACACACCAGGTTCATTGTTGAGCATCAGTTCAGTGGCAGGCCTCTCCTGGGTTTCCACAGAGACAAGGCAAAGCAATAACTGCACACTTGACCCCTCTGCTCTTTCATTGGCCTCTTCTCCCCTTCACACACACACACACACTCACACACCTCCAATCTAATCTGGGAGAGTGAGCCTCCATGGCGATATTCCTCCATCTTCCCCTGAGGGTTGGAGAAGAGAGGCAGAGGAGCTGGGAGAAGAGGAGCAGGGAGAGGAGGAAGTTAATAATTTCATCTGGCAGTGACCTGGAGACGATAAGATCGATTGTTTGGCTCTTGTAGTCTCCTCATATCACACACACACACATACACACGGGGGAAGGAGGAAACACACTCTGCACACACAGATCATCACTTTCCCATCCTCGCTCACTTTCTCTCACACTGCCTTTGCTTCTGTCTGTCTGTCACGCGTGTTCAGCAAAAGTCAAACAACTTACTGAAACTTGATTGTGAGGGATGATGAGAGGAGCTGCGGGCGAGAGGGACGAGAGTGTGACTGCGAGAAAATAAGGGGAAAAACATTGGAACAGAGAGGGAGAGAAAATATTAGGAGGAGCGACAGGCCAGCCTCAGCGACAAGACTGTTTACTGTTTATTTCGGTCTCCAGTCTCATTTCTCTTCATATCGGCAGAGTGGAGATCATTTCCTTTCCACTGTTTATTCCTGTGTGGATTTCTCATGTTGTGCGACCGTTTGTGTTTGTGTGTGTCCTCTGTTTGCCTCGTCTGAGACCGTCTATCTGAACTCAATCTTTCCGCAATCAGCGGCTATTATGGTGTCTTCAAGTAACACCGATGTCCCAGCGTGGGATTTCCTATTTTTCTTTCCACGCCTACACAAATAGTTCCTGAGCAGATCAGAGACTTGAACTGTCTTCAGGAGTTTATGCAAACTGTAAAATGCCTAATGAGTCATGCATGCTATGTGGATAAATACAAACAAACGATCAGGCATTTCAAACATTTTTATGTATTGTACAGTTTGATGGTGATTCAACCAATCCAGTTGTCAATATCACGTGTCAACTGAATTTGTTTAATATCTTTATCTCACACGTATTAAGAGTGCCTTTAAATAACCATGCAATATTCAGAGGCATTTACTTTCATGTTTTACAACGCAGATTTCCCTCATGTGCCCTTCTACGTGCAAACAAACATGGAGCTTTGAAATCTGAAACAGGATCCAATTGTGTGTGTGTGTGTGTGTGTGTGTCTGAGTGCGTATTTGGCATCAATCCGTCCTGAGTGACCACACTCAAAAGCTAAAGCTAGGCCTCCGCAGTTCATGAGAACAATAAGAGCTTACACATGATGATTCCTGCCTCTTAGTAATCAGGTCAGGGTCGATTGGATTGTTTCTTGTGCGTGGAGTGTTTGCGTGAGTGTGTGTGTGTGTGTGTGTGTGTGTGCGCCTGCGTGAGTGCGTGGATGCTTGTGTGGAAGGCAGCACACGGTGTTGCTTCCCTGCAGTGTTGCCTTCTGTAACACAGGTGTGTGCTCTTGTGCACGGCTGTGTGTATTTGTGTAAATGCAGCTCTGCTATAGCTGGAAACCATACAGCCACATCACTACATGATTATATTTCATGCTCTAAGCTCAGGTATTTTGAGCATCTTTTTGTGTTGTAAATTCTAAATCATGTAGTTATAAATATATTTATGAACTCAAATACCTCTCAAAAATGAGATCCTAACCTCTGTGGGATATACCTGAATAAATAAAAGTGATATACAGACTGTGAATGTAATCTGTGCATCCATTTTTGAGGGAATACACTGTTCGAGCTACATGTGATGAGTCCTGTGTGTAAACTCACTCCCACTGATGTTGTGTTTCTCTCTCGTGTTTGTTTCTTGCAGTTCTCCAAGGAGAAGTACCTGCTGGAGTCTCCGCCTGAGAAGCTTCGCAAGGAGCTGGAAGAGGAGCTGAAACTGAGCGCCGCTGACATCAGGAGCCATGGCTGGTACCATGGACACATACCCAGAGAGGTAAACACACACTGTGAAGTACACTGTGGAATACTGCACATCCAGTTAGTCCTGAATGGATGTTTGAGAGCAGACAGGTACACACTTCAACTTGAAGACACACAACTTTAAAACACTGTTGGTACACAGACAGCCCTTTGGATCCATGTTTATTAAAAATGATTAGTGGATAAACTAATTGGTTGATTGACACAAAATTAATCAGCAATTATTCAATTCATTGTTTCAGTCATTTTTCAAACGAGACTCTTGAGACAAACTAGACATTTAAAGACATCTTTCACTATTTTCTCACATTTTATAGACAATCAATCAATTAATTGACCAGATAATTGGCACATGTATCGGTAATGAAAATCATTTTTTGCTGCCATGATGTGAACAAATATCTCACAGAAGGTTTCAGCTTCACAACTATGAGAGTTTGTGGTGCTCTTTGTTTTATGTCATTGTAAATTGAACATCTTTGCAGTTTGGGGCAGAACAAGCAATTTCAAGATATCACTTGAAACATTTCTCACTATTTTCTGACATTTTTGAAGCTGAACAATTAATCACACAAGTATGAGTCACAAATACACATACACATATGAGTCACAAATGTAAATAAGCATTACATCCAGCCCTTACGTTCTGTTTAATTAAATCAAATGTTTTTCATCACCCAGAACGTTAAATGCTTAAAATTCATCAAAACTTATTTTATTACAAGTCAGAGATGAATTGTCAAACCTTTAGTCACGAATAAAAAAGCTTCAAGTTAAACTCCATGTCACAGTCTCTCAGTGCCTGTGGCAGTGAAATATATGATGAGTAAATAAATAAATAAATTCTGAAAATGATGAATTGCTGCTGTGGTTCGTATTTCAATCCGCCCACATTTCACGATCTGTTTTTAAAAGCCAGAATGAAGTGATATAAAAGTGCAAACACAATAGTATTTGTGTGTGGGTTGATGTGGTTGTCAACCAGTAGTATTAGTTGAGCGATTACTTGGCCAAAGTCTCTTGGCTTTGAAAGCACAGTTTAAATGCTTTACACACAGAATGACACTGATTACTGAATCCCATCATCTGTCACAGCTCAGTAGAAATTGCTTTAGTGTTCAGAAGGAGGGGAAACTCTGCCAAACAGACAGCTGTGCGTGTTGCTGATGTACGCGATTGCATTTCACAGCTGGTGACTGAGACACAGATACACAGAGACACACGACAACAGACCTGTGCCCACACACACACACACACACACACACACACACACACACACACACACACACACACACACACACACACACACACACACACTGCATGCACATGTGGAGGGTCCTTGCTCATAAACTCAGCCTCTGTCTCTTGATCAACCTCTGTTCTCTGTCTCACACACACACATACACACATGCATAAACACAGACACAGATTCAAATCAGCCATCTGTGAGTCTTTCCTCTTTTAATTTACATAAAATATTCATGTATTCACAGATTTGCCCCTGTGTAAACTTGGGGAAACCCTGAGCCCCCTGGTTACCAAAACAGTACTTAGTCAATGGATTTCAGTGTGTACTGTACATTAGCTTCCTTCCTTAATGTCTATCTTTCCTTCCTGCCCTTTAAAATTAAGACTTTGAAAATGTCATGAGTGTACGACCCACTGTGGCTTTCTTTCATTCATTCATATTATTTTATATAGTTTGTTCCAAACTATCAGTGTAAATTATGATATATTCTTAAAATGCAGCGAGGGATCAGATTTTTAAAAAACACACAATATGCTTTGAGAGAAAAGAGGATCCTGCTCTGGTCTGAGCTTTTGATCTGTGTGTATACTGCCTCCTGCTGGTCTGCTTTATCTGGTGCTGTGCTGCATTGCATATTTCCTGCCTTGTTTGCTGTGTTGGGTGAATTTAAAGCGTCCCAGCCTCCATCAGCAGCCTCTTTGCTGGTAGTGTTAAAGGGAATACTGCTCAGTTTGAAATATGTCTCTCTCTTACTTCACTGCTACAACAACAATATTTGTGATGTCTTCTCACCGAAACCACAGAGACACATCTGCAGTGTTTGGTATCAGCAAGATATACAGCCTGAAGTAGTTCCATTGACCATGAATGTGGAGATTGCTTTTCTTGATTGCTTGTTTTGCCAATAAATTCTAAATAACTGTCATTTTTATAATAGCGCTGAACTGGATAAAAAAGTGTCCCCAGAAAGTCATCCGGGCCGTTCTTGCTGGCATTTTATCCATCATTGCCAATTCAAAGTGTGCATAGTGCAGACAGTTTGGCAGCGAGAGAGATGGTTGTGTTTGTTCAGTGCTGTCCTAAGGCATTGTCATAAATAATCACGATTCTCTAAATTCAATTATTCAACAGTCAAAGCGTCAGAAGCAAAAAATACTCACACAAATGTTGGAACGCAGTGAGCCCACTCAGCCTCCAGCTCTTTAGGATTGAAGCCTTTTGTCTCCTTTTACTAATTTAAAACCATATGCTTTTTTTTCTCTCTGTCCAGGTGTCAGAGACTCTGGTTTTACGTAACGGAGATTTCCTCGTGCGTGACTCTCTGACCAGTGTGGGCGACTACGTGCTGACCTGTCGATGGGACAATGAGGTGCTGCACTTCAAGATCAGCAAAGTCCTGGTCAAATCCAGTGAGACGAAAGTACGTATTAAAGCTTTTACCTGAATTTGGTACTTTGCATGTACTTTATATTCTGTCGGCGTGAAGGACAGTGGAGGTGAATCTACTGTTGTTGTTGTTGTTGTTGTCTATTCTCTTGACTTTATTTAATACCAAAAGATCAAACTATCAAGCCTTTCAGAAAGTCACCCTTTTTCTTGGTGGGAGAAGGAAGCGCACAGGTGTAACTAATAACATTAACAATGGTTTTGTTCCATTTAGAGTCTCAGCCAGTGAGTCAGTACGCACCCAAGAGGAATCCAGCCATTACTAATGTCATTAGTCACACCTGTGTTTAACCTGTCAAAATGTTGAATTTGTGAAGGGTATATTGAGTCCTGACTACAGTCTTTACTTCAATGGAGTGTATTTTTATCATTATTACACTTGTGTTTGGCAATTCAACATCCATTCTCCATTTGAAGGAAGGCCCAGTTTGTCTTGTTGCTATTAATGGAAATGGTTGTGTAAGCAGGATAATTTGGTCCAGGTGGGTCTTGTTGACCAGCTGTGCCTCTCTTGTCTCTCTGTCTGCCTCCAGACCTCATTTCCCATCCTGTTTGCTGATTTATTTTTCATTTTATAATGCACAACACAGTGATTTCATCATTTGGCACTGTGTAAACTGGGTTTAAGCTCCATGGAAATAATAGAATTTAAGTGGAACAGCAGCATTTTGTGCTCCCATTAAAAGACATACCTAACTCTTACCAAACATGGAGGGTAGGCTCCACCTCTAGAGTGATATTTGAGTGATTTTGGTATAAAAGAAAACACAGACGTCCCAGTAAGTTAATGGTGCAAGCTAATTACAGCAGGTATGCAAAGGAAATCCAAAGATGTTAAAGCCTCTTGTCTCTTCATCCTCAGGTGCAGTATGTTCTGGAGTCTGACAGTTTCGACTCGGTCCAGGAGCTCGTGCGGTTCTATGTTGGCCAGCGTAAACCGGTCTCCCAGTCCAGCGGCGTCCACATCTACTGTCCGGTCAGCCGGACTCTCCCTCTGCGCTACCTGGAGGCCACCTTCGCTCTGGCCAACAGCAAGCAAGGCCCCGCCTACTCGCCGTCCAGTCAGAGGGGGGCGTACATCAAGAGGAGGAGCGTCACCATGACCGATGGGCTGACGACCGAGAAGATGATACCTCACAGGTGAGTCGGGAAGAAGAGAGGAGTGAGCAGCCAATCATAAAACCCTGACAATTCTTTTTTGCAGTCTTCATCATATTTGCCTTTGTTTCATACTTGCTTTATGTTATACACACAATCAGTGACTCAGACAGTCCCAGTCCAGTTAAGACGCCAGTGGCAACACCAGAACCAGAGACGGAACCTGTGCCCATCTGCAGGTTGTGTGTGTGTGTGTGTGACACTAGTGTTGTGTTTGAGCACCAAACCGGTCCACTTACCCCCCACGTTCCTGCAGTCCCCTCACTTCACATACACCAGTAGCACCTCCTGTAGTAACGAGCATCAAATCCTCTTAGTGTCAGAGTGAAGTTGCAAAATGACTTGCTCACTTGGCCACTTCTGAACCGGATCACTCAAGTTTCAAACAGACCAACGCTGTTTGAAACTTGAATCTACAAAGAAGGAGCAGACAAATATGTTGTGTACAGTGGAAATATATTTTAGCCTCATAGGGAGGACGAAAAAAAGCAAGGGATAAAACCCATGCCAGTAATGCACAGGGTCTTAGGGACTATTTGAAATCCACGTTGGAGTCCACATTGTACTACATTCTCTGCTCCTGCTTTAAACTCCACAACATGGTTTCAGTTTCATAAATAACACAAAAATATGTGTGTATCATGAAGTAGAAAAACTATCCTCAAGATTGCACCAACTAAAATGTCTCCCTCTTCTCTCGTCCTAAAATAATGAGCATTTGCATCATTAACAGCCATTCCTGCCCTCTGAAACTGATAAATGTAATGTGCACTGCTTTGTGAGGTTCCCTTCAGTATCTTGACAGCTTTTAAATCCATATCCAAAGATTTTTAACATCCTAAAAATGCTGTGTTTGCAGCCCGTCGACAATCCACCACCATAAAGACGCAATGCGGAACTGTGCGATGAGCATGGACCAGATTCAGGAGTATCGGTGCCCCTTGTCACCTGTTGGGGAAACCCCGCTTTCTCCTGCATACAGTGCTAGTAAGTGAGACACACAGACTCAGGCGCACAATAAGTTCTCCCCTTCACGTTCACAAAAACAGTCTCTATTAGACATTTTAAGACTCTTCTCTATGTCCTCAGTTACCAGGCAGAGAGCCCACTCAGGCGGCCGGGTCCTGGCCGTCGTCCCACCCTCCCCTGTGATGCGTCGTTCCAGTGACCCTCAGCTCAGCCCCTCGGCCGGTGACAACCCTCCGGAGCATCCTGCGCATACCTCTCACTCGGCACACTCCTCGCCCGCCCATCATCCCAACTACCAATCACATTCCTCAGAAACAGCAGGGAGCTACTGTGACCTCAGACCTTGCCCCGCCGGGCCCCCTAAACCCCCGGCTAAGAGCTATGTGGAGCGATTGCGGGTGGAAGAAGGGAGGCAAGACGGAGGAAGGGAGGAAGGAGAGGGGATGTTCAGCGCCCCACAGGTGGAGACAGCGTCCTCGTTCAGGCCATCCAGGTACGAGATGCACATGGACACAAACACCAGGCCTCCTAACTTACACTTTTTTCCAAAGGATACTTAGCATCTCTTTGAACTTGGAGTGCTTTACAAAAGGGACATACAGCACAAAGACAGCAGTACGTTACTTAAATTGAAGGCTAGTAGGGAATTCTGTCAAAACATAGTTTGACCTTTTTTAAATTCTGCATTGGCGCTGCTAGAGTTCTTTCATCTCGTGCAACAAAGACTTGACACATGAATCATATAGTCAGAAACTTTCTGAAAACAGTACACAGCAGCTGCTATTAGAGGTCACCTCTACATGACTCATACTCGTTTTATACATGTCTTTAAGTGAAAAAAGGCATAGCATGAAAATCTGGATTATCAAGTGTCATTGTCCATTGAATGGCTGAATATACATTTAAGGATTGTCATATCCCCAGGAAGAAGAGTAGGTGCAGAAATATGACAAAACAGTTGTCCTTCCTTAATGTCAAGTTACTTTGTGGCTGGACTTTCAGCTGAGCTCAGTAAAAAATGACTGCCACTGAATTGTTGGCCCGAGATGACTGATGTTCAAATGAGCTCATCTGTGCAGCAGGATTAATTCAAGGCATGTATAACAAGGAATGTAGAGTATAGACAGCTTGTGTAGCAAATACATAACTGTAGCTGACTGTTTCTCAGCTTTCACTACACCGGAGCATATTCTCTCGGGATGTAAAGTCGGTGTGTACAAAGGTCAACACACCTCCTGGCATTTTGTCAGAGAGGGCAAAAAAATATGGGAGTGAGGCACTGCAGCACAGCTATGAGTGAGCAGAGACTTGAAAATAGACTTGAGTAAACAGCTGATAATCCTTTGGGAAATAGCCTGAGGGCAGACTTTGTGCTGCGGTCAGAGACACAGCAGATACTGTATTTTATTGGGCTTACAGTGCCATGGGAGGACACAGCAGATGAGGCTTGTAAAAGGAAAATGCTCAGGTACGCTGAGATGCCAGCAGCGATGGAACAGGCAGCGGCTTTGGGCATCTCAGTGTCCACTGTGAAATTTTGGTGCAGGGGGATTATCGTCAGTGTTAACACCACTGGGGAAATTGAGAGTTAAAGCAGTAAAGGCAGCACAGGTTTGAGGCACCAGGGACTGGTGAGATTGAAGAGAAAACAGCATGATTTGGACACAATGTTAGAACTGGTGTTGAGTATCAAATGGTGTAAAATATATATGGACTGTGTATTTGGTTTGCTGATGCATGAGTTAGACCATTTGCTTGTAGGTTGGTTTCCGATACATCAGGTGCTTTTGCTGGGAAACCATATCAGTGGTAGACTTCCAACTTGACATCATTAGTTATATAATGTGTCATATCAGTTCATATGGGCTCAAATAGAAAATACACAAATTAATTCAAACTAAGCAATTCGACTCTCTGATCTTATCAGCAGATTTTAGCCTTTCGACAGATGCACTGGTATCAGTGTATACGTTGGTGGGTTACTAACTTACTAAGAAATTGCACAACAGCAGTGACACTGCAAAGTGTGTTTTAGGTAATTTAGGAACAGTTTCACCATTAAATAGTTTGTGTACAAGAGAGCACTTTAAACTGTAAAATACCCCACTTAGAGTACTTTACTTAGAGTGCTTCAATTCTGAAACACATCACATTTTTGATAAGGATCCCTTATATTTTGTTGTTAGTATTGAAAAACTATATATGGTCTATAGATAAGATTTTCCTTACTCTCAAATAGAAATATCAGTGTGAAAAATCAATCAATTCCTATTGCTACATGAACTTATAAACTGTGCATCTTCTTTGAATTAAACAACTTGACCACTGGATAAATCTACCCTCTTCATTCTCTTCCAACTTATTTATCTTCCTTGCAGTCCTTGCCAGTGCTCACATCCTGTTCTGGTTCTGTATTTTCTAACATGGTGTAATCGCTCCTGCAGGTACGAGTCTTGCCTTATGCCAGCTGACAATAAGCCTCTGGAGATGTCGGTGCTGAAGAGAGTCAAGGAGCTGCTGGCTGAGGTTGATGCAAGGACCGTGGCCAAACACATCACCATGGTGGACTGCACGGTACATGCAAACACACACACACACACACACACACATGCACTAAATGCACATTCACATATGCTGATTTGCATTATCACACACCACATATACAGCTAACAGTTTTTTTTACTCTTGGACAGGTGGCTAGAATATTAGGTGTAAGCTCAGAGATGCAAAGGATGATGGGAGTGTCCTCGGGGCTGGAGTTACTGACACTACCACATGGACACCAGCTCAGACTTGACCTGCTCGAGAGGTACAAACACGCTTTTCTTCCTTTGTACATCGCTCACTAACTCCTTCATTAATTCAACTATTGATTGTCTGTGCCCTTCTGTTCTCCGTCATCTCTTCTGTTCCCTGCTCTGTTCTTATCATCACCCTCCAAATCTCTCATCCTTTTTACTCCCTTCTCTTCTTCTGCTCCACCTCTTTTTTCTTCGTGTGCTTATACAACATAGTAAACATTTCTCAGTCAATGTAACAGGATGTTACTGAAAGCAAACTTGAAAAAAAGTGAATGTAAGACATTAAACTGCTTTGTAGCTTTGGGTGACTTCATCTTCCTTAGCTCTGCTTGAATACTTGATATAATATGTATTTCATCAGTATCTGAAGGCTCCTTACATCACCCATATAACACATTACATATGGTTGTTAATATAGTTAATATATCTGCAACAAAGTGAATTTCCAGATTGACTTTTAAAAAAGGCTTTCACTCAAAATCTCCCTATCAGCAGCAATGATTAACATTTATTCATGATGTTTTACTCAATGTCACTTCCTTCTTCTTTTCTCAGGTTCTACACCATGTCTATCATGATGGCGGTGGACCTGCTGGGCTGTACAGGAAGCACAGAGGAGAGAGCGGCCCTGCTCCACAAGACCATCCAGTTGGCGGCAGAGTTGAAGAGCAACCTGGGCAACATGTTTGGCTTTGCTGCTGTGATGAGAGCCCTGGAGCTGCCACAGGTGAGGCAGATACGGAAGAAAGCCATCATCATCAGTTCAAGAGCTGCAATGGTTTTTCATCAAAGAGTTTTTTCTCATATGCACATTCTTAAAATGTTAGATTTCCCGTCTGGAGCAAACATGGGTGACATTACGCCAGAGACACACAGAGGGCGCGATTCTGTACGAGAAGAAACTCAAACCTTTCATGAAGAATATGAACGATGGCAAAGGTATAATCCTCGTTGGTTTGCATGTGTTTCATACAAAGATATAATGTGTATTTATTCACAACTCCATGATTCAAACTCTCCTTCGCCTACAGAATCTAATGCCCTGTCCAACACCTCCCTCCCCCACATCATTCCCGTCCTGTCTTTACTGGAGCGGGGCATGGCCCTTGGCGAGACGCTGGAGCCCTGGGAGAGTGCAGAGGTGGGGGTAGATGTGGTCATGTACCACCTAGAGGCGGCTCGTACCATTGCGCATCACGGAGGGATTTACAGAACCAACGCTGAAACCAAACTGCAGGGTAAGACCAAGAGACGGCGTCTGTGTTGTTTTTAGCCATGCTAAGTTTGTCTATATGTGTGACAATGGTAAGCTCCACCTTTGGTCTGTCAGGCATTTAGTCCATCCTCCACTTTAGTATAGACTAAAAAAATAGACATTCGAGGTCGTCAGAGGGTGATTCAAAATGACCTCAGTGATGTTCTGACTTTTCCTCTTGTAGGTCAAAGTTTTCACTAATCCAGAAAAAATATATCATCAACATATGTACTGGCACAAAATGTTTAATTAATGAATAATTCATTTTGGTCATTGACTTGAGCAGGCTCTTGTTTCAAATATAAAAATACTCCTCTATTCCTAATACAGGTCACCCTTGTTAATTACTTAATCTACACTGACCTTCAAAAATAAAAATACACCATGTTCTTGCCACACTTGATTTCGTGTTACACATCATACTGTTAATATATTTATTTTAACAATGAGGCATGTGAGATCACGACATCCCTAAATGATGTAGCAATTGTGTTTGTGTGTGTGTGTGTGGTTACTATGTTATGCTGTAATATTGATCTCTAATACCTCCCCGATGGTTCTCAGTTTGAGGACATTACTGCTTTATTGAACCGTGTGTCAATAGCTATCAGCTCACACACTCTGTTTTCTGTTATATCTCACCATCGATCAGCTTGACCTCAGTCTGCTGCCTTCATCAACACTGCTACCAGCCATAGTTGAGATGATTGCTTCATATAGTGGTTGAAATTGGTTTAGCTTCACATCTTGATGTTCAAAAGACGTCAACATGTTGGGATAGGGTTGTGTGTTGGACTCAATAAATATTAAGACACACTGGTTAAAGTCCCTGTAGCTTTATTGTAATGAGCAGCAGAAGGATGACATTTAAACATGAACGTTGGAACAGCATGTGTGCCAAAATAATCTAAGCTAATAAACTTTATTAGTTGGCAAAATCAGCTAGTTCAGTTTTCTGCAGTCTGCTGTTTTTATTTTAATGTGCAATTATGATTTTTCCACTTTTGTGTACTATGATTATTATGATTATAATGTCACTGTACAATGAGTAACCTCTTCTTCTCTCCTCTCCAGGACTCCAGGAGCGAGCAGAGATTCATGAGATCTTCCAGACGGAGTTTCAGATGCGTCTCCTGTGGGGCAGCCGCGGCTCCGAGGGCAGCCAATCAGAGCGCTATGAGAAGTTCGACAAGGTCCTCACTGCCCTGTCGCACAAGCTAGAGCCTCCTGTGCGCCACAGCGAGCTATAGCACCTGCCCCGACACCCAACGTCGCCAACACACGCCCATCTGCACTCACCACTCATCGTGGTACGGTCTTATTTTGCATCGCAGGGGATGATGTGGAAGAGTCCAGCGTGAACACTGGGAGGGGTGAGAGTGAATGAAGAGGCAGCTATCGGAGCATGAGCAGCGAGCAATGGGACTACAGAGAAGAGGGTCTCACTTCTGACACGTGTTGCACTCACTGTGGACTTCTCCTTCCGTTCCTCCCTGTGGACTTCCTCACTTAGCGCTAAAATATTTAAATGGCACCAGAGAGGAGACGAGCTAAGTGGAAAAAAAAAAAGATGGGGAGAGATGGGTGACCAGCTCCTCTGTTTTGGTACGAACAGTAACATGTGTACGGTGTGTCCCGAGGGCCAAACAGAGCTGAAGAGTTTGGCTTTGCTCCAAAAAAACACAGACACTCTCTTGTTTCAAACAACTGCTGTCACACAAAGTAGAGGCAGAAACGATGACAATAACTTACATAGCTCATACGTACAGTATATAGATGTTTCGTCTGTGTGAGTGAGTGCGTGCGTGTCTATATGTATGTTTACATTCCTTCGTTTTTGTATGTCATTAATGTTTCATGTGTTTCTTTTTTTTTCTTGTCTCATTGATTTGTTATGATCAAAGGATATCTAAACATCATGGACACTGCTTCAGAAAAACTCATGAGTATCTGTCAGTGCTCATTCGGAGGGAACCATGTTCATAAAACCTCATTAAATATGTATCAAGCAGTCCCATTGAATCCCATTAAAAATGTATCAGGCATGCATTAATAAATGTATCAGAAATGAAACATTTGCAGAAGTAATGCAGCAACTTCAATATGAGGGCTTTTGCGAGTTGTTAAAAACATTAGGAGGACAAAGCAACCTCCCTCTGCTGGAGCTGTCCGACCGATACGTTTGATATTGTGCGTCTTGTGCACAAAAATTGAGCTAAAAAAAGCACTATGAAACAGAGGGAAATGGGATGTATTCTCTTTGAATTTAGTTAAAGCAATGTTTCACTTAGTATATAAACATTTATGAACATGCTCTGGTATGACTTCAGTTTCTACATTCGCAGAAATGATTCAATAGGTGATGCATGCAAGCTATAAATGTTATACCAAGTAAAATATTGCTTTAAATTTAAATGTGTACTTTAATTGTGTCAAACTTGAGAAATATACACATACAGTGAAGATCTTTAATGTCTGTGGATAATCTTGAATGATATTGACCAGACAGAGAAATCTGTCATCTTTCATATTTTTACAGACAAAAACAGTGACTGTCTGAAACGTAATCAAAATTGACATGCTGACCAGAGGCCAGCTACAGAGAATGTCTTTAGGTTGTGTGTTTTGAATTTGTGTTACAGCAATAGAGTTAAAATGATCCTGATCCTTTTATTGCTGGGAGATCTCATTTTAAGTTGACCCTTCAGTGTTAAATCATTGCTGTATTTCCAGCACATGGGCCTGAGAGGGCTGCAGCCAACTCTCAGGACTATGCAATCATTTCAACCAAGGGCTGAGACCCCTGGGAAACAGACTCACAATATTTTAGAAATCAGTTTTTGTCCCCTGTGTCACTTTTGAAAAAATGTCTTATCTTCTTCCAAATCTTATCCAAACTGATAATAATATATGAATAAAAGTCATATCAGATATCAATCAACAGAAGTAATTCTAAAGCTATCCTTCTATCCAAGTGTTGCATATCAGATATTCTCAAATGGATGTTCCACTTCCGAGTCTGAAAGATATTCGGGGTCAGCTGTACAGATGATGAGGTGAATCATGATCATGAGGCAAAGAGCCATGTGCCAGTTCCCACTGTGGTCCAACAGGGGGCAATCTTTAGTCTGCAAAAAAAAACAACATACAAATAAAACACTGAACCATTAATTGTAATGATAACAGGAAACATATACACACACAGGCTTTGAGACCAATGTTTGATATAATTGTTATCAGATATCAGACCTACTGGTTTAGGTTTGATATGTGATAACTCTGATGATGAAGAAGTGATGATGATGATGCTGTAATATGTTTCTATTTGTCCTTTGTTGAATGCTGTACAGGAATGCTCTGACAGTGTGTGGATTCTCCTGTTTTTTCTAACAGGGCTGTATGAGATGAACTTGAAAAGCAAAAAGACAAGAAATGTTTTAGGACTGATCTCATGTTTTTTTACGTACTGTACATAGCGATTCACTTTTTTTCAAATAAAATGATTGCTCGTGTCAAAGAGTTTGAGTTTGTTCAGGGAAAAAAGCACACATGCACATCACTGGCATAGTTTAGACTGTGCAGCACTTGTTATATATAGCCCCGGATTTCACAGTTGGGATGCTGTATAAAACATAAATAAAACAGAATGTGATAATTTGCCAGTCCTTTTCTACATATGCTTTATTTATGTTTTACACAGTGTTACAACTTTTTTGGAATCAGGGTTGTACAAGTGCCTTCTAATTTCTAAAACTATCCTTTATTATAGCTTTATTCTATATTTTTCTTATAGTCAACAAATCCCATTAAAAGGCCTAAACTGGCATTTCATTCTAGCCAAGGACCCCAGTTGTTCTCCAAAAACTATTACATTGGCACTGTAGTTTATTTTATGTTAGTCCCCAATACACTACCTAAACATATATGCTGACATAAATAACTAATATAACATCATCTGTGGGTGAAGTTAGTCCCCAGCAAATGCACTGTTGGCTTCTGTTTGAGTAATGTTTGCTGAAAACCACAGTACTGTCTTAGGAAATACGTAAGCCTTTTTTTTTTTTAAATAAAACTGTCTATTTGTGATCTGTTTTTTAGGACTTACAAATACACACTTCTCTTTGCATTTCTTGATATAATAGGAGAAGATGAATATAAATGATGAAGATGATTAAATAGAATTAGTTCAAAAGTCAAAGAGCCCTGGAAGAAGCATTCTCTTGCAATGCACACTTGCCACCAATAGAGGGAAGCATTTCACTGTTGATCAAAGCTGACCCTTCTCTGATACACAGTTCACAGATAATCTCTCATCCAGTCAACTGCAGTCGTGAGCATCCTGGTTCCTGGTCCAGTTTAGATGACTGGCAGTGCAGGGACAACCTGAGGTTTAATGTTTCCTCACCAGGTAGACAAGAATGTCCTTATTGCTCCACTAATTTCTTGGATCACGCAGCCTAACTTCAGCTCCTCTATTAGAGTTTTTAATCTTCATAATGCAGAAAGATCTGCAGTGTGTGTCGTGTTCAGCTGAAAATGCACCACATGAAGTGCACTGAGCATGCGTGTTGTGTGAAGCATCGCACATTTTTTTGCAGACAAACCCATGGTGATGGCAGTGGGAGGGAGACAAAGACAGATGGACTGTGTGTGCGTGTGTGTGTATCCATGCATGTGTGAGCGTGTGCCCGTATGTGTGCATGCATGTGTTTTTGTATCAACGTGTGCTTTTGTCAACATGTGTGTGTATGTGTGCTACGACACAGATGTTGCAGGGATACTGCTGTTGCTCTTGCTGTTTACCCCCTTCATGAAGGAGGCAGCAGTGCGGCCTGGCAGCTGTTCTACTAAAGGAGGGGGTTGAGTTTATTCCAGGTGAAAAATTTCCTGGGAAAAACAGGAAAGTGGAGGAATTACTGCATTTGTGGCGTAAAGGAAGGGACGTCGTCGAACAGAAAAGGACAAAACAAAAGAAAATACAATAGAGTAGAACAGAATAGGATGCCCCATAATCTGCTACAATAGAAAATTATCATTCGCTCTGCTCTTTGTCTCCCCTTTCCATACAGTTCCATAGGCGTAACATGTTATGGATGTAATCTCTAAGAGGATTCTCTCTGCTTGGTATCATGGTACATGTTAATTTCAGCTCTTTATGTTCCTTATTGAAACAGACCCAAGATCTCCCAGGCCTGCCAGCCAGCCAGCCAGCCAACCAGCCAGCCAACCGTCATCAATTCACCCCTAATCTCTCCCCCCAGTCCTTTTACAGCTAATCCATTGTGTTGGTCATTGTCATCTGATCATGTGTGACCCTGGCTGCTTTATAGCTGGTGCCTGGCAGCGTAGCATTGACTTTTGACGTCCATCTAAAGGCAGATATGGGGGGTGGGATTCAAAGTTGCCTCCGTTTTAACGGATTAATGGTTGTAATTTTGCTTCTTTTTAAGATTTCATAATTCCGAGAAATGTCTAACAATCACATGCAACTTTGAGGTGAGGATGAATGAAATTTACATAGGATATAGGTTGGAGACAAAGTATATTATTTGTCGCATTAGATCTAATCAAAAATAATCTAGAAAAATGTTTGACCTCATAATGAACCATGTTTTAGTGCAGGATGGAAAGGAATCGTCATTTACAGTATATTGGAAATGGGTGATGAGGGTACATCCTTGTATGTTCCTTGGTTTCGTGATTTTAGATTTTACCAATAGAGTGTTAAGGATATTAGATTGAGCATGGCCACAAAGGTTAGGGTTAACAGCTATCGTCAACTCAATATACTGCACATATTTGAAATATTAAAATATCTCAATAAAGCAATTAAGCATCATATTAAATTTAAGTAGATGCAACAATTTCTTTACCTCTATCATCATATATAAGGGCTCATTACTGAGATGAAGAAAGCATAAGAGTTTCCTCAGGGTACAACAGAATCGCTGCATACCATCCACAGCTTTTCATGAACCTCAAGGCAGCTTAGCAAATATGACGTGACACCCAGTGATGGTGTGATCATTCCTGGATAACTCATGAAACTTACAGCCATAACGATCCCACCCACGCCCCCCATCTTCTGCCTGTTTACCTCCCTCTGAGCTCGCCCCATGACTGTTTTCACTGGTGAGGATACTCTTCGCCCCAGCTTGGATGAAAAGACAGCATCCACGAATGGTACACATCACGTCTTCATTATCTTTTAAAACGTCCGCTGCGGCCTCCGCCATCGGAGGACCCCCTCGTTTTCCCGCCTGCCTCCTCATCCACGCCTTCCCTCACCCCCTGCCAGGCCCCTGGTCGATCTGTCTATCTGCCCCTGCACTGACTCCTCATTAACACATGAATGTAGACAGGGAAGGGCCTGCTAAGGCTTGGACGCCAACAGAAGGCAGCGGATTTGCAATTCAAACCTCTGACCGACCCTCTCCCACCCCCCACCTCATCCCCCCCAAGTCCCTGTATACTGGGACTGAAACTGTCACCAGTATGATTGAGGATGTATGTGAGGAGGGAGAGAGGGGATCGAGAGAGACAGATGTGCATTCACACACTCACGTCATGCCTGTGCACACTTTCTTATTGACATACACAATGCAAATACATCCGCGTGCACAGGCCATGAGAGAGAGAGAGAGAGAGAGAGAGAGAGAGAGAGAGAATGCTGTATAAACTGATAGCCTTCCAATACATGATACATTTCTAAAATAAAGTTAAGTCCAAGGGATACAGTTCATAAATTGGGTATAATCTATAACTGTTTCAGCCTCACCAAAAGTCTAAAAATCTAAAACATGTTCAAACCTTAAAATGATATTTACAGTCTTGACACTATGGCAGAAGAAAACCAAACACATCACACCAGCTCTCTGACTTCCAGCGTGTCAGTGCACATGGTTTAAAATACTGCTGCTTGTCCATAAATCCCTCAATGGCTTAAGACCAAAATACACCTCTGACTGTCTTTTGAACCCTCTCGGCCTCTCAGGTCATCAAGTACAGGTCTGCTAACTGTTCCCAGAGTGCAAACTAAACATGCAGAAGCCGCATTTAATTGCTCTGCAACAAACTTCCAGAGGATATTAGCACCAACTTTGACCACCTTTAAATCCAGGCTTATCTCTCTATGTTTTCATTTGAATGGGTCTTAAATACTGATCAGGAATCATCTTGTTCTCTTATCCTGTATTTAAGCCTACGTTCTTAACTTTATAATTTCCCGTAATGGGTTTCTGTTGTTTCAGTTTGCATTTTAATGTCTTCTACCATTCAGATCACTTTTAATTATCTTTGTGTATGAAGTGTGTGTATACAAATAAATGTATCATTGCAATATAATTTTACAAATAATTGTTGTTTCCTTACACTTGGAAACCTTGTACAGCATGCCTTAGCAATACTGTACTTGATTATGGCCATGCCAGTAACAGAGATTTTAATTTGAATATAAGAAAGAAAGAAAGAAAAAAAGGCAGGAAGAAAGGGAGGGAGGAAGGAAGGAAGGGAGGAAGGAAGGAAGGAAGAATGAAAGAAAAAAGAAAGAAAAAGAGAAAGAAAGAAAGAAAGAAAGAAAGAGACAAAAAAGGAAGGAGAGAAGGAAGGAAGAATGAATGAAATAAAAAAGAAAGAAAGAAAGAAAGAAAGAAAGAGGGAATTATGAAATAAATACCATTATTTTTGTCTACAAAATACATTTAATTCAAAAATAATAATGAGTTTACTTTCAGTTTTCTGACTCTATTAAGTATCTGAACCAAATGGAGAAACCGTGGACTGTATAGGAAACGCGTATCCGATTACCTCACTTCCTGCTCTCTTTCCATTACTTCCTGCATGTGCCGACAATATGGCAGCGCCCATTGCGATTCATCTGGAGTTTGGGTAGGCGACTTTTAAACCCTTTATGATAGTTTATTCTGTCTGTTGTGACGCGCTGTCAGCACATATGCGGAAACGAAACATCCGACGACCGTTTTATTGGTTTACTTTTGTATCGTTATCCTCCGTTTATTAAAAAACAGACCGCAAATCAGTGCAATAGTTAGCTGCCTGCTAGTTTCAAGTTTGTTTATGAAATGTCCATCATGGTGTGATGTATTTTAGAGAACGAGCAGACAGCAACAGAAAGACAAAATAAACAGTGGTGACTGACTTTTATCATCTTCTCTCTCTGTCACCATGTGAAACCTGTAAAACATTTCAAACAGAGAGAGGATCAGAGACAGCCCCTGTCTGTACCAGCATGTACTCGGAGTAATAGCCTCCCTGCTTCCTCCTGTAGATCAGCCAGATGTGCAAAACATGCCAGGACTATTACTGAATATAATCACTGAACACTGCAAAACAAAAGGAAAAGCTTGTCTCAGTGAAACAATAAAACCTTTTCCCCACGGATTCAAGTCAGACATGCAGCACAAAGTGAGGACTTGAGACTTGACATGGTGCTATGAGATTTGAGACTTGACAGCAACCAACATCAAGTGTCCAGTTTCAATTTGATAAAATCCCTAAAAAAAACAATAAATATGATAATTGTATGTAATTCTATATCAAGAAAAAAATCCACATGTGTCATAATATGTAATTTTTGGTAACATTTTATTTTATTGATCCCAAAATTCCCTATAGTTTCATAGAAAGCAACTGATTTATGTTATGTGATGTTACAGTGATTCATTTAAAAAAAGGGCAGTTGTCTAAAAGCATGCATACGATTCAGGGGAAAAAAACTTTCAAATAAGCAATTAATATTTTCTTGAGTTTAAATTGAGTTAGCGATTCAAACTGTAAAATGAACTGCTTAAACTCAGCATAACTAAAACTGAAATGACTATTTCAGAACATACTTT
Source organism: Centropyge bicolor (assembly GCA_037975185.1). NCBI lineage: Eukaryota > Metazoa > Chordata > Actinopteri > Pomacanthidae > Centropyge > Centropyge bicolor. The sequence continues at coordinate 3,586,559 of JBBMOC010000034.1, read as the reverse complement.
CTTATTTTCCCCAATAATACTATCTCTTTTAAAGTTCTTGCAACCTGTACAGTCTTACGGATGTGTGTACTGGATCATAATCATTTGCACTCTCTTTATCAATGTGTTGCTCATACAAACATAGCTTAACAGTATCAGTACATATTAGTACTACCAGATTACCCACAGTTATTTCCAGGAAGCTTTGCAGGAAATAGCAGGCATTTGAAATAATGCATCCCTAAGCTGCTGGGAAATGAAGTGACTCATTGATGAATAAAATAACTAGGTATGTCTGTTTCCGGCTAATCTAGTGAACAGAATACCTGACCATTAAAATCACTTTATCACAGTGACAGAAAAATATAATATTGAAGGGAGAAAGCTGCCCTGCTCAAGGATTTGCAACATTGTCCATAAGAGATTAATACAAGCATAGCTATAAAAGGAATATCTGCATCTGCTTATAAAGACTTGACTGGGGCCTGCCCCTTAAAATAGCCCTGCTTTACCTCATGTGACACAGCAGGTTGGACATAATACAACTTCCTTGACTGATCCTCCAAATATATGGGGAGCAGCAGCTTTGTCCACCTGAACCTTGTAGACCCCAGCTTCAGCAGAAACCTTCTACCAGTGTGTCTTAATGGCTTCTTTCAAGCCTCCTAGTTTCTTCACTGAGAGACACATAATATACAAAACCTTTTCCCTCTGTCTGGCCAAACTGGCTCAGGCTAAAAGTAATGAAAACCAGGGATAAATTGATTTTATATGTTTAATCCAATGATGTGTTTAGGCCACTTCAATGTGTGTGTGTTGTTTCAATGCTGTATCTTTAAAGGTGTTTTTTTCTTGATGGTGGGGACATAAGAATTGATGATCTTCTTCTGACTCCTTTATCTGCTGCTCCTCATGAGAGTTAGTTAACACCAGTATGAAACAACAACAGTACTTGTTTCTATAAAATCTGATGTGTATTTTTTTTGGAAATAATTAATTAGACTGGGATAGCAGAACATCCAGTGTTGATAGATGACTGATAATAAACCCTTACAGCTATCTAAATGCTACAGAAGCATACACTATATTGATCTGACACTCTTTTTGTCTAGTGGTGGAGCGGAGCTGCTTTTTAATGGTGTCAAGGAACATCATGTGACTCTTCCAAGCCAATCCGAACCTTGTGAGTATCACCTGTGTGCGCATGTCCTAATTAGAGCCTCTTTGTATAACAGTGATGTCCTCAAGCTCCTGTCCAGTGTTTCTGCAAACTTTAGTCCATTTACTGTAAATCACTCAGACTGCTTTTGGACAAGACATCAGATATCTCTGCTGCCAAATGACAACTTTTTACTGCATTTAGCTTTAAAATCATGTTACCAACTTCCATCTTTGCTGACTTGTTTTTCACTGCATTACCATGTTTAGATTAGATTCAACTTTAGTACTGAGACAACAGTATGCAGTGCAAAAAATATACAGTAAAGTGCAGATTAATGTACAGGTGTAGAGATATATCAGTAATATTTGAATATACAAAGATGAATACAATATCAACGATATGAACAGAATGAAATGAAAACACTAAGATATGTGCAGCAGTTACAGCAAGCATTTGCATGTAAAAGTGTAAATATACAGTGTGGGTGTAAGAAGAAGAACAGTATAGTATAGAGTATACAACAGATTATTGTACGAATTTCATCCTTTTTTGACGTAAAACACTTGTTTATTTACATTGTGAATTTGTCAGATGTCTTTTAAAAGCACTCTTGCATTGTAATTGCTGATAATATAGAACAATATTATAGCAGCATTATAACTTCAGATTTACCTTGATTGATATTCCATACAGGACTTTTGAGTCCCACGTTTGGAGGATTTGTCGAATGTATATCAGTAGTAGTAGTAGTATCATGCAACTGGAAAATTGGGCAAATAGAATTATTAATATTCTGTATCATGCAAGCTCTCTTCTTAACTCTTCACCAGCATGTAAAACACTCCTTGTCATAACTTCCTCCTTAAAGCCATTATCCTCCTATCAGAGGAGGAAAAGGGAAGGCTGTGTATGGCAGTTGCCTAGAGGTTAAAAATGTCTTGTGATTTTATATATATATGTGTGTGTGTCTGTGTCTTTGGTATTTGACGAAACAAAGGGTGTTCATCCATGGCGCTGATGTTACCAAGACAACAAAAAGACAAAAGTTGACCAGAACAGAGAATGTCAGCCAGATATGACCTTGCTGCACCAGGCGACCTGTGTTTTTTTTTTGCCTGTGTGTATGTATGTATATGTGTGTGTGCACCCAAGGTTTCGCCATGTGATGCACAACATTCATAATCTTAACGTCGCAGGAGCACAGACATTTCTGATGTAACACTTCCTGGGTGTATTCGCTCATTGTGATCGGAAGTTGGGGCAGGTTTGCTGATCCTAAAAATGTTGCTCTGAACTAATTTCGCGTTCCGCATCAGCGCGTATGTGTGTGTTCACGTGTGTGTGTGTGTGTGTGTTCATACAGAAGGGGTGCAGTGAAGGCAGATATAATTGCTTCTGAATCCTTCGTATTTCTCTTTGACCCCAGTCGGTGATTGATGACCCTCGACTGAAAGACCCCACCCCCACTTTCTCTCCCCTTTCTCTATCTAACTCTCTCTCTCTCTCTCATGCACACACACATAACAAAACCCCGTGGTCTGAGGATCACACAGTTTTTTGCCCCTCGCATCAGTAGAAAGATGGATAGCTCACCCCCCCCTCTTCACATGACCGTCATAATTGCACAAAGACAGAAAAGCAAAAGGGGAAGAAAGGAGGGAAAAAACTGCACGCACAAAAGAAAAGCGGCCACGGTTTTGAATCGGCGTCAAAATGGCGCCTTTTCCCTCCCCTCCCTCCATGTCTCCTTTCCACCCACGCAACGCAGCTATCCCAAGATGCTTTAGGAGCCCGTGACGCATTTTCCCCTCTCTTGTCTGTTTGTTCCCTCATTTTCTTTTCCCCCCCTCTACCTGGACCGCAAAGCGCTATCGAAAACCTTCACCTCTCAGTCTCCCGTATCTTTCTTTTCATCTCTCCAAATCATCTTTACATTATATTACATTTTCTCAGACAATTCTTTTATATGAAGCTTGTGTTTGTGGTTCAGGCTGGATCATTTAAATTTGTGTAACCTTTTACTAGAAAGCCATTAAAAGGGCAGCGCCTGATGACAGTTTCTGTTATAAACGTCCCAACTGAAGAAACTTTGAATTATTATCGATCAGGCTGAGACAGCTTATTTATTTTCCATGTGCAACTTTTAACATGTTTGTGTGTGTGTGTGTGTGTGTGTGTGTGTGTGTGTGTGTGTGTGTGTGCGCGCGTGTGTGTGCGTGTGCGCGCGTGTGTGTGCTTAGGGGGGAGAGAAATAAAAAAGAGAAGGTAAAAGACGGAAAGAGATGAAGGAGAGAAAGAAGGGAGGAGAGCTGGGTTTTACGAGAGAATTGAGGAGAGAGTGTGTGTGTGTGTGAGACAGAGAGAGCGCAAATGAAAAAGTAAATGGGGGGTGAGAGGATGAAAGAGCGAATAAGGGGTAATGGTGGAGAAAAATTACCAATAGTCAAAGGCAGAGAGAGAGAGAGAGCAAAGAAAGGAGTCACCACAAAGAAGGAGTTATGACTGCTGTAGTGATTAGTTCTGTTTTTAGCCCCGCAGAGGTGCAGGTCAATATTCACTGCCTACTACTCCGTTGTGTGTGTGTGTGTGCGTGTATGTGTGTGTTGCAAAAGGAGGTATTTGTCTTTTTTATATGGAGGCCTGGAACTGCAGAAAACCAGCACTATCATTATACTACTGAGCTGGTCGACAGCACCGCAATTAACCTGAACAGCATTCTCAAAGGTTGGGACCGCACATGCAGTAACACACACACACGGACACAGACACATGGACACACACCTTTATACATGTCATCCACACAGTCTGTTGCCCTCATAGACACAGTGACCAGGCAGGTGCCTAGAGAAATTCATGAATCTTTTATTGTCACAAGTTAAATGCCTCAAGTTAAGTATTTATTTCCTTTGTTTCTATTTGTTTCTTCATTTTTATTTTATTTGATCTTTTGGATTTGTATGATCTGTTTTTGTAATCAGCTTTGGTTGAAGAGGGGAGCACTGTAACATCTGAGATATTATGGATGAATGAATGGAAGCTTAAACGCTGTTAGACGACTCTTCAGCAGAAAATTTAGAATATGAACATTTGTGTCAGATGTCTGTCATAATCTCAAAACGTGTAAAAGGCAGACGTTCTGGTAAAATTTTGCAAGATTTCAGATACCAAAATGACCAGTAATTTTCCATGTTTAAAATGTAAGCCTGCATCCTATAGTTACTAATATGATTAAATGAAAGTAGTGCAAAATTGGCTTCTGCAGCATTTTGTTCACCTGTGTTTTTTTCTAATTGCATTTCATGTAAAAACTGTCCTCTTTGTACTGTTTCAACGCTCCGGCTGAACCCGGGAAGCCCTGTGTGATTCGACGCCTACCTGCTACGGCTTCAGCTCTCTCCTTACACCTGGCTGGGGATGACTCGCTGTCGTCCTCTTACCCTCGTGTCTGCTCCATCTGCTGCTACTGCTGCTCTGTCTTTCTCTTGCTCTCTTGTAATGTATTTTGCTCTTTGTCTCTTGTCTTCTGTTTATTTACTCTCTCCTTGCACATCTCCATCCCTCATCCGCTCTGTTCTTTTGTTCCTGCATGAACTGGTCAAGGAGGCTGATACTGTTCATTTTGATGGTGTGTGTGCGTGCGTGTGTGTGTGTGTGTGTGTACATTAAGAAGACAGCTGTGATCATATACACTGGTCGCACACTCGAGCACACTAACAGGAAATGGTCATGCTACAATATTAAATTTGTGTGTTTTGCTGCATGTGTCCATATTATTCCACTATTTTATGATTTTTTTTTTATAAGAGAACACATTTTTTTGAGAAAACCCACCAAGCATTAATACGCAAATACTAGCTCTTACACCCCCTTGAATCTTAATGTTAACCACTGCCATAACTATAATATATTCATTATTAGTTATTTAGTGGGGATTTATCCTAAAACCTCCCATTGTCATCGCCTTTGTGGCTTCCTGTCAGTCGGTCTGACTGAGGCTCAACCTATTGTTGAGACGAGGTCAATCTGATTGTTCGAGGGGTCAGACTCGTGGAAAATTCAGGCGTCGCTGATATTCAAGCTGAGGCCATTTGATGTTTGATTCTAACAAAGAAAATTGTTATTCCAAAAATGGATTTTCTGTTGGTTTGTTAGTCCTGCGTTGACAAAGTCTCACCTCAAGTACAAGGCCAGAGAGAAATATAATAATTGAATTTATATGTTCTAAGAAGTAGTTGCTTTTGGAAAATGTCTGGCTTAATATTCTTTTTTTTTTCTCTTCATTTTAACCTTTGAAAATTACTCGTCAAGCTTCGCATCATTGTTGTTTTCTAATCTGTTCACTCGCTTTTTTATTTTCATTTACACACACATTCGTTTTATTTCTTTCTAACCAAGGTGAACAATGTCGCTCTTGGCCATTGACATCAGTCAACCCTACCCCCATGTCCTCTCCTTCCCCCCAACATACACATACACTCATAAATATACATGCACACAGACACACACACACACACACAGATATATATACACAGGTCGTCCCGCCTGGTGCGTCCGTCGCGTCACATCGACCAGGGGGCTGGAACCATGCACCTTGACCCTTAACCCCTGACCTGTGACCTCTGTTGTCTGCCTGTGTATGGGCTTTGTGTGTGTGTATGGGCTTTATATGTCTGTGTGTGTGTGTGTGTGTGTGTGTGTCTTCTAGGGGACGTGAAGCAGCTGCTGGTCTGGATCCAACGGAACCTGCTGAAGGAACGGCCCGAGCTCTTTGTCCAGGGAGACTCTGTGTGAGTGTGTGCATGTGCACTTGACACACACTTGATCTGTGCACAACAATGCAACCTTATAGGATATGTTTTACATCACGCCGCCACTGGAACAATATCTGAACTGCCAAATATGACTGCAATATGTGATCAAAATTGCTCCATCAGAACAGTTTTCAATATATTGAAAAATTGAAAATGAAACTGTGAGTCGAGATGCCTTCTGAAGCATTTTTTTTCTTGCAGTTTAAAACTGCTGAAATGCTGGAAAAAACCAGTCTAGCCTTCAGGTTATGGGTTTCAGTAAGATGATTACCTGTGTGCAAGTGTGTGTGCATGTGAGCTTGTGTGTTTGTACGCACACATGTGTATGTGTGTGCAGGGCTCACAGCAGTCTTATAGGACTGGCTGACTTTTACAGCTGCCTTTGTGCAGGACTATTTATAGCTCCACCTAACCAATGAATGGAGAAAAAGCTGGCCTACCTATAAACATTATAGATTAGATGTGTGTGATTGTGTGTACTTTATGTTGGCAGCACAGTGTTTGAGCAAAACATTGTCAAGGTGTTTCCTTCATTATCTTTTAAAAAAAGATATATGGGTTCTGTGTATGATTAGTTTGCAATCTTCACTTTTTCCATTCTTTTTTCATCCGAAATGCAGCCCTGTTTTCGTGTGTGTGTGTGTGCGCGTCGCCACATGTTTGTACTCTCAGGTTCCTCTCACACTGCCCTTTCTCATTGACGTCATAGAGCATCCACAAGGTGGAGAGAAGCTGAACAGTATGAGAGGCACCAGTATCTGTTTCAGGGATTATCTCACCATCCACTTCACCTAAACTGTTTCCTCTGTGGCTTTCAGAACAAAAATACACCAACATGTGTTAAGGGGGCTGCACCCATAGGCGCCTGTTGTTACCCTCCCCCATTATCCTCATTATCCTCTTTTGAAGGGTGGCGATTTTTTTAGGCTTCATCTGTATGTTATTTTTGGGGCCCCATTAAATTCCAGTGACAGTTTGTTTTCCCTATACAATCTCCTGACTCTTTTACCTCTGCCACTTGCTGTATGTCTCTTTACGAAATAATAATTTAAAAAACCCTCATCATTACATTCAGTCCTTGTAAACCACAAACAAATTTTGGAATTTGTGATTTGAAATGCAAGCATTATTTTATATTTGCAGATAGAGCAGGTTCAATGTATATAGCCTTAGTAGTAATAAGAATAACCCCAAAAAGCTTATGTATAACATAACACACACATAAACACACACATGCAGTCACTTACACTGATTATCATAAATACACCAGTGTTTGTTTAACATAATACTGGTTGTATATTAATTTCATTCAGTGAAGTGTTCAAAATTGAAACACCAGCCTTGATTTCCTGTTTTCTCTGGGTTACCTTTTGCGAGAAAACATAAAAAATATGTCCATATTTTTTGAGTGAAAAGATTTTTACTTAAAACAATATCTGTAATATTTATAAACAGACAGTATTACTTTGATTAACTGTTACAACACAGACTCAGCAAACAAATGACCTCTGTATCACAGTCCACCACTGCGAGAAGCTAAAGACCAAACTGTAATTGATATTAATTAGCAAGAATTTAATTAGTTATGAATTTTTTTTTAATGTTTCAAAGTGTCAAAATGCTTACATTCAGAGTGAAACTAAAAACCTTACGCCTGATAAAGCAATACTTTTCTATTTCTCTTTCTTTCTCTTAATTTAGTTTTCATATTTTATAACAGCTTGAAAGCTTGTGTGTTTTTTTCTTAACATTTATCTGTTTTTTTCTGTACATCTCTCCTCTACCTGTTTGTTTCATACACGTGTGTAAGTGTGTCTGCGTGTGTGTTACCTTTGGGAAATGTGTCCGACTCAAAGCGGTGTGTTTTCCCACAGGAGACCAGGGATTCTGGTGCTTATCAATGATGCAGACTGGGAGCTAATGGTGAGCACTGGGAGCTATGTTCACTGTCAGATGGTGTAGTGTATGTGTGTGTGCGTGTGTGTGTGTGTCTGTGTGTGTGATTCCAGCACTTTGTGAAAACATGCATTATTTTTTATTTTAATTTCTTTTAAACTACAATATGTTGTCTGTTTGTACCATTAGAGTGTTAAATGATTAGGGGGGATTTTATAAAACTTTATGTCCTCGTGCATGGATCCCTATGATTTTATAAAAATGCTTGTGCAGACTTTTAAATCAGGATGAGACGCACTGTTTGTGTGAAGGTTAGCCTATATGTTCACTCAGATAGTTCATTTTCTCTGAATCACTTAATGTTTCATATCATCTGAAAGCAGCTGAAAGACAAGTTTGTCCTTGGGGCCTCATATCTGAACGCATATTTACATGCACAAACAGTCTGAACGCTTCATTTTCAATCCATTGATTCAATTACAGGACGCAACACAGGATGTAAATGAAATGAAAAGTTTGTCATTGATTGGGCCCCAGTGGGACACACAGGAGTAATGCTCATATTTGTATTCGTAAAGACACATATAACTGTGTGAGTATTGAATATTTTGTGTGTTTTCTAAACCTCAGGGGGAGCTGGACTACCAACTCCAGGACCAAGACAATGTTGTGTTTATTTCTACTCTACATGGAGGATAGAACGCGAGGGATACGAACACATCCCTGACATGCCTATAACAGCCTTTTCTCCACATCCTCTGCACTCTTCACTCTTTCACACTCTTCCTCCCGCCCCTCCAAACATCTCAACAACACATCACCCCATTGGATGCTGCGGATGTGTCAGCCAGCACCGTGACATCTGAGGAGATTGATGTCGGTCTGCAGGAATGAGTGGAAATTCAGAGATGGTTACCATGAAAAGAAACGTGGAAACTGTGAGACAGGAATTCTGTGGACGTTTGTGTAAATGCCAACATTATTATTATTATTATTATTTTTTTTTTTTAAATCAAGCTGGACAGGTTTAAAGGGCAGTCATATGAAGCTGGTTGTACTGGTCAGCTCAGAGGTGAGAGTGTAAATACCTACAGCTGGTGTGTGAACCTTCCTGCATCCTCTCCTTCAGCATGACTGTGAAAGACAAAATGACCTTATCTTGGGGTCTGCAATGACCTTCAGTTTCTATAAAAGACAAGGTAACTTTGCTTAAACCCCTCTTATTAGCATTTATAAGCGGATATAAACATTTAATAATTTGTTCATAGCACATTGAAATATAGTTGTACCCAGATTTAAGGACATTTTTAGTGTTATTTATCAACAATTGTAACTTCTTTGAAGATTTATTTAACGTGATTACACCTGTTTTCTATTACACTCAGTCATTTACTGTGAAAATAATAATGTCCACAACTACATTACAGTGTGTTATAATTACTTGTTTATAAAGTGTTTGGAAACGCTAATTAGAGAAGTTAAAGCAAAGCGTTGCCAAAGAAAACTTTTTTTTTCTTTTTCCCCCCATTTTTAGTCCCATGGGATTGAATAATGTAATTTTTTTTTCTTTAAATATGTTTTAATTTTCTATTTGCTTTCTATGTTTTCTTCCCTCACAAAATGAAATAAAGATTAAACGCTTTTCTAAAAAAGAAATACAGCACCTGGATTTTCTTTTTTCTTTAATTACACTCTTAATTATAAAGAGTTCTTTTAAGAATAGAATTTATTCATTTTGATTGATGATTTAATTTACATTGCTGACAGGAGGGAATATTTCCAGCTATAAACACAGTAGTGAAATAACGAATTAAATAATGAATTAGAAACATTTTATTCTTATACACTCCTGCGTTTAATCTACGAATAGTAGATTATTTGCTGTAAATAAATCTTTTGTAATCAACTTTTTTTCCCTATGTTATGGTTTTTGTTTCCCACTGCAAAAGTTATTCTTTCACAAATGTCAACCCCACTTGGCGTGGTTCTACATTTCACAGCAACATGCAGCATGAAGTCCAGTTTTGTCTGCAGGGATCCAGAGCAGCCTGTTCACATGCACACAGGCCTGCAACCAAAACGCTTCTCACTAGTCTAGCTATTAGGATTTTTTTTTTTTTTTTACATCACGCTTCGATAATTCTTGGTGATCGCCGATATCTGATCGATGTAAGCTCAGCTCTGTGATCACACTGCAGTTTTAGACTGATTAGACGAGACTTTGTCCTCCTATGGCTGGAATATTCATAAGAGGAGGAGGTGTGTGTGTGTGTGTGTGTGTGTGATGGTGGTGGGTGGGGTGTGAACTACAGGACCACTGCGGGAGGTCGAGGTCTAGCCTCCGGGCTGCCCTCCCCTGAGCGCCTCGGGGCGACCTAAAACCTTTTCTCGGTTGTGGAGTCCGATTTGCAACGGGAAACCGACCGATAATGGTCGGTAGAAAGGAAATGCTAATGAGGCTGTGAGGGGGTTAGAGGGGAGAAAATGTGGAACTGTGTCAGCCAGTGCAGGCCTGGGACACTGAGAGTGTGTGAAACATTTTTCTGCATGTGTGTGTGCGGACTTGATGCCTCTAATGTGGCCAACTTTTTTTTTTTGGTGTAAATATTAAAAGCATGAAATTGTAAAGTTTATGTTCTTTCCCAAATCGTATGTGTTGCACTAAACTATACTTTTCCATTCCTGTGCAAAAATCAGGTTTGCAGCCACATTTGATCCCCTCTCACTTTCCATTGTTATAGGGCTAGAATGTGTAATCCTCCTAATGGCCCTCTATCAGTCCTGCAGGGTCTGGACTACTACCTGGGCCACAAAGTCCACATCCTGCACACTGGCTGCTGCAACAGGAGACAGTGTGTGGATGCTGGTGGGTGTCTGTCCTCACCACCACATCACACACATGCCTCATAAGGACTCATGAACAGTCCAGGAAATTTGTTTTTTTTTTTTAAATCGCCTGTGATGTCCATTATGTGCTAAAACCTCCATAAAGTAAACACTAGCCCATAAAAGCAAACGACTGAGACTATGATTTTACATAGACATTGATCTAGTATTTTTTTTATGCATGAGGCTGATTTTTTCGTGCAATAAAATTTCTATAACGAAAAAGGAGCAAAACTAACATGCATCTCTGCATTAAAGTAAATAAGCTATATATTTATGGCTTATATTTTGATTATGTTGACAAAATTTAAACCTTTACTAATGACAACATTTAGTGCATATTTTCATGCAATCTGAGGCTGTTTAGTCAATAAAGTGACACCTGCCTGCTTTCTTTTGATGCTTAAAGCAACTGTTGCCACATTTGCTCTCCATCGTGTTTGCTTATTGCACCCACAGTTTCCTGCAGTGAGTCCAGTGCTGAGACTCTGCATGGTGAGCTGCATGAGAACAAAACACCACAGTTAGAAATGTGCGGCTCAAAATGCACAAACTAGTGAAAACTATAAAATTGCAGTCTGCATGTCCGAATAACTCTTAATTAGTTGCATTTTTAAGCATCTATCGCCATAATCCAAGCGTTACAACTCTTTGCTCTGTGACAACAGTGCAACCTGCTGATTGCATTAAAAATGAGCTATTTGTGGGAAACACATTCCTTTTAAGCAGATTTTTGTTTGCACGCAGAAAAACACGTGCATGAAAGCATGCATTTTTGCAGAACAGCATTGAGATATTACAGTATTTCATGTGCGCTTCTAATTTGGTGGATGCCAATATTTTGCAAAAATGAAAAATAAAAAATAAAAAAAATAAAGAGAGACAGCAGCCTGGCAGAGTCCTGTTCACACTGAAGCATTTCTGCAAACATGATGCACCGATCTGCTGGAATTAACAAGTGTTAGTCTACAATGTTCAACAACAACAACAACACACACAGTGGCTGTGTGTATGTGTGTGTCTGTGTGTGTGAGTGAGTGTGTTGTTTTGAACTGAATAGTGACTCTATCACTGAGAATAAAATAAAGACATTTTTAAAAAGATATTTTAAATAATAGAATATCTTTCAGAGGCCAAATATATTCTAAATATTTTTTGCATAAATCTTTTAAAAATTCAATCGTTTTTATAGTTTTTAAAATAATTAGTATCAGTGTAAATGCTAAATAATTTATGTTTTTTAAAAATGAACTAATTTTAACTATTTTAAGGAGTAAAATCATGAATTAAAAAAAAGAATGGAGAAAAAAAAGAGATAAAAACAACTCATGGGCCAATAAGTGTCCCACGTGATTGATGAGTGAGGCTGTTTGGCTCCAGAGATCAGGCAGCTTCAGTCACCAGGCCTCTTCTGTTCTCTCTTGCCTTCTGTTTTCACACCTTCACATTTAACACACTGCCTTTGATTTTTGCCTTAAAAGCACCAGATGCGTTTTTAAAATTGCGTTTCAAGTAACATATTTGCGGATGCACTTACAGCTTTTTACTTAACAGGCTGCAAATGTGCTCTTAATATATTAATAAATTATTGGGGAATTATTTAATTATTTTTGCAGCTAAATATAGCTTTTAAGTAAAACTTTAAAAAAAAAATACATAGATCTGCCTCGTGCATTTGTATTTATTCTCCTCGTTCATGCCTCCATGTGTCTCAGTTGGTCCTGTCCTGTTTTTTTTTTTTTTTTTTTTTTTATCTCCTCCACAACGTGCATGTGTGCTGCATGCAGGCCTCACTGTGAGCACTCAACTTACTGCTTTCTGCTATTTGCCAAACACAGTCGATACATCAATGCCTCAAGTCGATATTTGCCATTTAAAACAAACAGTCTTGATTAGATCTTCGACAAAGTGTAAATACCAATCGGGGACAACGCACGACGCACACCCCCGAAAAACACATTACATGAGGCAGAATATGGGTTTCCTCCACTTTTATTGGCCCGGCTCTTTTCCTCCATATCGTCCTAAATGTGTCTCGTGTCTTACCTGAAATGAGACAGTGACAACACAGAACCAGACTAAAGGCCTTTCTGCAGCCTCCTTTCTGTGCTTTGCAGGCCTCTCAGGCGTTTGGCCAAAGACAGCAGTGATGAATGTGAGTCTGCAGCAACAGATGTCCATACACAATTCTTGGGGTTTGAATTCGAGTTTACTCAAGAATTGCGTTTGGACAATCAGTCGCTAAAGACTCCCGTGCGTCCTGTGCCAGGGTGAAAAGAAGAAATGAAGCATCTGATTATTTGGATCACGGAGAAGTGTGCACAGGCTGTTATTGTATAGGCCCCATGGCTGCACCTGCTACTGCTGCCTAAATGCCCTTTGACAGTACGAGCTGCGTCTGACACTGGAAACTGTTTTCTTTCCTCTTTTTTTTCTCCCCACTGCAAGATAGAGAGTTGCAACAGTGTGCATTATTTCTGACATTCTCACTGCTCAGCATTTGCCTTTTTCCTTTGACAAAAAGCCGTGCATTTCCAACACTGGGCTGCAGTAAATTAGACTTTTTTTTGTGCGAGGAAAAATATTCAAATATAAGCTGTAGTGCAACTTTCCTCTAAACTAGTGCATCCCAAAATGCATGAACACACACCCTCGTTTAATGTCAGATAGAGGCTGTGTTGAACCACATTAGAGCAAAGTGCATCCTTTTTTAGAGCGTTTGTTAGATAATGCAAAGGAGCCACTGTTGCAGCCACTTGGTGACTTCTCTCCACTTGCTGTTTGCAAGCATCCTATTTCCTGCTTTCCTCTTGCAGCTATCTCTATCCTTCCATGCCTTTACACTGGTTGCTTGTTGTAAAGTTAACCCAAAGTGTGTCCAGACCTCTGGGCCCTTAAGATGGCTGAATGGCCGATGCATCTTTAAAGTGAAAATGTCATCTCCTTTGGTTCACCCGAGAAGAGTCTTACTTTCAAAGTGTCTCAAAAAATGTGGGGAAAAATGGAATCAGCACATCTCAGCTGGACTTTGTTTCATTTTAAAGTCCGAGGTGAGGACGCCAGGAGAGGGTTTTCGCCATTTCTGCACCTGTGTGCTGTCATCGATTTCGGGAAAGACTGTTCAGTTCTGGAGCCTCAGGATGCACAAAGGCTCTCCATGTTCAAAAAAAAAGGGAAAAAAAGAAAGAAGAAAAAATCCCCTCCTGTGAGAAGAAAGACTCTTTATCTTTCCTCTGGTGTTTTATAGCTGGTGATGAAGCCGAGATTGTCTTAAAAAAAAAAAAAAAAAAAAAAAAAGGAAGCCCCTTTTAGTTCCCGTTGGTGCGTCCTTGGTTCAGTTCCCACGTCGTGCGTCCTCTCCAGAAGCCCCCCAGCGAGCAGCGGCGGATGCCGACGAAAAAAAAGGGGGGAGGCTGAGGAGCAGGAGAGAAGCAGCTCCTGCCTCTCCTTGCATCCTTCCTTCACGGGTCTCTCGGACTGACTGACTGGCTGGCTGGTTGTCTCTCTGCCCTCCTGGCTTTTTCTTTGCGCCGCTCCAACAATGCGCGCTGCGGCCGCGACGCGCAGAGGAGTGGAGCAGCTCCTCGCTTGGTACTGAATTTGAATAACACCACGGGGTGATAAATGTCCATTGTACTGCTTAAGTAATGAATCTCCGCTGTCCTCTATGTCACACAGACACACACACACATGCACACACACTCACACACACACGCCAGCAGCTGCGATGAGGGACCAGCAGCCCCTCTTAAAGACACAACAGCCCTATTTTCTCCCCAAAAAGAGATTACAATCCCGACACTGTTTACTCTCTGACCGCACTGCATGACGTTCACTGTTTGTCTTGTGGCCCCTCTCCTGTGTGAGCACACTAGTGCAAAGCTGTGACCAGGCACTCGGACATAAAGCGGTGCCTTCAGCGCCATGTGCAGCCATTCTGCAGCAGGAGAGGCCAGCCCTACTGTAGGCCTGTGTGGCAAGTGGCAGAAAATGAGTGGATTATATGATGCTCATGTGGCAGGCCATTAATGGCAGGGACAGAGGCAGAGTTGTCTTATATTCTCGATCAGGACAAATCTGTAATTATGTTGCACATTTCATGCGTAAAGATGCATCCAAACGCTGCAATAATGCATTGCACGTATCATAATGCATTAAACTCCTAATGTGTTATTTATTTCAAACACTCAAGCCCTCAAGCTCAAACCATGAACACTGCGAGTAATGAGGTCAGTTTGTGTGTTTTTACAAGCGTCAAAACAAAAGAACCGAATTCAAAAGCTTTTTTGCATTTTACGCACATATTATATCCCATCAGGAGAATTTGTGTCAATGCATAAATGGTTTTGTTTAAATGCTCCAATATGTGAGTGTAAGTGAAGAGGTAAGGAGTGTTGAGCCTGTGCAAACTGGAATCTGAATCAAGCCCATCCTCATGTCGTGCATATCAGCACTTTTGAATGCTGCGTTTGCGCTGCAGCTTTTTGATGCTTACAAACGCCCCCCTCCTCTCTCTCTCTCTCTCTCTCTCTCTCTCTCTCTCTCTCTAATAAATCATCCTGTCTGATCCCGCCCCGGGCGCAGGGGGTCCTCCTCTTTAAAGCTCAATCCGTTTTTTCCCTTTTCATCCTCCTGAAGAAGCCGAGTTAACCTCTGCTGATCCACAGGGCTGGAGCCGCTCTCAGCCTCAGCCCGCCTCTCATTCATTCAGCCAGTCACTCATTCATTGCTCTTTTTTTTTGAGTGGTGAAAAGCAAACCCCTCCATCTCCACTCCTCTCTCTCTCTCTCTCTCTCTCTCTCTCTCTCTCTCTCTCTCTCTCTCTCTCTCTCTCTCTCATGCTTTCTGTCTCCCTCCCTTTGCCTTTTCATGCCATGACTCCTCCAGAGGCGGGAAACCCAGTGAGAAGTCAAGAGGCTCCACTTTCACTCTCACCTTGACACCCCTCACTTATGATACTCAGCATTATGGATCTGAAAGGTTTTGACACCCTCAATTTATTCTGTGATCCAGAACCACAGTGTAAAGATCTGTTTTCTTCTAACCACACTGAACACACAGTGAAGGATCTGCAAAAGAAGTTTATTTTTTTGATCTAAAAATGTGTGTCAAAAGCTGCCAGAAAGCTCAAAAAGCGATGCGACATGTAGGATTTATTTTGCAGTACAAACTTTTTCAGTTTGCAGATAAGAAACATGTTTAATCTGCAAATTAGTGCTCACATGCACTTTGTGTTATCTTGTGTCTCTCCTTGTGTAGACTCTTGTTTTATGTAGTACCATGCAAGACATTAACATGTTTAAATGTTAGATTTCCTTCTCAGGTGATCATCACTACTGTAAGGTGAAGCAAGCTTGAACCTTTAATTCTCCCTTAAGTCATGTATATTTGGCTGAATGTGGAAAATTCTCTAACTTTGCAATTTGAAGAATCCACTCGAAACTATTAAAGGATAAATAGCAGCGCACACACACAAAAAATCTGAAACACTCTCAACTATCTTCAGCTGTTGAATTAAGGCCTTTTAGCTCAGTAGCTTTCATGTTGGCTGTTAGTCTTGGTGGTGTATAGTAGGGGTGTGTGTGTGTACACACAGAAACAGTAGGGGACCGCTGCACTCTACGCAGGGGCCACTGTGCTTCCCTCCATTCACAAATCAATGTTTAACCCGCTGGCTAAAAGGCCTGGCGGGGGAGAGGGAGGCCCGGTCGGCGGGGTGGGCTATGAAACCATCCCGTCGAGAGATGGAGAGGAGAGAGAGGACAAAGGGAACAGGGGAATCCTTAAAATAAACCTCCTCTGGTGAAGGCATCTCCTCCCTGCTGCTAGGGCACGGCTATAGAGGATGGAGGAGCAGAGCGGGGAGGTTAGAGAGAGAGAGAGAGAGAGAGAGAGAGGGAACGCTGGAGCAGGGAATGTCACTGAAATTTATAGAGGGAAGCATGTTTAGGAAAGACAGGACAGAGAGTCAAATGGACAAAGAAGTAAATTTGGGAGGAGAGTTTCTGAACAGGCTCAGTGGACCAACACAAGCCCATATATCTACCTGCTGGAGCACAAGTGTACTTTGTAGGAAGATCATTATGGGAGCAGCATTACACTAATTTCATCAAGCAATCATGATTAGAGTGGGGCCTCTTCATCTGTACTGATAGCTTGTAATATTTAGTAGATAAAAATGTGAGAGATGGGCAGGGGATGTGATCCACAACCAGAGGCATCAAAGGAGGCAGGCGGCGAATGCAGGAAGCCAATTACAGAGAGGCATGGAAATCTTAGATCATGACACACAAGAGAGACACTTTTAGTTTTCATTGTAATGTCCCACAGTCTCATATGAATATGCATTTCTGCTTGTTGCACAGTCATTGACTTCTTGCATGCAGTGTTGCAGAGATATAACGTTGCTCATGGGTGACGATTTTGAATGTCATTTTTAATATCCACTGTTGTTGGGACTCAAGAATTTGACCTTTTGACCCAATGAAAACACACTGCGAACATTGAGCCCACATGTTTGTGTGAGTGCGAAAAGCGAGCGCTTGCTGGTGTGATAAAAAGTTGACTCATCAGAGATCAGGGGTGTGACACTGATGAAAAGGCTGCATTGTAAAATAGATCTCAAAGAATCACCAAGTGGCATAATGGCCGAGATTAAAAGATTAAAAGAAAATTCTCATATAAATGCACAACTGAGTGTGTCCAGCTACTCTCGGCTCACACCAACACACACTCTCATGGCTTCTCCTCTGCCACCACCACCACCACACACACACACATACACACACTCACACTCCTTCCCCCCGAGCATGCTGCTGCCTAAACATCCCCCAGAATTCTTTGACAGTGGCTGCGCTGTTGCCTGGCAACGAGGCGACGGACAGCGTCATCCAGGGAGTACCAGAGAAGATGAGAGGCAGAGAAGTCCACACTAATCTCACCATTACTTTGTAGAGATCACACAGGCTCAAGGGTGTTCACAAATATCCTGTAATTTGTTAGTGTGTGCTACAGACTGCAGCGTACAAAAAGTAAACCCACCTTTGAGTAAACGTGCAAGGTCAGAGATTGATTTTTAAAAGTTAGAAAAGCTCAAATTCAAAAATCATGCCTCTGCAACCGAGATTTCTGAATGGACCCCAAACTGTAGCAGCACAAATGTAAATGAGCAGTGGATGAGAATGTGTCATTATTCGCTGTTAGACTGGATCCATTAGGATTCTTCTTGTTGTGCCCTGAAGGATTCTTGGTTTCAGAAACCATAACAGCTACAGTTCTCAAACTCATATCGATTGGAAACCTCGCCCACTACAAGGACAAAAATTCTTTTTGTACCAATTGGTCAAATGGTGGTGTTATTACCACAGATTTTATGTTTTGGCCCATGACTTTTGAAACATAAGTCTCAGAAACAAAATTCCTTATTTCCTGAAATATCTAGCTTTCGGTTCAATTTTACATAAACTGGCTTGAGCTCTTGCAACCAAACTCTGGCCTGCATGTTCGGATTCTAGGCCCGAGCTTCACTGTGCTGCCCTGGGATATTCTGCCACTAGGGGTCATCACATCACAAATGCAAAAAGTCTATTTACTGCATGGATTTGGTCAGGATTAGGCAAAAAAGGAAGTGGTTTATAAGTCTAAATTTCATATAGTCAGGGCTTCCAAAAATCATTTAAATATCACTATAGTTGCTTGAGAGCTGAATTATTTTCAGTACATGCACTGAGGTGTGACAAAAGTCCACCTCACTGCGACCTAAGGTTAATTCAGAAGTCTGTCACTCTGTATTTTTCAAAACATATGTGCTGTATCTTCAGATCTGTGTCTTCAGTATCTTGCTGTAATTTGTACTGTTTTTGCTCAGTGTTGGCTCAAACATCAGCAAAATATCTGACAATACTTAAAAAAAAAAACAGCCGAATGACGTGTGATCTTTTTCTCAATTTTCTCACCAACATTTCAGTCGTTCTTTAAATTTAAACAGACAAAAATACCCATTGCCTCAGTTTGTGTGAATGTGTGTAGACATCTCTCCAGTGGTACAGTCATCTTCTCCGGGGTTGCAAAGGTTCGGGGTTTGAACTCCCAGGTGGCCAAATCCTACTCATCAACAATGTGGCAGTTCAGTCTGCCTTGTCGATCACTGTGGCTATATTCACAAAAATTATTTTCCTTGCTTAAAACCTCGATTTCACTCTACACCAGAGTGTAATGCATTATGACTGCTATCATCTACTGTAAAATCAATTCTCTGAGCAGCTATTTTATTTGACAATATTAAAATTGAATACATTTTTTTTAAAAATCTGAAATTATAAACGTTTTGTTGATGATCTGTTTCATATTCATGAGAGCAGATAATGCAATCATACCTGTATCACTGACCTCATAATCTCATTATCTTGGGCATTGCATTTAGTCTGGGCATCAGCTTCTTTGTGCTGACTAAGTGGTGTTGTCTAAAGACTGGACTTGACGTACACAGGTCATTTTTTTTTACTGAAGCAATTCTCTTTAAGTGCTCGAGTCAAACGGCAGTATTGGCCACCTGGGGTAGAAAAGCAAAGAAAAAAATGTCCAACCCACCGGCCTGGTGGTCAATTTATCTATCCCCTCTTCACACTGTCCACTGTGACGAGAAACATGACGTCTGCAAGGTCGAGTGTTTGTGACTGAAACACGTTTTATTACAAATGCAAACTGACTTGTATACTTGAACGTGTGAAAACATTATCGCAGAGCCAGCTCTTGTTGGATTAGTTCTATATATCACTGAAATTAAATGATTTTCACAGTGACCCTATCAACAATGTCATTGACAGCCGGCTGTGATTCTCAGGCAATAGTGATTCAGCTTCACAAATATCAGTAGCTAAAAGCAGAGACTTTATTTTCTTGAACCTGCCATGTATAGAATTTTTGGTTCACAAAGAGTTTCATAACCTCAAGTGGTCTTTTGTGGAATTTTTTGAACCAACAGATTGTTGTGTAGAACATTTACTGACTAAAAAGCTGTTGATTGTCTTCAATTGTCATTTTCAACCACAAACATCTAGTGCACAGTGAGAAAGAAACAATGCTCTTGAAGGAACATGATATTACATAGAACGACACAGGACTCTTCATAACAACAGACAACATAAGTCTACACAGGACTATATAAGGTGCATATGCAACCATGTACAAAACAGCACAAGACCATGCAGAATTTACCAGGACATTTAGACAGATTAGTGGACTGATAATCGACAGTCATTTATCAAGAAGGAGTGGTGGTTCCAGATTCTCAAATGTGAAGATCTGCTGCTTTTCTCATCATTGTGAAAGGAGTTACACAGGGTTTTGGATAAATGACACAATAATCAAAATCATCATTAGTTGCATTCATATTGGAGTTAGGATGGATTTTTAACACTTACAAAAACAAGAACAACAACAAAAACACGACTCCTTAAATTATGAAAACATTACACTCTTGAGATACATAGGATGACATGGGAGGAGGTGAGCAGACAGAGTGAGGCTCCTGGAGCTGCTGAGTAAGAGGGTATGTGCCACAGCTCAGACCCTGAGTGACAGGTATTGACCCGCCCAGCCAAAAGACGTCTCTGTGGGAACGCTATTGATTATTGCCACAGCAATAAAGGTCCCGGAAGCTTGTGAGAATGTCACGACTCTCTGCTGCCTACCAGCCCCGGTCCCAACACACAAACAGAGACAGGAACACGTTCACCCTGACACATCCTAACCTACAGCCACTCATCCTCACAGGCCAACTGGGTGAAGGAAAGCTGAGAATGAGTGTGATTGTATGTGTGCACATGCATGAGTAGTTCCATATTTGCCCACTTATTTTCAGTGGTATCATGCAGATAGTGTTGTTTTATTTTGCTCAAAGTTTGAGGTATTTGTCATCATAGATTTCTGCTGCCACTCCAGAAGCAATGGAGGTGAATGGATTTTATTTGTGGTGCTCCCAGCAATGAAAAATTACATAATAATTCAGCAGGATGGTGTCTTTCTGGAATTAGTGTCCCTGCTATTCAGAATAATCTAAATGGCAAAATGTCTCTGAAAAGACAC
This sequence comes from Centropyge bicolor, assembly GCA_037975185.1. NCBI lineage: Eukaryota > Metazoa > Chordata > Actinopteri > Pomacanthidae > Centropyge > Centropyge bicolor. The sequence continues at coordinate 3,565,739 of JBBMOC010000034.1, read as the reverse complement.
CTTGCTGTTCAATTTCAGTGTCACATATAAAATTCCATTCACCTCCGTTGTATCAGGAAAGAGGCAAAACCTGCACAAATGAAACCAAAACTATCTGCAAATTTTTTTTGTAATATGGATCCAACAACCTTTTAAGACTAATTGAGTCAAGTACACCACAAGTATACAGCTTTAATAACTGCAGCTTATCCACTTTTTCTTTTTTCTCTCTCTCTGGCAATCTGGTCAAAACAATGAAGATTTTCTTTTTGTCTTTCTTCCTCTCTCTCCCCCTTCACACACACAAACACCATCTCCACCCTTGACCTCGCTGTGAAAAGTTAGCACACCCCAGGTTGAACTCTCCCAGATCTGCCTCAGCCCCAAACGCTGGGAAAGTGCCCCTGACATACGTGTATGTGTGCCTGCCAGTGTGAGTTTGTGTGTGTGAGTGTGGCAACACTTGGGGTGTCATGAATAGGAGAGATTTGACCCTCGACCCCCCTGACCTGTCCACACAAACGGCCCCTTTAACCCGACTCCGCTTTTGTCAGCCATGACTGCCTTCGTTTATTCACACAGCCCACCGAAAGAGTCAAAATTCATTATATACCACTTTGCTTATTATTTCCACCCACATTTATGCCTCTGCGCCTCTCCTCATTTCTTCTTCCCATCACCCTCATTCTCCTCCTGCTCCCATCACTCCTCTCTCTTCTTCTTTCCCAGCCTCCGTCCTGTCGACCTCGACTTCTGATCTTGAATTTTCACTTGAGCAGCTTGAGCATCAGCACTAATGTATTTGCATCTCCACATTCGCTCTGGGTTCAGCTTGACTCAGTTCTCAGCTAAAAATGTTAAAAATGAGTCGATGCCTCATCTTAAGTGCCATCACATCTTTGGGAAAATGATCAATTCTTTATCTTTATATTTTTCACTAGAAATGAGTATTTGTATTTTTCCCCAAGCTGCTCCGATATTTATTATTTAATCTTAGAATAGAGTTCTTCTGACATAAGTGAGATTTCCTTAGAGATTTAACTGTGGGAATTTGCATACATATGCACTGTATGAGTGTGGACTGCTAGATATGGTTGAACATTATAGATTTGTCATTGTTTGTATAATTTAGATTATACCTATAGTTATATTTTGTCAAATCTAGCTAATTTAGATTGTTGGTTTGGGTTATGCTAACACACCTGTCATTTATACATACAGGGATGTTGCATTTTATAAAATAATTTTGACATTGCTCTCTACACCTTGAATTTCTGTATTCCTTTTGAAAACAGTCCTGGTAGTAGTTGTCAAAGCACCTTCTCAAACTGAGGCCCCCAAAGGATCACTGAGGAGGTTCAAGGTCGTCCCCTGCAGCAAAACCTGGACTAAACACAATGGGAAGTGGGGACTGTAGATGCAAGTATGTACCAGTTATTAGGAGGAGACTATGAAATAACCTATTATTGACAAATGCAAGTGGCTCCTTATTTAAATGGAAACATTCTCTACAGTCTCTTTTCCATCCCTTTCTGGTTGGCATGGTCCTTTACTTTGTGACTGTTGGCCTTGTTCCATCAGTAAAGTGACCTGAGACACACTTAATCCTTTGGCCTCATCTGTTCACAGCTTCAAAACTCACCCCATTCCTAAACTCTGACCCCGGTCTGCTCATGCTCCCTCTACTCAGGTATGGATCATCTGATGCCCCACGTACTGGCACCCGGTGCATTAAAGAAGTATCTTTAACTCTTTCATACACTGAGGGATGTAATAAATAAATCAAGGCAAAGTGCAAGTGGAAAATGACAGATTACAAGTTGTATTAAAAATTTAAAAAGTTCTATTGGCCGAATACCAGAAACTTTCTGATATTGTTGTTAAGAACTGCCTTGACTCCAGTGATTCAGTGATCAATTGATCATTGTTTCGCTCTCTTACTACTTCAAACTCATTACTTAACCCTCCTTACGTGAGACTATTATAACCATGGCACCCTCCTGCCACCAGGCTCTCTGTGCTTCAAACATGGATTATAAGCAATTTCAGATGCTTCATCATTTTTTCTCTCTGAAGTACTTGTACCTTTTCCAGCCATCATCTTTGCTGAACATAATCTTTTTTTTTTGAGAAATTTCAAATTGCTTCACAAGTGTGTGAGGTAACCAATGAGCGCCCCCTAGCAGCAGATGCAAAAAACACAACCTCTGAGTTGCTTTTTTGAGAGCTCAGTGTCTTTTAATAAAGCAGACCATATACAGCAATTAAATGCTGGAAGAAATACTTTTACTTAAATGAAAGTAGCAATACCCCCATGTGTTGTAAAAGTACAGTGTTATGTTGTGTTGTGCTAAGAATATATTGCAGAATACCCCTCTTTCTGTGCGTTATATTATTACAGCGTTGTAGTTAATTTGAACTGCTTTACACTGCATGCATTGTTGGACACTTGCATCATACTCTGTAAGTTGATCATATGTTTTGTTTGTAAAATTGCAAAGATACTACTACTACTACTACTGTTGCCAAATGAACCTCGCATAGTAAAAAGTACAATAACATGCAGAGGAGTAGAAGTTTGAAGTATGATGAAAATACTCACATACAAGTACAAAATGACCCCAGAATTATACTTGAGAGCTTGTAATTAGTTAACCAAAGAAACCAGAGGATCAAAGGCCTCAGACAGACTCTCAGTTTGAGTAATGGACCTTATGTTGGATCAAAACCTCCCTCTGCTGGCGAATCCCTGGAACTGCTGCCAGAATAAACATACACTATGTACTAATCTACATTTTAGCCTTAGTAGTTTTACATTTTTGACCAATATCTAATCTTTTAATTAGTTGTATTCAAATCGTATTTCATCACATGAAAATAAATTCAAACACTTACACTTCAACATAAATGTTTAGAACTTATGTTGGCCAACAATAGATGTTAAATAGGAGCGGGAATATTATTGTTGGCAAAAAAAAACAGAAGAGTTTTTACCATAAAGGCATTTCCTGATGTTTCATACACATCACAACTGATGTTCAGATATCCTCAATAATAAATGCCCATAACTTTCCCACTGTGTCATATTGTCTCTAGAGATTTGCGCACAATTGCAGCTTTTTCTCTGGTGCCAAAAGCGGAAGTTGTCATTTAACCCTCTGTGGTGACTGGGTTTTGGATGAGTTGTTGGAAAAAGCAGCTTGTACACTATGTAAAAAAGGGGGGTGGTTGAAACTTTTGGGAAAGCCCTTTTCTTCCTTCCTGGACTGCTGACGCGTCCAGCTGCTACGTGCTGATCCGACGCGCCGTGAACTCATCACAGCTTCCACCATGTTACTCCGCTTTGTGCTTTTCTGGGCCTTTGTTTTGCAGGTTGAAGGTTACTTTTCGGAGGAGAAGTTCCCGGAGGAGTCGAAGATGCAGCTTCCCACCGTGGTTGTGGCGATCATAGCCCGGAACACAGCTCACTCGCTGCCTTACTACCTCGGAGCTCTGGAGAGACTCAACTACCCCAAAGAGCGCATCTCTGTGTGGTGGGTTTCTCCTGCGTGGACACCGTGGACTGCATGCCAGCCTGTTTGCTTTCCGTTTTTTTATCCGAGCATTGCAGGCGTTCAAAAGGTCACTGGCATTTAAATGAGTTTGTGAATGCAGCAGCTTCCTCCCCCCTCCTCCTCCTCCTCCTCTGTCCCCTCTGTTCAGGCTGCCTCTCACTTCAGCTCCTACTGAGGATTGCATGACATTTCATCCTCTGTAGACTTTCTTCTAACTGATATCTTAGCAATGGTTTTCATGTCTAACACTAATGATTAAAAAACTCACAGGACTGAACTGTCTCCCAGTGGTTGTTGCAGCCTCTCTTGGGTGCTTCATGAAGGAAGTCTGATCTCACTTCAAATCTATTCTGCTTGTAAATATAAAGTTTGATTTGATGGCTTGGTGGAAAGAATCAGTCATTACTTTTGACTTGAATCCAAAAATGACTATAAAACCACCTTCTCACATCAAGTGTCGTCCAACCAATCGATACCCACCTATAAATACTTAAAAAAAAAATTTCATCCTTTGGAAAGTTATGTTCAAGGCAATAGTTTTTTTTAAAAATATTTCTACAACTCTGATTCCAAAATAGTTTGGATGCTGTGTAAAACATAAACCCACAAACCGAACTGTCTTCCAGTGGTTTTTGCAGTGTGCGCCTCACGAAGGAGCTCTGATCTCATTTCAAATCTATTCTGCTTGTAAATATAAACTTTGATTTGATGGAAAGAATTAGTCATTTAGGCACTTTTCACTCCTCCAGTGTTTCTGACACTTGCATGGATACAAGCCTGTAAATATTTGTGTTACATAAACATCAATCCTTTGTGTAACTTTGGCAGAAACGTGAGAGTAGAGAGATTAAAAGTTATGTTCGAAGTAACTATCCTTTTTTGTATTTCTACAACCTAGATTCCAAAAAAGCTGTGTAAAACATAAACAGACAAACTGAACTGTCCTCTGAGGTTTTTGCAGTATATCTCTTTCTGGGATTCTTCATGTGCCATAAAGTGACTCTGAACTCATTTCAAATCTGTTCTGCTTGTAAATAAGTTTGACTTGATGGATCTCAAAAATGAAACTAGAGCTGTGATTTATATATAACATGACCTATGGCGAGTAATGTTGCATCATTAAAAATGTAATGATATGTGTTTCGTGTAAAGGTGATCACGATGCTGTAGGCTGTGCGTTGACAGCAGTATGTGTCTGCAGGCGATGTCACAGTATGTGACCTTTCACATCACAATGTCAATATCATGATAAAGTAGATTTTCTAAAAATCAATTGAGAAATTGTTAATGGGTTGAAGAACTAGGCAAGAGTGTGTTTTCAGCTAATCCAGCAAATTAAATGCCTGACAAATGAAAATACTATAATATGATACATCTCATTGATGCAAAAATCATATAAATATCCAGTATTGCAATAGAGAAGCTCTGCTAATTGATTTACATTCAGGCCCAACTCAGAGATGTTGTATGGAGATTCAGCACAGTATAAATGGTATTGAAAAGTCTCTGACAGTTGACAAATGTATATTGACTCAAGGGCTCCATGATTATATTGCCCACTAAGTTGGTTTCCACCAAGCAAAAGTTTACTGGAGTCAATATTTCAGCTCTGAAGTAAAAGCAAGATTACTGTTTCCATAAAAAATAACACATTTGAAGATTATGCACAGTTACTTTATCACATATTTGCAGGTATCATTAACATGCCAATGTGATATCCTGGTTCAAAGGTTTCACTCAAAAAACATCCCACTAACTAGTGCCTTTCTCAGAAGCTGTCTTATGATGAAGAAGAGGCATATTTCAGAGTATTATATGTAATAATAGAATAAAAATGCTTCTCAATCACAGAGATGATGCTAGTAATTTTTTATGTCAGATTTTTTTGAATTATTAGATTTTCTGTTATTTCAGTGTCATGCACACAAATCCCACCTCTCATCAAGACACCAAAAAGCACAGCTGCAATAGTCAAATATTTCATCTCGTGACAGAATGGAATTCATTTTCCCTCCATTAAACCAGCATTTTGAAACATGTCAGTATCTTCAGTCAGATCTTCTCCCTCCATTTATCTTACTCTCTGCTTTTCTCTGTGCTCCTCAGGGCAGCCACGGATCACAACTCAGACAACACCACCGCCATACTGAAAGAGTGGCTGACTGTCATGCAGAAATTTTACCATTATGTTGAGTGGAGGCCGATGGACCAGCCCACGTAAGTCCAACTCTATTTAATGTATTGTGCTTTATTTATAGTAGTGATCTGAGCGAGTAAATCCCGTCCTGATCCTGCAGGTCTCAGCAAATCTTACTCACTTGAATAGGTACATTAATATGAAGGAAAAGAAAGAAGTAAGCCTACGTTGTCTCTTTTATTTTCATCAGGATCACATTACAAGATTCCTTCCTGTGTCATTCAGTTGGTGATAAGTTGAATTTATCAACTGGGGGTAACCAAATAAATGACCAAATGGTCCAAAGCTGCACTTTAAGCACTGATCTCACTCACTCACTCTCACTCTTTTTGTCCGTTGCACAGTGAAAGTTTATTAGCACACTTTTATAGCGCACCTATTATTCATGGGGGGGGGCTACTGTATTGCCTACAGATAACATTCATTTGCACTTTTGCGTAATAAGGAACGACACAGCATGCCTCTGCTTGTCCATAGACGCAACTCTGTGTGGACATCTGTTTGAGCTGAAGAGGCCACTGCTGCATATTATGTGTGCATGTCAATGATACAGTATTTTAAGCTATGTATAGACATATATAGATCATCTATAAAATTTGTTTGGGCGATCCACCCAAATAGATTAACCCCATCCTCAAGTTTACTGCCCAATTTATTTAGGTAAGGCAAAGTGCAACAATGAACAGTTTTGTCTCTGTTGTTTCTTTCTGTCCTAGGTCCTATGCAGGAGAGTTGGGTCCTAAACATTGGCCCAACAGCAGATATGAATATGTGATGAAGCTGAAGCAAGCAGCGCTCAACTTTGCCAGGAAACGCTGGGCCGATTACATCCTGGTACATAATAAAAAAATCTTTCTTGTGACAGCAGTGTGAGATTCATATCAGGCCCCGTCTCGTGATTTATCTGATGAGATTTGCTCCCTCTTTGCTGCTGTTGTTTCATCCAAGGAAAAAGATTTGGCAGCCATTGTTGCCGAGACATGACATCACATCACAGTCACTCTCCTGTTTTTCTCTTTTTCCTGCTTCCCTCGGTTTCAGTACGCGGACACAGACAATATCCTCACCAACCCAGACACCCTCAGCCTGTTGATAGCAGAGAACAAGTCAGTCATCGCTCCCATGCTCGACTCTGCGGGAGCGTATTCCAACTACTGGTGCGGTATCACTCCACAGGTGAGTGTGAACGACTGAGTCTTTCCAGGATGAACCTTTCATATTTAATCATGATACTATCATCTGTTACCAATGAACTTGTTTACCTGTGGAATGATCCAAACAGGTGTTTTTGGATCAGTCCACAACTTTCACAGTCTTTTGTTGCTCCTGTAGCAACTTGTCTGAAACTTGCCATCAAACTCAGAACAAGCAGCTTTAAACAAATGAATGAAGTTGAGGTCAAACATTAAATATATTGTCTTTGTACTGTTTTCAATTAAGTATATGTAGAAAAGGATTAGCAAATTTTCACATTGTTTTATTTATGTTTTTCACAGCATCCCTTCTTTTTTCAGACTCTGGGTTGTTTATATATTTTTTGTTCTGACACATTTACGTATTTGCAAATCTATCTGTCTCTCAGGGATATTATCGTCGAACAGCAGAGTATTTCCCGACTCGTCACCGTCACAGACTGGGCTGCTTCCCTGTGCCCATGGTCCACTCCACCATGCTGCTGGATTTAAGGAAAGAAGGCATGAAGAAGCTGGCTTTCTTTCCTCCTCATGAGGACTATTCATGGCCTTACGATGACATCATCGTGTTTGCCTTCTCCTGCCGGGCTGCAGGTTCGTTTGCTGGTTATGTTGGCTTTACTCAAATGTCTCATTCTTTCTTTTGTTTTATTGATTGATTCATCTTTGATGCCACTCAGAGGTGCAGATGTATCTGTGCAACAAGGAGCGCTACGGCTACCTGAACGTCCCGGCCAAACCTCACCACACCATGGAAGACGATAGCCTCAACTTTGTCCATGTCCACCTTGAGTCCTTGAGTAAGTACAGATGTTTCCTGTATATCTTAAGATTAGTAAAGACAAAGACAAAGGTGGAAAAATTTATGAAAAGTAACAAACAGAATTCATTTCTTCAACCTTTCTTATCAACCAATTATGCTTTATTTTATTTAATCATGCTCCTCTCTTCTAACTGGTGTTCCCTCTTTGTCAAACAGTCGATGGCCCTCGAATGTACCCCTCACGCTACGTCCACATGTTCCCCAAAAAGAGAGACCTCATGGGCTTTGATGAGGTGAGAGACACTATTTTTCTGTTACATTAATACACATGCATAAGTATCATAATTTCTCAACTGAGATTTTTATAACGTGGCTTTCTTTTTACATACTGTGATTCCTGAGTGGTATTAATTAAAATCATAGTGGTGCTGGCTTGCCTGTGTCTTGCCTGTGTCTTGACATCTGCTTTTCATTCCATCTTAAAACTCATACAAGGGGCTAGGAGGAAGTTTAGGATTCATTGTTCAGAGTAAGCGACAAGCACATTATTATAGAAAACTTTTCAGTTTTCAGAAGAAATGACCAAAAAGAAAGCACAAAATATAGACTTGTTTACAGAAGTCAAAGATGGGGGTTAATGATAAAATAGCTATTTGTCCTCCTCTCCTCAGATATATCTGATTAATCTGCGGCGGCGTCCTGACCGTAGAGACCGGATGCTGTTCTCTCTGAATGAGCTGGAGATTGACGTCAAGGTGGTGGACGCTGTGGATGGAAAGTGAGTAAGCTCTCGGGGGAAGACTCAGTAAAGTGAGAGCGCTCGACTGGTTTAGATGGAAAGTGCGTTTTGACTATTTCAAATTCTCAATGAGAAAATTGCTGATACTGACAGAAAATGTAGATTGGAGATAGGTTGGTGAGAAGGAAAGAAAATTCTCTACAGAAATATACTGATACATCAGCTCATGGTTTTATACATGGTCCTGGGTTCCCAGATAGCATCCTGATCTGATGGTAATTGGAAGGTATCTTCTTTATATATGATGGGAAATAACCAAGGCTGCGTACAAGTTTCCACCAATTTGTCTATTTTCTAGCTGTTTGATCCTTTTATGACATTTCAGTGCAAAGTTATTTAAAATTCTGCTTCTTTCCTTCCTCCTGTCTCCACCTCTCTACCTCTTTACTTTTATTGTTATCTGTCTCAAGAGATGTGCTGATTTCATGGTTCATAATTTTAGTATAGGCTCATGGTTCATTCTTAATCAAATTTGGAAAAAAATCTCAATGAAGATAAAATAACTGAAAAAAATCAGTTTTTTAGTATTTTAATATTGTGTATGTGCACAACTGAGAAGTAGCAGTGTTACTGGACTTGTTGTTATTGTGGTGGTTATATGATGGAGACAGTGACAGTGTACAATATGGAAATATAATAATATCATATGTGTGTGTGTGTGTGTGCGCAGTGCATTGAACAGCAGCGACATAAAGATCCTGGGTGTCGACCTGCTGCCTGGCTACTATGACCCGTTCTCTGGACGTACTTTGACCAAAGGAGAGGTGGGCTGCTTCCTCAGCCACTTTTTCATCTGGAAAGAGGTGAGACAACACACGCACACACTCACACATACACAGCATTGAAGTAGTTTGTTTAAGGGGGTGAGGATGGTGATAATTTATCTATTAAGATACAAATCCTTTTTATTGCATTCAAGGCAATGTATAACACATTTCAGTATACACATTAAATGTTATAAGTGAATGAGTTATGAATTAATAAAACAAAATTTTTGAAACTGAAAACTGCAGAACAGATTTTGCCAGACAGATATTTTTTTGTATTTTGTCTTTGCTATTAAAAAAAGAGGAGGTTAAAGATTTGATAAGAAAAGTTTCAAACTGGGGTTTTAGCAACTTGGACCCAAAATGGAATCATAAACCATGTGCTGAAAACACCGTCTGTTCGTATTTAGATTGCCCCTGTCCCATCTTTTCTTTCTTCATTCATTCTGTTTTCAATTACAAAATCTTGAATGTTTTTTTTTCTCTGTATACTTTAACATTTCTGAACCAAAAGTTTGTCCATCTTCTCTGCAGATGGTGGACTTGCAGATGGACAAAGCGCTGGTGTTTGAGGACGATGTTCGCTTCCAGGCCAACTTCAAACGGCGCGTCCTCAGACTGATGGAGGAGGTGGAGCAGGTGGAGCTCGACTGGGACATCATGTAAGGCAGACACGTTTTATTCACATTTTAATGGGGGTTAAGTTGAAGTCAAGGGGTTAGGCTGGGATGAGTAAGGTCAGGTTTAGTCAATACAGTATCTTCAACAGTGTGTGTGTATCACATCCAGCAGTGCAATGCACCACATTCATTTTTGCATCAGCATTTCTGTGACCAAGGTTTTAGGACTTAGAAACAAACGTTTGTAATCCAAATCACACTGAAATGATTAGACTAAACTTCAGGCTCATGTTGAAAGCATTTGTGTGTGTGTGTGTGTGTTTGTGTGTTGCGGTTGCCATAGCTCAACTTTAGACACACATGCAGAGCAAATGTTGCATAAAAGACAATGCTTCAATAATGATTTCCAGCCCATTTGGCAACAATGAACAGCGACACTGCAACAGCTTTCAGAGCCCACATGTGTTGGATTTTACCTCTTCACTATAGTTTTTGTTCTCCTTCATACACTTTTTTCTTATCACGGCTTCACGTTGCTGCAGATACTTGGGCAGGAAGCAGGTGAATCCCGGAAAGGAGGAACCTGTGGAGAACGTTCGCAACTTGGTGGCGGTCGACTACTCGTACTGGACCCTGTCCTACGCCATCTCCTTACAGGGAGCCCAGAAACTGCTCAACGCTGAGCCGCTGTCCAAGATGCTGCCTGTCGATGAATTCCTCCCCATCATGTATGACAAACACCCCAAGTATGTATCATGGCTCTTGTTTTCATCTTTGACTTCGATGAAAATTTTGGTGAAATTACATTTGTTTTTTTAATAAATCATTTTCACGTGCTGAGACTTGCATGGTAAACACTTTCAGCCCTGAACAACCTCTCTCTGCTGCCAGATCTATAAAGCTAAAGTTGACCTTGTAAAGGCTAAATTCTTCCTTATAGTCACCCAAACTTGCATACACACTATAAATTTAGCCATGTTTTTTGTGGTGTAGATTAGAGAACTATAGAGACGTCTGTGGTTTACTTCTGCGAGTTCCTTTGAAATTCTACAACGGCTATTCTTGTCGGTGTAAAATATAGGGCTTGTCAAGCTGAATTAGAACGCCACATTTCAAAGCGGCTCTTTAATCGTTCTGATCATTTTTCTTTTTATGATACACAGGTTTCATTCTCTTTCTCAGAATCTCTATCTGGGATTGATTGTCTGGATTTTAAGCAACGTGGATGTACATTTTTTTCAGGCACCGTGTGGTTGCCAGATAGGCTCGAACAGCTCGAGGGGATTCAGATGTGTGTGTGTGTGGCAGACTAGTGCTGAACTTTTTTTAGCCACACAGTTGGTATGACTTGTGGGATGGAATGTCAGCCAGTCTGACGCTCAGTCCACCGCATTGGTCCAGACTGAAACGTCTCATCCACTATTGGATTTTTTTTTTTGGACAGTCATTGTGCCCAGAGGATTAAACCCAATGATGACCCCTCTGGTTTTTCCTGTAGTGCAATAATGAGGTTGGCATTTTCTGTTTTTAGTTACATGATTCGACCACTGTTGGCTGGATTGTCATGAACATTGGTACCGACGTTCATGTTCCCCTCAGGTCGAATTTTAACAACTTGTGTGATCCTTTAACATCCATTTATCGCCATCATCAGGTCAAAAGATTTATTTCTTAAATACTTTAATTCACCCCTATTTGAAAAAACAACTGATATTCCCATCAGCCCTTTCTGTGTTGCACGTTCAGTGATAATTAGCAAGTGAACGTGATAAACATTATACCATATCATCTTAGTGTTTATAGTAAAGTCTTACAGAGGTGCTATCATGGCTGTTTCCTTTCCTTTATTCATGCTGGCTTTGCAGGTGGTCCAGCCAGTGTTTTTTCACTGCAGCAACATTTAGATCCTCCACCTCTCCAAAAAAGCTCTTTCAAGTCTTTGCCATAACTCACTCAAGATGCTTGTTGCTGTCATTTGTGGTTGTTGAGTTTGGGGTGTATTATGCAGACGGTGTGATGTGAATTAATTGTCATCTCTGAAACATTTTTTAATTTATTGGCTGCAACCCTGCCCCAATTTCAAAGCCTAATATCCTTGACATTAGCCCTAAACAAATGACTCTTCTCATCATTTGGCAGTAATGATCCAGCAGAGTCACTGAGACACATACTGTATGAGGTGTTTACTGTAACAGATGAAATGCACCTTGGGCTGAAGGGCCTGCAAACCAGAAGGCTTGGCAGAGTCTGTGTGCTCCATCATGTGTGGAAAACTGGCTTAAAGCCAACCTACTTTCTCCATTCTCTCTCTCTCTCTCTTTCACCTCTGTGATTCTAATTCGATATGCTTGACTAGTTTGCTAAGAATGCACAGCGACCGCACACCACACATTGGTCCTGCTGTCACCCTTCATGCTAAGAGCAGCTGAACTGTGTTTGAAAACCAGCCTCTGTCTCCATCTCTTGTCAAATTAGTGCATTCCAGATAAATCTCAAAATATCACTGATATTGCTGATTAACGCCAAATTGTAGGATTTTCAACCCTGATGCAGTTTTTTTACTATGATGTACTACATGTGTTCAAGACTAAAATGAAATCTACATAATCTCCATCACTATGCTCTCTCTCTGCAGTGAGGACTACAAGTCCCATTTCCCCAACAGGAATTTACAAGCCTTCAGCACACGCCCCCTTCTGGTTCAGCCGTGCCACTACGCCGGTGATCCCCAGTGGGTGAGCGACACAGAGACATCCACACTGTGGGACGACGACTCTGTACGCACCGATTGGAGGGGCTCCCACAAGACCCTAAAGGGGTCTGCGCCGTCCCCCGACGTGCTGTCCGCTGCCTACAGGGATGAACTTTAGTGCGGAGCAGACGCTGAGAAGAGAAAGCGTTCTCAGACTTTATTTCAGTCCACTTTGTGTCACAGCACTGACATGCTCAACGTCATGTAAATGGGACTTTTTTCAATTCATGTCAGCAAGTGTATGACACGAGAGGATTTTTTTTTTTTTTTGGGGGGGGGGGGGGGGGGGGCAATGTTATTTGGGGCTGTTTATAAAGACACAGACACACAGAACAATGAGTGTTTTAATACTTGTACAGATGTCTTAGCAATGCAAATGCTTGAATTTGCACAACCGACTATTCTCGAGAACAATCCGTACTTTAGGCTTTTTTTAAAAACTTTTTTAGACATTTTTAAAATCATGAGAGTTTTACTGTTTGAATGCGTGCTTGTGATGCCGTGTGTGCTTGTGATGAGTCCATGTTTATAATACTAAATTACACATCTTTTAAAAGGAAACCAGAGAGGTGGCTTTGCAGGGACTTCTATGTGTTAACCTGTCGAGTGCTGAAGCTGTACTGTTCACAACTCCTGGTAAGTCTGCACAAAGGTGTGATACTGTTATTGCTATTATTTCTTTTTTCTATATTGTTATATCTGTTTATCCATTTCTCCATTTGTGCATGTCTTTCATCGGGTACACAAAGCTAGACTCACTCTAAATAATATTTCCCTTGGCTTTAAAGCTGATGTACCTCATGGTTTCGGGGGACAGTATAAGACTGTTTCATTGGTACCAGATTGTATTCAGGAAATATGTTGTTTGTGAAACTAACACATTGAATGTTTGCATTTGAAAGGTTTAAGCTTCTTTAAAATGTTTTTTTTTTAATAATTAAGTCATTAATAGATTAACTGAAATAACATTGACTCATTAGACTACCTTCTACTCTATGGCTGTGTTTTAATACCTTTTATATTTAGCCACAGAAATTGGATTTCAAACTCAGATAATGTGTATTCATCACTCAGAATTCTACAGCAACCAGGTCAACTTTTCCACTCTGGCTTTTTAATGTTATGTTTGCAGAAGTATCAAAACTGTATGCTGATTCCAAAAAGGTCGGGACACTGTGTAAAACATGAATAAAACAGAATGTGAAGATTTGCTAATCCTAAACCAACATAATTGATTTTTGTAAATATCTGCTTATTCTGAATTTGATGGCAGCAACGTGTTTCAGACAAGTTGGGACAGGAGCAACAAAAGGCTGTGAAAGTTGTGGACTGATCCAAAAACACCTGTTTGGATCATTCCACAGGTAAACATGTTCATTGGTAACAGGTGATAGTATCATGATTGGGTATGAAAGGTTCATCCTGGAAAGACTTGTTCACAAGCAAGGATGGAGAGAGGTTCAACACTTTGTCAAACACATGATTGTATAAAGGAGATTAATATATGGACTTGGGAAGACAGTTTGTTTGCAAATGCCTTCTGTTTTTATTTACATTTTACACAGTGTTTTGCAATCTGGGTTGTAGAAATGATAGAATATGATCTATTATTCATCAGATAAGACCACATGATGTTTAGACTCAAACCGTCTCGCATTTTAAGTATCTCAAAAATCGGTTAAGTGTTTCATATGATTTCAATTTAATCAGAAACAAATCAGAAACAAAATGTGGTTTCAAGCTATGTACATACTGTACATACAATTAATTGAATCAGTGGAGACGTTTTGCGTTTTATCATAAATTGGGACTGCTTCAGACATGCAACAAGTAAGTTTGTGAACGCTCTAATGTTTGTATAAAATCAGTCAATGCAGCATGTTGATACGTGAACTCCACTTTTAAATTTAAGAGGGTTACTTTGGTCCACCTGATATTAACATTTGTCCTGTTTTAACAGAGTGCTGCTACTTTCCTGTGCTAGGTCTTGTGTCCCCTACATGTGTAGCAGATGTCTGTAAAAGCCATATTAAAGCACAGCCTTAATAACCTTTTTGTAGCATCACTGTTAGTCTTATAATGTGCTGACATTTTGTCTGCACAGGGTTGCAATGCAAGTAACTGATGTTGCAATTCCGATGTCCCTCACGGATTTAAATTGCGATGATCAAGTTACACTAAACTCGTTACATTCGTCTCTCTGCATATGATGGGCTGAGTTCATGTGTTCATTTTCTATCTGTCATTGTGAGTGTTGCTTCATATGTCTTAATTTATTTGTCAAGTCTCTGTTGATGTGGTTGATGGATGAGTCACACAACGTGATGTAAAGCAAGCAATCGAAGTGCAATGGCTTTTCTGCCAAGAGCCTCTATTTCTCTGTGCCTTTGAGCAATACATTTAAACGTCAATAAAAAAAAATCTTTGACACTTATTTTTCTTTGAATGAATGTGGTTTGCAAATGTCATTCGTTAATAAACCAAACCTTCTGTTGACAAAGGTGTATCTAAGTGTGTGAAGAGCTACCATTTGTACTGACAAAAATCCACCACAAGAGGGCAGAATATAATTTCATATACAATAACTGAGTGGAGCAGTGCATGGTACTAGATTTCATAAAGGTATTCTTTTTCAAATTTTGTTGATTCAAACTGAACCAAATAGAAACAAAGCAAGGTACCTTTGCTTATTTATTGTTTCATTTATAATCTGTTATGGTAATGATGATGGTTATAATCCTTCTAATCTAACATTGTCTCAATATTAGTCAATTAATTTGCGAAAATATTGCAGTAGCTAAGGAGATTTAAAAAGAAGTAAATAAAAAAAGAGGAAAAATGAATGGGTCTAAAAACCAGTCCATTAATGGTGTGTAAATGTTATTGCTATCACTATTTTCTCTCTGGACCGCCATGTCAAGTCAGAATGAATGAAATGTAGCTTAGCAACATATGTGCATTCAGGCTTGTGGTATGCATGCACTTGGATCATGTGAGCACATGTGTGTGCATACCATACTGCACTTAAACACCAGGTCAGAAACTGGTTTGGAAGAAGACAAGTTCAAAGGTAGGTGTAGACAGTTTCAGATATACACCAATACTGGTAGAGTACATAAAAGAGAGGGATTGGCCTCAGCTCCTGGATTCTGCTCGAGCCTGTATGAACTGGAGAGAAGCTCTTATCACAGGAGGGAACCTAAGCTCAGAGTCTTATTGGCTGCTGGACTGGGAGGTGGGGATTCATAAGGTCAGAGTGACAGACAGAGAAGCTGCATGGGCTAAGGGCCACAGAGCATAAGGTTTCATAATGCTGAGTTACTGAAGCAGCAGTGTTTGGGGTTTGAAAATATCCTCCTAGCCTTCATTCCCAGACTCCTAGTATCCAGAGCCTCACGCATGCATACAAGCTCTCCACACATGATGTCCTATATTAATCTGATGCTTTGCTTCTGCTCGGTTTGGTCTTTGGACCTTGAGGACTTGCAACAACAGCTGCTACCCTGACATCCCCCCAACAAACACACATACACGGATTACATAATTGATTCCAAATAGAACAAACAACAAATCATCATCATTTAACATTCTCTTAACATTCTCAGTCTCCTGTAAATTTACCCTAATGTTAAAGAAGAAGGCAGAAGAAAACCAAAGAGTGAGCCGCATATTTTATTTATGCATGTATGTACTATTAGGTTGCAACCCATGCAAGCAAATCAAAACAAACTCTCATTGAAAAAAAAATATTGTAGACTTTGTCATGGTCTTGTTTAACCCTTAAAGCACCACTGCACATTTTAGCTGCACGGATCAGCTATATTTGACCCTTTTCTCACTTGTAAATGCATGCAAGGATTTTTTTTTTTTTGGACCATTGCTTTTTCATTCACCTCTGCAGTGTTGATTCATCAGCAGGCTGAAATGTGCTTGTGCAGGGGACGACACTTCTACGATGGCAGCGAATTGTTTTTCTGAATGTACATGCTTTGAGTGGCGGGTGGAGGAAGAGGAGGAGGGGGGAGGAGGAGGAGGAGGAGGAGGGTAAAAAGTGGACTACAACCACAGTCAGCGGTACACAGCTCACATTACCTGTCAGCTACTGAGCTGCAGATCAGGAGGGGGACACACTTCAAACTCGGTCTCTCTCAGAACTCTTCGGCCATTTTTTCCCCCTCCAATCCTGCAAACTTGTTTTCTTCTCCACATTTTCAGATCGTGCACCGAGTCGACGGGTCTTTTCCTGGACAGGCGGAAGTGTGAGTGTGCATGTGACTCTCATGCAACAGAGTTACTGTATGATGGAATGTGCGGATTTTGTAACGGTGTGTTTTGCGCGCGTGCAGCCTTAACGCCACGTTTACTTCCCATAGATGCTCAGGCTGTTTGTTAGTATAGGACGTGGCGTTTAGATGAAGCGCGTGCGTATTCTTACGTGCAGATTTATTCTCATGTCTGCTACAATGAAGCAACACTGCGTGGAGGCTAAATGCTAGTGTAAATATAAAGCGCACGAGCAGCTCAGGACCAAGCGGTGCCTGCTGTTACTGCAAAAACATTTTTTTACAGCCCCTCTTTGCCATCAAGCTTCTGAAGGGTTGCAGAAGTGTGAACAACTGCAAAGCTAGTTCATGATTGTGCACTTGACATTCATCTGACCATGCAAATTTCATTTTAAATCTGTCTCTGATCACTGCCAGTTCAGACACTTGCATCCTGCTGTTTGTTTTGTTGTCCTGTGTTTTCTTCCAGGTGAATTATTATAGTGTAAAGTTAGAGTGGTTGGATCACTGTAGGAATAATTGTCCCTGAACTTGGCCAGCTTCAAATCCGCTGGCAACATAACATTGGCAATGTGGCAAAGAAAGCATTACATTACTGTCATACATTGACCATATCAAAGCTACAGCTTAATCTTTTTTTTTTTTTTTGAGTGATAATGCCATACTGTGAACCTTGATCGCTGTTGATGAATTAAATTGGTGTTTGCAGGCTGGAGCTGGAGTATACCTGTTTTACCTGACTTTTCGTAGACCTTTGGATGATATTCAAACCATCTGATGTGTCATGACCAGTGAAACATTTACTAATCTGATCTGAATATTAATTTTAGCGTAAATAAGTGTACATATGTGTCATCTTGTGTCATGCTGCCGTGTTGTAGAAAAACCCTGCTTAACTGTATTCTGTGACCTTGAATATTTTGCACATGCAGTGAAAAGTTTGGGCTCCAAAATTGCTGTGAATAGCTAAGAGAGTAAAAGATGATCTGATTTCCACATATTCAATTCATTTTTAAAAGCAAGTCAATTTTTACTGTTTTAAAAAAACAAAAAAAGGCAAAAGGGCCTGAAGTAAACATTTGAGGACCCCGCATGGTCGGTACTTAGTAACGCCTCCTTTGAGAAGTTTCACAGCTTGCAGCCAGATAATAGTCTTTTAGTTCCTGTTTGGGTTGTTTTCACCCATTCTTCTTGTTGAAGGCCTCTAGTTCTGTGAGATTCTTGGGCCGTCTCGTGTGCACTGCTCTTTCAAGGTCTGTCCACAGGTTTTGGATGATGGTTACGTGAGGGGACTGTGGCCATGGCAAACCCTTCATCTTGCACCTCTTGATGTAGTCTGTTGTGGTTTCAGAGGTGCTAATTAAGATCATTATCCTGTTGTAGAAGCCATCCTCTTTGCACCTTTTTTTGCAGATGGTGTGACGTTTGCTCCAGGATTTACTGGTTTATTTTATTGAATCCATTACGTCCGTACCAGTGTAATGTTGCCTGTGGCTGCAAGACAAGCCAAAGCATGACAACTTAGACTGCTGCCTGTTAAGGTTCAGATCTGGACCAACTCAGGCGGAGACAGAGAGTACAAAAAGAAAAGTTTAATGCTAACAAAAAGCGACCAAACACACAAAAAGACAGTTCTGGTTTGGTGATGATAAGTCCGGGCACGGCAGGAAAAACGGGAGAACAGGAAAAAGCTAGAAGATACCATGCATGAAGGAATAATTTGGCGCCGGAGTGAAGTCCAGACCAGCCTTTTATGGGCGTGTTGATTGGAAATAGTGAACCGGTGTGTCTCCTCAGCCAGGTAGCTGGGGAGGGGAAACTGAGAAGCCAGCCACACCTCCTGTCACAACAAAAGAGAGCAGAAAAAGCACACAAACAAGTACCAGACCCTGACACTGCCTCTGCGACCTAGCCCTGGATAAGCGGTAGCTAATGGATGGATGGATGGTAACAAGGTCACATGACATAAAACAACATACAGTGCACAACCAATGGACAGTACAACATACGAGTACCCAAAACCACTAATCCTATGAATAATACTGTAGAGCTAGATTTGATGTGCAAGATAAAGCAAAATGTTGTGCAAAGAAAATCAAGTTACCAGATCTAGTGCAAACAGATCAGAAACTGTCATTAAACTACAGCATTGTGAATCCAGTGTTCTCTCCGCCAGACTGAGCTGCAGAGTTAGTCCTATGGCTTGTGGCAGGAAAGAGTTCCTGTATCTGTCCTTGTGACAGCGGAGCTGAATCAGCCTGTTGGAGAACGAGCTCTGCTGTCTGTCCAGCAGCTGGTGGAGAGGGTGGTCGTGGTGATCCACAATGGATAACAGATTGTCCAGTGTCGTCCTCTCCAACACAGCCTCAAAAGTACCTGGTTTGCAGCTGATAACTGAACCAGTCTTTTAAATCAGTTTGTTGAGTCTGTTTGTGTTTCCTGCTCCGATGCTGCTTCCCCAGCAGACCACAGCAAAGTACAAGGCACTGGTCACGTCTGACTGATCTCAGCTTCATCAGGAAAAAGAGCCTACTCATCCTCTTCTTATGTACAGCTATGGCGACCGCTGTCAGAATTACAGAATGCACAGCCCACATTTTTTCTGGCTTGTTTCAGTTACCACCCACAAGCACCCATTAATCCAATCATAACTTTCCACATAGCCCACGCAGTTTGAGTCCAACCCTTATACAGTCTATGGTCCAACCTCAAGGAATACATATGAAAGCCTGTCTCAGAGTGAGTCGGTCAGTGGAGCGAGACGACGCCAACTTACCCTGGCATCCCATCACGTGTAAATTGATTATTGTTTTTGTTGATGATGTTGACTCGTTTAAATTATGCATTGAGTTATGGTCTGTCTGGTGTTTGAGTTGTGCTGCTTCTTTGTTGTGTTTGAATGAATTTCCTGTCTGGGCCTTTTTTGTATGGCTTGACAACATGACTTTTGTTCTTCTTACTTGCCAGACTTGACTCTGACTGGAACCCCTCACTATTAATCAAGTCAACTGGCAACAATCTGCACAGTAGAACAGTGCACGACCACTCCAGAGTCTGTTGAGTTATCCTGAAGATCTTTTGCAGGCAGGGTTTGGGTTTGCTTCTCTAGCAATCCTTCGAGCAGTTCTCTCCCTAGAGCTTTCTGGGTCTTCCAGATCTCAACTTGACCACTACCATTCTGGTTAACTGCTATTTCTTCATTACATTACAACTGAGGAAATTGCTATCTGAACACTCTTTGATATCTTCTCATAGACTTCTCTTGTTTTGTGTGCATCAGTTATTTTAAGTTAAAGTGTAAGGTTGCTGCGTAGATGAGCCCATGGCTGCTGATTGTTGGGACAAGGTTTGAGGAGGCAGAGTATTTATAAAGCTTTTTGCATCACTTGGCCTTTCCTAATGATAATTGTCAACAAGCCATAGTCCTAACAAGCTTAGTGAGATCTGAGACTTTGGTAAAAGTTATCTGAGACCTCATATGTCTTGTTACTCACTTAACTATTCACAGTAATGGAAATTTTTATCAGGAGTACTCAAACATTTGCATGCCTCCTCTGCAACCTGAACAAGCTGATCCAGAATATACTGTGTCATATGTTCTGTTGCCTTCTGGTTTAAAGAAACACTGAAAAACTTTATTCAGAGACCTCGAATATTTTGCATGGCTCTATCCACAAATGTTTCTGCATCATCGCTCTGACCCTTTGTGCCCTCTGACTGTCCACAGGGGCCATGGCCTTCCTCGGGAGTGCAGTTCGGCGGGTGGCGTCGGCAGTGCGGCCTCCTCTCTCTCCCTTGTGCCGGACAACCACTCGCTCCTACAGCTCAGAGCAAACCAAGGAAAAAAATGTTCCCTACGAGAAGACGCTCAAACAGGAGGGCTCAGCCTCTTCTGGGCCCACTAAGCCTTTACCCAGGTTAGCTCAATGGATGGATGGATAGTGTTAGCTGTATTATGTGCTATAAAAGTGACTTCCAATAGTTTTTGCAACTTAAGACATTTTTGCCCAGAAGATCAATACCACTCTCCTATCTGTCTGTCAAATATGAGGCTGTCACTTTTACATTTTGCGTAGATTTCAGATGCTTCTAGGTTGATTTTGTTGCCTCAGGTCAGAGTTTCTCTCTCATCAGTTTCTCGGTAAGAAAAGTAAACACCAGTAAACACGTTCCCACTTTGAATATCATGCTCTCACCTGCGTCAGGTCAGCGGATGCCGTGGTGATAGGAGGAGGCAGTCTGGGCTGTCAGACCGTCTACCACCTGGCTAAAATGGGGATGACCAACGTAGTTCTGC
The DNA here is from genome assembly GCA_037975185.1 of Centropyge bicolor. Classification (NCBI taxonomy): domain Eukaryota; kingdom Metazoa; phylum Chordata; class Actinopteri; family Pomacanthidae; genus Centropyge; species Centropyge bicolor. The sequence continues at coordinate 3,544,535 of JBBMOC010000034.1, read as the reverse complement.
TGGAGAGAGACAGACTGACTTCTGGCACTACCTGGCACACTGCAGGTAACAAACTATAAGAACAAGGACAGGTGCAAAAGTTTGTATGTACCTGAGATGATGTATGCTGAAATGTTGAAAATGAAATCAAGAGTAAAGTTGGTTTAATAAAAAAGCCAAATGCATGTTGTTACATATACAGTATTTCTACAAAGGGCACTGTTACTAATAGTGTTACTCTGATCTTACTCTGTCCTTATCTACCTGCAGTATCTTGTTTCTGCAGTATCTTGTTTTGTTTTGTAACTTGTTCTTCTTGATAAGGTTGCACATTGCACATGCATTCCTGTCAAAAAAAATTGTACATCCACCGCTGTGTGTGTGTGTGTGTCTCTCTCTCTCTGTGTCTGTCTGTTTGTTTGTCTGTCTGTCTGTCTGTCTGTCTGCTCACTAGGCCTGCTGTGGCAGCTCCGTCCCAGTGATGTTGAGGTGGAGCTCTTGGCCCACACCAGGAATGTGGTCAGCAAAGACCTGGAGGAGGAGACAGGTCTCCACACAGGCTGGATCCAGAATGGAGGACTTTTCATTGCGTCCAACAAGCAGCGGCTGGACGAGTACAAGCGCCTCATGTCGGTAAGAAACATGACGATTCTTGTTTTTGGCCATTCTGAGAAAAATATTCTTCCAATTAATATATAAAGGAATTAAAGGCCTGTTATGAACTATTGCAACTAGTCCTCAGGGTTTTGAAATGCATAGTTGATATTTGGGTTTGTATTTGGTTTTGTTTGCTCAGTGTGATGGTTGCACATGAAGGAAGGAAAAGGCTGTGTTACAGGTTTAAAGTTCACTTGAAACGATACCAGTGCATGATGTCCAACTGATCCAGCCCTGTGAAAGCAGTAAACAGTAGCAATGAGCAATTCTTAGTTTGACCTAATTAATGATATGCTACTAGTTACTATAACTCAACTCCTCCTGCAGCTGCATCATTATTAGAAACATAATCAGGTGTGTTTGCCGGGAAGCACATACATAGAGGTTTTTTACAAAGTTTTCTCATTTCATGCAGAATAAAGGTGACACAACTGATCATTTTTAAATAAACAAATCCTTCTCTCTCTCTTATTTCTAGCTTGGTAAAGTTTATGGTATCGAGTCCCATGTCCTGTCACCTGCGGAGACCAAGGACCTGTATCCTCTCATGAACGTTGATGATCTGTATGGTACCCTGTATGTGCCGAAAGATGGCACCATGGACCCAGCAGGCACCTGCACCACCCTGACCCGAGCTGCCTCCGCCAGGGGAGCCACGGTAATGTGAGCTGGTCTGCTGACTCGTGGTTTTCTGGTTAGACCAGCAGTGTGCACAGTGTTTTATTCTATTCATGGATATATGTCATATGTAACAGTGGATGTACATATTTTTAATTGTCTATTCAACTGAACAAAAGTCTGTTATTTTTTTCAAATTGTAGCTTATTTTGTGTTTGTGTTTTCTATTTTTAGAGGATTTCGTGTGACTTACATGTGCAATGTGTGCAATACATTACATTGCATTTAGAAGCTTCCATCCAAATGTGTGCATGTGATTCAAGTTTCAGTTCAGTTTTGCATATTTTTCTGTGTGCATTACATTATGTTAATTGCCCAATATGGTAAATGGCACCCATTTGAACACTACATATTCATTTACCCTTGGCGTGGAGCTTTAATGCCTTGCACAAAGTTCGTCTTTTGTACCTGCCACTCCAACTAGTTAGTGATTTTAGTGAACGGCAGCACTGTCCTGTGTAAAAATAGCAACCTTATCTGAACATGAGAAACCAATGCAGATAGCCATGCCACAGCCTTGTATACAGCTAAACATTAATTGCAGTTTCAGACAATCGACCTCTTGAGTGGCAGTGAGTAAATGTAACCCCATATCTCGTCTATAGCTTATGTAAGACCTGCATATCTATGCGATTTCAACACAGGTCGGGTAAAAATTGAGAGTGAAAAAAAGTAGGTTTTACATACATACAAATTTGGAGGCAACCTTTTTGAGAGGTGTGACGCTAACTTTACTCTGAAGTTTTGGCATCATGAAGGGAGCTACTTTCTGGGTAGACCCATACAGTCTATGGGTAGACCACAATGCAAACTGAGACTACCAGGTACAAAAATACTGTCCCAAAAATAAGAACAAAGTTACATTTAACACTGATTTGTGTTTATTTACTTTTTCAAGAATTTTACCTGAAACATTTATAGGATTATGAAGATGGCAAAATGATTAAAATAAATAAATAAATAATCTACATTACATACTGGGACTTTTGCAATGGTGGATCAGAGCATATACATTAGCTCTATGTTGCATGTGATTAACTCCACGCTGTTCTCTTTAAATCAGGTGATCGAGAACTGTCCTGTGACTGGTATCCAAGTGCGGACAGATGACTTCGGTATGAAGAAGGTGAAGGCAGTGGAGACCGCTCATGGGACCATTGAGACGCCTTGTGTGGTGAACTGTGCAGGTGAGATTCAGCTAACTAGTCATTTCTAAGGATAACAAAACCACAGGAAAAACATTGTGCTTTTATTTGACATATAAAATGAACATTGTGTTGTCAACACTTTATGACATGGTGTAAAGCATTACTCCGCCTGCCTGCAGAGTAAAGGTAGGCAGTAACAGAAGGCTGGCATGATTATCTGGCAGGGAATGAATGAATGAATGAAAGTAGGCCACTGCAGAGCTAATGAGGACAGGTGTACAGGTAGGCGGGGAAGGTGAGGTGATAGGAAATGGCGGGAATAGGAGTTAGTGCAGGGAAGGAGAGACTGGCAGGATCTGAAATGACATGGAAGTTAGCACATGGCAGGGAGGTAAACAAGTCAAGAAAACATGAGACTAGGTGCTACAACCCTGTTTCCAAAAAACTTCTGATGCTGTGTAAAATGTAAAATAAAAACAAAACGCAAGGATTTGCAAATCCTTGGACAGTCTAGTGCATGCACCCTTTTACTGCAAAGCCACACTGTTGTAACACATGCAGAACGTGTCTTGAATAGGTGGCAATGTCCCTGAAATAGATGCCATCTGAATGGCAGCATGTGTTGGGCCAGAACCTGTATGTACCTTTTATCATTAATAAGGGCATCACAGATGTGCAAGTTACTCATGGCATGGGCACTAACACACCCTCATACCATCAGAAATGCTGGCTTTTGCACTGCTAATAATCTGGATGGTCCTATTCCGTTTTAGCCCAGAGGACACAACGTTCATGATTTTCCACATTTTGAATTGTGGATTTGTCACAGACAGCAGCACATATTTCTACTTTGTGTCAGTCCAGTGCCCAAATTGCATTTATCTAAAATTAGACATGGTGTTTTTGACATTTTTGTCTCTGTGCTACATGCAGGTGCTTGGGCTGCCAAGCTGGGGAAAATGGCCGGAGTCAATGTGCCTCTTATCGCGATGCATCATGCCTATGTGGTGACAGAGAGAATTGAAGGCATACAGGTAGGGCCTCCCTCTGTCATGTCTGAATAGCCTGACTGGGGTTCTCGATATTTAAAATAAAAGAAACCATTGGCACACCGTTCTGTAGGTCCTGATGGCATGCCGGCACATGGCAGGTGGGATTTTATTACTTTAAGAACATTTTATCCTGAAAGAACACACTGACCTGTGCAGCAAAGTAGGGGTGGGTGATATGACTTCAAATTTATATCACAGTATTTTTTGTGATTTTTACGGTATTATCTCACATTATGACAAAAATGTTTGAATAAAAATGAGGTGTGGTTCTAGATGTGATTTGGAGGAAATAGCCTGACAGACAACCCAAAAATATATTATGAGTACAATAGTCAGTTTAGGTTGTTGTTGTGGCTCACACAGCAGAGGGGCTTACATGCAACAACAAAGCCTTCATACCTTCATTGTAAAAAAAAAAAGTTGTCCACATTCAAACTACTACACTCATTATTTAATTGCTTTTGAATAAGATGCCTTTTTTGAGATAAGGCTAATTATTTGTTTTTATATTTTTTATGATATGATGCACCATGATGTTACTAACAAAAAATGAGGTCAGAAGAATCATAAGTATCTAATGATATAGTGCAACATTACCCTGTAACAATTAATGAATTATAAAGTGGCCTAATTCATTATGAACGCTTAAAGCCTTACATTACATTATGCATAATTTTTAATGCGCTATTCAGAAATCCTTATTGAAAATACTAACTGTAACAGAAATTCCTTCATCTGCCTGTATTAAGTCTGTATGACCAACAGGGGGCACTGTGACATTACAGACTTCCACCAGCAGCATGCTGTTAGTCACTGTTGGAATGAGATGGGTGTGCTTGTTTGTGTAGGAGAAAAGGGGAGATTGTTTTGTTTGTATCCTTTAATGCTAGTGTGTTTGTGGGGTCACTGGGGAGACCTCTGTGTGCAGATGTAACACATGTCTGATATGGCTTGTGTGATCCGCTGTAGCTTTCTGAATGTGGACCTTGTGTGTGTTGGATTTAGTTAGTGTACACATGCATAACTGCGCTCATCCTCTAGAGGCCGGTGGTTTTAGACGGGCTGTCAGAGCTTCCCCGTGCTATGTAGTTTAAGAGCAGCTTAACCGGCATTACTGCTGCATCATGTGCGCAGACATCAGCCCACACACAAAATGACACACTCACACACGTTTTGGAAGCCATCAGGAAATCTGCTTCCACCAGGGTGTGCAACTTGTCAGGTCAAACATCTCATGCTGACCACATGTCTGCGTGTGAATAGATATGGTTTTTGTCCTTGAAGGCTGCGGTGGGTTTGCACAGTGTGTGTTTTTATCTGTGTGAGCATATGGATTTACAGAGTGTTTTGAAGTCCAGCGCTCTGTATTGATGGAGTATTGTACTCAGCACAGGAGGGAGAGGGAAAGAGCAGTTTGGCTTTTATTATACGTAGTGTGCCGCTTCCCAAATGTCATCTTGTTCACTGGTATTTTGGTTTTGTACCCAGAGAGCCAATTGACTTTCGAATGAAAAGCTCTTGTGACAGAATGAATAGAAGCGACACAGCATACTTGAGTGTAACTATTTGTTCGACAACCTCTATAAGAATGTTTGCTGTGACTCAAGGTCGTGAATGATTCTCTCTGCTGTGTTTTGAAAGATGATTTCATGGTTTGTCATTAGCTGCCATACGGTACGTAAAGAAATGCTATGGTTTGTTAAAGTATGTCGTGGTACGTGTCAGTGGGGCTGTAAAGAATCTCATGGTTATTATGTCCTGTATTGTATATCCTGTTCTGTACATATGCCACTGTGTAATGGTCCAGCATCGAATACTATAGGATATAGCACCCGGCTGGATTAAAGGGAAAATGTGGTTTTTAATATGATGTAAACAGCATGGTAATTTTTTGTTTCAGTAAGTTTCTTCAATTTTTAATGGTCTTAGTTTTTGCTTCCTCTTGATGACAAAAAATTTAGTTGGAATGAATAGTCAATCTTTTTGTTTATTGACACAAAAGCTGTGCTTTAAAATCAGTCTCTTTTAATTTTATTATAATTTTAGTCCATTATCTGGTAAAAAAAAAACAAAAAAAAAACAGCATCTGCTGGTGCAGCTTCAAATGTGTTACCACTCATCATCATGCTTTTCTTTCTTTGTGTCTTATGAATGAACATTTTACATTTCTAGCTGCCAGTCAAACAATATAATTAATTTTTAGATAAAGAGTGAGCCTTGTGTTGTGCATTTGCTATTATGCTTGATGCTTTAAAAGCTGAACAATTAATTGATAAATGAAAAAAAAGACAACAAGCCATCCTCCTTTTGTTTATGAAAATGAATCTGCACGTCATTTGGTGACTACAGCACAATGTGTTTGGACTAATTCACGTCTTTCCACTTTAATCTCCACGCTTTGCAGAACATGCCAAACGTCAGGGACCATGATGCATCGGTGTACCTGCGCCTCCAAGGTGACGCTCTGTCCGTAGGTGGTTATGAACCCAACCCCATCTTCTGGGATGAGGTAAGCTTGAATATTATCTCAATCATTAACTGTCTCGTTCTCTGCCGATAGCGTTGAGACATTGAAACCTGAACTGTCTGTGTGCCTGAGTAAGAGCTATGACACAACGTCTATCTTGTTTGACATTAAATCAAATAATTCAATTAGGAAGCTGAATAAAGTTTAATGCAGTTTATGTACTTTTCATTCCCTCGGCCAGTTTGACCTTATCTCATATTGAGTCTGTCTTTCTTTCCCTCGTCATTCATTACTTGCTGCTGCAGCTTGGAGGTCAAACTGTATTCATAAAAAAAAACTGTCTGTGTGTGTGTGTTAAGTATTCAGATCCTTTACTCAAGTAAAAGCAGCAATATCATAATATAGAATTATAGTTTCACAAAGTCCTGTGTTCAAAACTTTGATTAAGTAAAAGTGAAAGCAGCAAAATATCCCATAGTGAAAAAGTTTGGAAAAAATACTTATTTGCTTTTTATGCCAAGAGTTGGATGAGAAGATTGATGCCACTTGCATATCTGTAGCCAGACTCTCATTTGTTTAATCCATAAGAGTAAAAATGACAAGTTGTGGTTTTAGAGTGAGGTATCAATCCTCTCATCCTACACTTGGCCAGAAAGCAAATTTCCCAAAATGTCGAAGTTTTCTTTAGGTATCATAATTATAAGTCGTCATTGTGCAGAAAAAGAATACGTTTGCAAAGTGCAGACAACTGTTCGAAACTGTTCTACTGAATAGAAACACAACAATAATTTAAAGTGTTTTTCAACGCTTATCACATGACCTAATCGATTCAGTGATAGTTCTGTAGATGTGACTGGATATAATACAATATCATTTCACCTCTGACTGAATTGCCTCCACTTGCACTTAACCAGCATTTATTAGTACTGAAAGCGAATGCTGAACTCAATGACTGAAAATTCTTCCATCTTCCAAGGACAAGATTAAACACTGCCTCATTTGAAAAGTTTGTTTTATCTATACTAATGTTTTTATAGAAAACCTGCCTCGCACAGTACGTTTATCAAAGAAAGCATTGTGTTGTCATCTATGGTGAAACTCAACTTTCTAATCGCCTGTGCACTAGATATTTCATTTCTAATAGGCAGATTGATGAGCATGATAAATGTCCCACAGGAGATAAACTTGTGGATTTTAATGGCCCCTTAGCTTTTCTTTTAGCACCACCCACAAACCTTATATTTTTAGCACCACTAGGTGAAATTGCTTTTATTGGGACATTAAAACCAAATCATTTCTGTAAAAGGCTGAAACTACAAAAGGCTGCGAAGACAAATTATTCCAACAACTCTTCGGGAACTATAAAAAGTAATCAAACAGGCAGTTCTTTCATGCACACTCTTAAAAGGGGAGGTTGACTTTGGAGATTGATCTATGTAAAAGCCTTTGAATCGACAGGTGGTCTTGGACTTAATGGATGTGTACGCTCTCTCAAAGGCAGGTTTTTAGAGCGGTTTGTTAACTGGGCTGGCATCTCTGCCACTTTTCATTCCTCATGCATTCCTGTTTGATTTCTTCATGTATTCTTTTCTCTGCAGCATACTTACAGTGCAATGTGGTCCTGGACCCTGTTCTTTGTGTTCAGCCTGTTCATGTTCAAGAATGAGCCATATCAGAAATACATGTAAAAAGTGAATGAAACAAACCAGGCAGAAGATAACTTTAAGTCTTTAATCCAAGTTATCAAGAACAAAAAAATGTAAATAATAGAAAGGCGTCAGACGGAGTTTTTAGAGGACACTGATAATATCTTCTTGCCTGCCAGACTGACTTCACGACTTTCTGTCTTTTCCGTCTGGCCGCCTGCCGGTCTGCAGACTCCACAGCGGTTTTACATTTTAGAGCATTTCTTTGTGCAGAAGCAGCTCCTTTTGTTCTCCTTCTGCAGCTGAGCGTTGCTTTGATGTCTTGAGGCGGATGGAGGAAGAAAGGGGAGATAGAGAAAGGAGAATTAGCAGGGAGACGGAGAGAGAATAGCGGATGCCTACAGAGTGGAGATGAGCGGGATCGATGGCTTGGGAGGGTTGGAGAGAAGTGCGGTGTCTGGGACAAAGAACGCTGCTCCTCAGATACTCCAGTTGAGTGTCAGCGCTCGGTAATAATGCAGCAACTCTTTGTTCACATGAAAGCAGCTCCCGTCAACTCGCACATCCCTGTAACATTCAAGTCTTAATCTAAACTGAAAGTGTCACCAGTGACGCTAATTGTAAAACCATAGGAAGCCCATTCTCCCTCCTTTAACTGCAGAAGTCTGACATAAAGAATCACTTATATTAAATACATTTGACATTTTAGTCATCAGTTGATTCTGTTATCCAGTGTGATGTATCTGCAATGACCCACTGAAAGTCAGAGCATGACTTGCATTTCACCATTCAACTTACATGGAGGATAAAATCGTTGCACAAACCATAAGCTGGTGTACTGGACTTTTCAAATAGAGTACCCTGAGTCAGTCAGATTAGTGTAGGAGTTTTTAAGGCGAGGCGGTCTGCACTGCTTTGGCATGAGTTGTTGGAGCTAAAGGCTCCACTTTGGCTCAACTGACAAGGAGGGAGTGACAGAAGTCCAGATGGGAACAAATTAAAGCTTGGACAAGGAACTGAGAGGGAAGGGACTGATTTGACAGATGTTGATTCTCTGGTGAGAAAGTGTTGATTCAACAGATGCCCATGGATTGTGTCGTGGATACGGTGTGTGTCGTCTGTGGTGACTTGGAAGTTCTTGTCAATGAGGATGAGGAAGAAAAAGAAAAAAGAGCACATTGGTCTTGATGACTTTTGATGTGCATTCGAAGAATCCACTGCAGTAGTGTAGATTTATTTTGTGGTAGATACAAACAAAGTGTTTAGAATCGATATATTTTTTGATAAGAATATATCAAATGAAAGTGTGACTATGTGAAAGGGGCTCACTTGTAGTAAACATACAGAGAATTTTCCCTCCCAACAGAGCTTAAAGAGAGTGAAAAGCAGTATTGACTCACATTCAACAGGTGACCAGAACTTGCTCCGTATCAGCTGGATGTGTGAATAAGCAACTGTTTGCTAACAAGTTGGCCATATCAACTTAAAAGGTGATATCTCATTGTTATGTTCTGAACTTGTTTCTGTTTCCCCCTAATGGCCAAACCCAGTTATTGCAGATAAACAATACAAAAATCAACAATACAAAAACCATCCATACAAAAATCAACAATACAAAAATAAGCAATTTTCTACAGCTGTGTTACTTGGGAACTTTCATAATGAGTCACTAATTAGCATTTACTACTAATTTTATTTTCTCAAAGGAATATTTTTGTAAGAGCAACTGACTGGAACAAAGATCAGTGTGTCCTTGCAGCACAAAGCACTTACTTGATACATAAAGTCTGGGTGAAACCGAGTTTAAAACTTTGGGATTTTTTTTGTCAAAAACTGAAAACAGTCACATCCTTAAAAACATCCCAGCTGTTATTAAGACGCACTTGTGTTTTACTAGTATTATAGAGCAAAGTCCTCACATACGTTTTTGCTTTACAGGAAATAAGTCATACATGTATTTGTGGATGTTTTGTTTCCCAGGTGTCTGATAAGTTTGCCTTCAGCCTGTTTGACCTGGACTGGGATGTATTCATGACACATATTGAGGGTGCAGTCAACAGAGTTCCTGTTCTGGAGCAGACTGGCATCAAGTCCACTGTCTGCGGACCAGGTAAACACACACACACACACACACACACACACACACACACACACACACACANCCCTTTTAAGGTTTCTCTCACTGTCTGTTTTCAGAATCGTTCACAGCAGACCATAAGCCGCTGATGGGAGAAGCCCCAGAGGTCAGAGGTTTCTTCCTGGGCTGTGGCTTCAACAGTGCTGGTAAGTGCTGCGGGGAAACAAACAAACAAAAAAATCAAAGGAGAGAAATGAGAAGTAGTGAAGGATGACGGAGAGTGAAAAGACATCTCCAGTCAGATTGTCGACATCATAATCTTTACCTAAAGCAGATGATACATATCACTCACGGTTGTATACTTTCAAATACTTCACGGTGTAGAGCTTTCCCTGGAGGCAACCATGAAATGATAGAGCTAGAAAGGTCAAAGGAGTCTTCAAGGAAAATATATGGCACAATAACCGGGAAGAAAACAAGCAGGGAGAAATGGCCGAAGAGTGTTTTTCCTAGACTTTGACTTAGCCATCGCCAATCTCTGTGGACACTCTCAAGGCACAGATGAATAATGGAGTGCTTTTCATTTCGAGTCCATGGAGAACACACACACACACACACACACACACACACACACACACACACACACACACACATATATACACAAACAACATCCCAAGTCACTCCATTACTTACTTACTTACTCCATTAGGTTACCTCTGACATTAGACAGGGAGGAATGTGAGTATCTCAGCAATCTGAAAAACATGGAGAGAGGGGGCGTAAAGGGTAAAGTAATCGCCATCAGCGTTGACAGACAGTTGAGAGAAAGCTTTTTTTTTCTGCATAAGAGCACAAGTCTACGGGGTCGAGCTCATAAGTTGTTATGACAAGAGCTCGGGAGGAGCACAGAGGTGGACCTCTAATGAGCTGGCAAAAGGTGTTATCAACACTCACACATAATGCACTTTGCTTCTGTCGTTCGAGGTGGAGTTTTTCTAAGTTGGACGCTAGTTGGTTGTAAATTGCCGATTGGTCATTGCTGTTTTTGCTCTCTTATTTCCCAACCACTTATCCATGAGGCGCTGTACAGAACAGAAAATAATCTGAAAAAACAATTATAGAAGTCATTTATTTTTAAGAAGAAAATCCAAATGAACACTGCTTCCACTTTCTGAAATGTGAAGGTTTGCTGACTTTAAATATCGTTGTAAATTAATATCCTTGAGTTTGGGGCCGCTACTCAGGCGATTGAAAATATCACCTTGGGCACTTTGAAAACTGTGATGGGAATTTTTCGGAATTTTTCAGTCAGTTATAGACGATCAAAAAAAATAATAGACAGATAAACGATGTACTTTTTTTTTCTACTACAAATAAAACTATAAAATTCCTCTCTGAATAGAGGTGGATAAAATATTGCAGTCTGACATTCTCTTCTGTGTTATAATGTGTCATGCAGGGTCCAAGCTCATTGAAATGGGCCCAGTGTCACAGATATATCACACCTGGTGGCAATGGCTTGATAATTAATTAGTGATTTTCCACCGGTCTTACACAGCATGGATGTTCAAAACGCCTTCCTCTAGCTTGATATCACACACAAAACATCCCAGCTTTATATCAAAGCAGGAGCTGGGTAATGTCCACTGTTCCCCATGCTGTCCTTTTTTCCCCTCTCTCTGTGTCTGTCACTCTTTCTTCCCCGTGCCGCTTTGTCCCTCTGGCAAAGGGAGAGAAGTCTTCTGTCCATTTCGCTCCATCACACAAAAACACATGCACACACATGAACTCGCACAGCGGTTTTGGCCCCGGGCAGGATAAGACAAGGGGGGTAATTCAGAAACCACAGGGTCAAAGTCAACAGATTCACATTAACAATCCATCATTGAGTGAAACTTTTTAAGCCTCCAGTTGTTTCATTTTAGTTCCTGTTTGTTCGTTTTGGCAATTAGTAACTCTGCTCACTCTGTTGTGTGTGTGTGGCCTGGCTACCTTAAGTAACCTACTCCTTCTTATTCTTGTGTTAAAATTATCATGCTGAACCAAACTTTGAGTGCATTTATTTGTGATTATGCTTCTTTCATTGCTTTTAACTGCTGCACCTCTTACTCCAGATGCATCACCATCTTGCTCGTAATCACACTAATGTGCACCTTCCCACGTATTTTGCCAGGCTTTTTAGCACATTATATATGGAGTCAGTTTCAGTATTAATAAATGCACACACTTGGATTCACATAGCAGTATCAGTTTTCAAATATGTTTTTGATTAAAATGACAAATACTTGTAAAAGCATATGGGTTTCTACTACATTTTTTTACAACAAGAAATATTTGTGTACATTGAAAAACATTGAGAGGGTCAATTATATATAAATCCTGAAATACATTTGTGAACCTTTCTGTGTGCATTCATTAATATGAAGATGGATCGGACTCCATAATTATACAGCACGGAAAATTGCCTGTGTTTAAGGCAGTACAAAATGAATGCTGAGAAAACCACTGGGCTCAGTGGCATAATGCTTTTTGCTGGGTTAAGGTCAATGACATGGACAGCAATGAGAGGCTACAGTTGCCCTTTGGTGGATAATAGAGAGATAAATGGAATGGCTGAGGGTGATGGAAATTTAAATCCTTACAGGAAAAAAAACCTCTTGCTTAATAGAGTGTTTTTATTCTGCAGGTGAAAATATGTCCTGACCTCTAAATTCTACATACATGAAACATCTGGAACTACTTTTTGGCGAACAAAAGTTGGTTGTAATGACTTTGCACAGCTTCTTGCTGCAGTGAGGTTGCCAGGTTTGGTATGATTATGGTGCACAGACCAAAACCTGTTCACGAATTATTTATGGCAACTTGTGCCACAGCTAGGCAGGCAGATTCAAGACATAACTTCAACAACTAATGAAATGGCAAATTATTGTTTTCACATTTCTATTTTATGAGTTAGAAAAAAAATTGATACATTGTGTAAATAATCAGAATCAGAATGTATTTATTGCCAAGTGCATTTTTGCATACAAGGAATTTGCTTGGAGCTTTCTAAATGGTTGCAATCAAAGTTTTGAGCTACAGTGAACCAGTCCTGACTTCAGGTCCATACTTACAGAGAGACATTCAGTTTTTTTTTTTTTAAACGTATTTGATACCATCCAAATCTATTTTTCTGGCAAATCAACATACTGACTGTGCTGCTATGGTAGAAACAGATAAAAATAAATATATATTTTCTCCTTTAGAAGCATTTTTGTGTTGCTAGTGGCATCACTGAAAATGTCACAAGAGTGGAAGAGAGCAAGCATCTTAAAATAATCTGAGAGCGGTGCCGAAGAGAGGAGAGGGCGTGGTAGATAATGTCACGGGAAGGAACAAATGTTTGCAAAGCATAAATGAACAATAATAGAGCGATAGTGGGGAAAGAGAGGGAAAGTACAAAGGCAGAGAGAAGGTGATAAGATGAGCGGAAGCACGAGCATGAGGGTTCACACGCACATACTCGGTCACACATCAGCGTGGTTATCTCGGGTGACATTTATCAGTGCCACCTCGTCTTGTTGGCTGTCTCCACATTGTCTTGAAAGAACTCAATCATCCCTCTACCACCCTCTATCTCTCTACCCCTGCTCCCGCCATTCAAACGCTCGCCCAGGCTGGGCCCGGGGTGACGGCGCCCGCAGATGAGTGAAGTGATGGGAGATTGAGGGAGAGAGAGAGAGGACGCTGTGACACATGGAGATAGAGGGATGAAAGAGGGATGCAAGGACACAGTGGTCATGCTGCTGCATAGTGTGCTGCTATACATGCAAGAGCGTGTGTACATGCACACACACACAGACACGGACACACGTGATAAATGCAAATTACCAGCAACACAACACAAGAAGCTAAAAGGGAGCAGCTCATTAACCCAGTAGTTTTGGGACTGGATGGATAAAATATTGAGTTGCCAGTGTTTGTTTGCGGGCGGGGTTGAAACACACAGAATGCTGCAGTGGCTAGGTGCAGCAGATGAGGTCAGATCGCTCAGGGGCAGCTGTGAGCAAGGGTCAAATGATGGAACAAAGGTCAAAACAATCCTCTGTAGGTCATATGACAAATGGAGGCTGTAGCGGAGGACAGCAAGCGCTCCTCTTGTTCAGATGAATGAGAGGTTTTCACAGTCCTCCAGACAGGCTATCAGTGGGGAGGAAGAGGACACAGGTCCTGTAACCAACAACTAGTCATCTGTAAGAAAAGGATGCAATTTCTTTTATGTATTTATTCTGCAAATAACAGTAATTTTTAGTTTGTTTATCATTCACTGAATCATGTAATTTATAAAATGTTATAAAACAATAGTCAAACATGCACAAACTGTTCAAAGTTCAAGGTAACATCTTTGTTTTGTCTGAGCATTAATCCAAAATAGCGTCGTCACCTTGGGCATTTTTCTCTTGGTCTGACATTTCGTCGACTTCAACAATGAATCAACACAGATATATCGATGATGAAAATGACAGTTGCAGCCAAAAACAAGAACGTAAAGTAGTTATAGTAGTAGTGTATAAAACATACCCTTTATTCTTCTAGACATACAATGAAATTATGTATGATTATTCTCAGAGGCCAGCAGCAATAGAAAACAATTCCTCTGCCTATATATAATGAATGAATGCACTTGGATAAGGCAGGTAAACAGAGAGAGTGCAAACAGCACAGTATAAAAAGGGATTATACAAAAAAATTAGAAAGGGCAACTCCATTTACATTCTCCCACTCCCACTTAGCCGTGAGCAAAAAAAGGAGTGACGTAGGTTACACTGCTGATGCCCTCCCCCTCCCTCAACCTAGGGTACATGTCGCAACATCATCATGCAGAAACCTACATCAGCTGTGAAAGTGTATTCAGCAGGGATTTGGAAAATTGCATTTTGAAGCTAAAACATATGCACTTCAACCAAAATTTGATTGTTCGGATTTGAATAAACAAACTTGTGTGAAGCTACAGAATGATATAAAAACCAAAAAAAATTGCAAAAATAGTGGACCTACACTTTCAAAACAACACAGACATATGAGCATTAGTAGTGTCCTGTATTTGTATGTAACCATAACAGTGTATTATAACAGGAACTGCACAATGATTGAGCTACTTAAGATTTTAACTTGGTAAGATTTACAGTCTTCAGTCCTCAACAGCTATGAGCGGGCTGGGGGTGATGGAGGCTACAGCTCTGGGGAAGAAGCTGTTCCTCAGTCTGTTAGATGAGACTTTGATGGCTCTGTATCTCTTCCCTGAAGGCGGGGGGGGAGCAGACTGTGATCTCGGTGGGTTGAGTCCTGACTGATGTTGCTGGTTTTCTTGTGTGGACGGCTGACACACACTGTGTCCAGGTTTGCGTGCACGGTTCCCAAAGTCCTCTGTGCCCCCCCTTTTTCTTACCACTGTAGTCCTTCCGGTTCTCGGCAGTGCAGCTGTCACACCACACCCTGTCACAGTGGCAGATGATACTCTCTATGTGCTCCTGTAAAAGTTCGCTTGAAGCTGAGAGGGAGGTTTGGCCTGTTTGAGGTTTCCAGGAAGAAAAGCCTCTGTTGAGCTTTTTTCACCAGGTGGGAGGTTTGAAGGGATCATGAGAGATCGGTAGTTTTATACTGATTCTCAGAAATTTGATGTCAGTGACACTCTCCACCTCCTCGCTGTTTATGTGGAGAGGATGGTGTGGGGTCTCCTAAAGTCCACAATGATCTCCTTGGTTTTTGTGGTGTTCAGGAGCAGATTATTGTCTTAACACCACTCCTCCAGATGTTCTCTCTGCTGTCCCACTATAGTGGTGCTAATCCTACATTAAGGCAGAATGAATAGAACCAGCAAATTGAGCATTTTTGTATGATAAATTACTTTGGCAGAAGTGTTTTATGTGAGGGCCTGAATGTGATCACGAGATGCTGTTCATTACAATTTCTGTGTCCTGTATGTGTGTTTCCAGGTATGATGCTGGGAGGTGGCTGTGGCAGAGAGCTGGCTCACTGGGTCATCCACGGTCGCCCTGAGAGGGACATGTATGGTTACGATATCAGGTACATCAGTCACACAGAGTTTGTGAGTGGTGACAGTCATTACAGGGATCGTCATAGGTATGGTGCCAATCTCTACAAAGCAGAACATGCTTCTGAGCTCCCAACTGGCATTTTATCAAAGGGCACCAGGAACTGGAATAACGATGGGAGTTTTAACAAAGTCTGAGTGATTGTGACTTTTAATGAGCGTTAATCTTTTTGAATCCCTCTCCCTCCTTTTCTCAGGCGCTTCCATCACTCGCTGACAGACAACCCACGCTGGATCAGAGAGAGGAGCCACGAGTCGTATGCTAAAAACTACTCTGTGGTGTTCCCCTTTGATGAACCGCTGGCCAGCCGAAACATGAGGAAGGACCCTTTCCATCAGGTAGACGAGCGGTTTGATCTGCGGCGCGCGTGCGGTTAAACGGGGTCTCACTTGAGGATTTCAAGGAAGGCGACCCTAATGCGCGTCTTTACGGCGTTAGTCAGGCTGCTTTTAACTGGGATGAGTCATTTAAATTTAAGCATCGCAGTTTAACTGGCAAAGAAATCCTCTGTAATCCGCCTCTGTAATGTAACAACTATTACTTTGTAAATGATAGAGAACAAGAATGAAAAGAACAGGTTTTTTATTAATTTCCTATTTCATTTTCATACATTTTCAAACATTTTCATATTTTAGGAACATGTCTGACTATATAATTAGTGACAGCACAAATACACAGAGGGATGAACAAAACAGCAAATTGCAGCCTTTCCGGACTTCTTGATATTTTTTCCATCCGTAATATGTACACAAACACAGTATACAGCAACATTGTTCTCCTGCTCTGTCGTGAGACCGGAGTCATATTTATTTTACCTTGCTCTGATAAACATTAAGTGTGACCTTTGCTTTATTCAAGCAGAGTCAGTTAGGTAAGCGTCGCTTTTATTTTCAGTGAACAAGTGTAGGCAGTGTTGCGTATCTCTCAGGATTTGGGCAGACACACACCTTTTGGCTCACACACAGCTGAGGGCGAACTTTCTAGACTCGTATCGACGAGGTTTCCGAACATGGGTGAAACCGGTTCACGTCTCTAACTCACAGGAGCATCTCTACTGCCGTTGCCTGACCAGTCATCTTTGAAAACATCCTATATTTTTAGAGGTTGTCTGAGTCACTCCTTTTCTCCTTTACCTTTCTGATTTCTCTCCTTCCGCCATTCATTCCACTCCCTTTTCAATTTTTTTGAATTTATCAACCCACGGCCTTCACGCATCTCTCTCTCTCACGTCTCTCTTTTTGATATCCTTCCCAATGCAGTTTTCTCATCTATTCATCCTACTCTTCATATTCTTTTCTCACTTTCTTGTTTGCCACTTTCTTTGTTTCTTATTCCAATCTGTCTGCCGCTGTTTTGTTCCCTCTATTAACTCCTGTAACCTCAGCACCTGATTGGATAATTGAGACAGTAATATGTCAATAGAGCAAATCAACAAATACACGATGCTGCTCAAAGCCCAGGTTGTGCATCATTGAATAGAGCGTAGTTAAAGAAAAAGCAAATAGGAATCTAGAACCATCTCTGTGTGTGCTTTCAAGTCTGTCTTTGAATGTTTTTCCAAGTCAGTCTGTATGTAAAGATATCATTTGTCAAACTGACCCCGTCTCTCTCAGTGTGTTTATCCCCCCCCTCCCTCTCTCTCCTCCTGTCTTCTCTGCTCAGATTTAGAGGCAAATAGCTGATTCAGGCAGACAGCAGTTAACCGTGTAACTTATCCCCAGCAGCTACATTTATTAATGTGATCTGTGCCAACATGACTATAAATGATACACTTAGCTTCGGTCTCCGATGTCTTTCAGCTTCCTTTCTCTCCTTAGCCCGACACAAACTCTTAATGGGCCTCGCCACCATATTTTATGCATTAACGACCCACTTAGCCTTGCTTTCCTGTTCCAGACTTCATTTACCTTTAACCGTTGCAATTTCTGCCCCTGCTCACGCATGCAGGCCTTCTTTCAGAACAGATTACTGTCGCACAAATTGCATTTGCAATGTTGTCAGTGTGTTTTGTAGATCATGTCTGCTGCTTTCTTAGACCTTGTTTGATTTAGTTTCCGTGACACCTTTCATGCATAATTAACCACATTTTTCCCACAGGGCTTTTTTAAAAAAGATTTTGTGCAGAGTGAGTGATGGCATTAAGGGATGAGAACTTTTTAAAAAAAAAAAGTTTTTCAATTCGTGTCCTTTTCTCGTAATGAATTTTAAAATTATGAAGAACAGTGTATTGTATCTTGTATTTTGGTTTAATTACTTTCCAATTTATTCTTTTCTTTCCTGCAAAAACAAAAGAAGTTGGAATGTGGAATTGGAAAAACAACAACATGAATATGTGAATATCTGATTTTAGAAAGACAATTTGTAATGGGAACATAATGTAATTTAACTTTTTTTCCCTGATACTTAAAGGCAATTAATGTGCATAATGAGTAGCTCATTGTTTTCTTCACTTTCTATCACTGAAATTCTTTCTCAGTTATGCACATCACAGAAAAACCTTGGTTACTGTGAACTATGGTAATGAGTTTCTCGCTGTAGCAGATTTACTTTCAGATGTGTTTTGGGTGAGATGGAAAATCAGTTTAATCTGATGTGCTCCTTTTTAAAAAATTGTGAAAATGAGTAAGAAAACAACAAAAAATATGAGCTTTAATTATATCATAATGCAAATGATGCTGTCAGGCTCTTTGTTACTCCTAGGTTTTATAAAGAAAGCATGGCCTGTCTGCATCACATCAGTGACGTATGATGCACTTCAAAACACCCACATCTTTTTTTTTTCTAAAGACCACACACCCCGGCAGCACAGTGTATGTCTGTCTGCATCACCTCTCCAGAAAAGCACCCCAGATCAGCATATCCTGGTACTGTTTGATGCAGAGTGTGCTACAGGAAGCAATTGATGCACATAAAAATACACAACATGATGCACCATGGCCACTTCTGTGTTGCAGGGCAAAACTTTCTCTCCACAAATATTTATATGCCGCTTTGTAATATGAGACTTCAGCCATATTCAAATACCCATTGAATGAGTCATTGTTGTTACTGATTGCACTTTGAGATGAAAACGTTTATCTGATGTAAAACACTAAAGCTGATGGACACCACATTGTGTCAGCACACAGTGTTATTTTCAGGCATCTATCTCATATCTGGTGTGCTGACGTACAACAGCGCGCCATTAAGACTTCATTCTTCACCTTCGCAGCTTTTCTCCAGCCTGCACAAAAGACCTTAATTTGCATGTCAAGAAGTGCAGGGTCAGGTGTTATCATGTTATGCTCAGTATAATTATGACACCGGATTTTATGCTCGTGGTGAAAAGGCACAAATAGCCGCTCTCAGGTAGACAGACTTGTGGCGCGAATGAGAGCACAGTCCCTGCGAGACGGCTGCATTAGACCCCTGCTAATCACTCGTCGAGGGCCATCACCTAGCAACTAGCCTTCCTACTGTAGGAGAGGCTCAGATAAATGTAGAGGTGGTGGAGAGGAGGAAAAAAAACACTGAAAACGCCTAATTATTATTTCTTAAATGAGCCTCTGTTCACGATACTGGCTCTTGCTGCTCATCACGACTCCGTGTGTTACGGCTAAGAGGCACTCGAGAAGCCGCCCCTGTGCAAATAATGAGACCGTCTACCTTTAGGAGGCAATATGAATTTATTTCAGAGCACAAACAGGCCATCTCTGACACTGCAGCTCACACGTTTTCTCCACCCCGGTAGCAGGGATGGTAAATATAGCTCGGTGTGGGAAGTTTTGGCAAGAGACAGCTAGCTGCCTGCTAGGAGGAGAGCGTAGCAGAACATACCTACCAACTGTGGGCGACTGTCAATTTTAACAAGGAGGACGGCGAGCGCAGAAATATCTTATTTCAACGCCGATCAAGACATCAAGAAATTAACCATTTTTACCACAACTTCTCATCAGTTCCATGCACCCAAGATAGATTGATTGTAATGTTTAATGTTTGCCAGCAAGTTTCTTGGAACAACTTTGTAAGGTGGTAATGTCGTTGTAGTTCGAGCCATTCTGCTGCCCCCTAGTGGCCACAAAAAATGTATTGTTATTAATTAATGCTGCTCAAAAACAGAAGTGTAAATGAATGAGACTAAATATATGACTATATGCCATACGTCTGTCATGCATATGTTTTGGTGCAAGGTGTACGGTGAATAGCAGACCTCCTCGGCTGTGTATACTCGCTGTACTGATTTTATCTCTTTGTGTGTGTCATTGTTGTGTCTCAGGTGCTGACGGAGCAGGGCTGTGTGTTTCAGGAGAGACACGGCTGGGAAAGACCTGGCTGGTTCAACAAAGAACCTGTTCCTGTGAGACACCACGCACACACACACACACATATATATATACTATACAAGGGCACATATTGACAAAAGGCACTTGAAAATGTATGAACGATTAAGGTGCTATTTTTTTCATGAGGCTTGCTGGATAGGGACTGTTGTAAAAGATTGACTACCAATATTGGACAGCATCGACACAGTATTTGGCCTAGTGCTTTGTCCCTCTCCGTACTTTTAAATGCTCATGATTAATTAGCCACTAACTATATGTTTGTCTTTGTCAATGCAAAGCTTAAAGACTACGATTACTACGGGTCTTATGACATCAAGAAGAATGCAAACTACAAATACAGCGAGTTGCTGAGCAAAGAGTACACCTTTGACTTCCCTCCACATCATGACATGGTAAGACACCAAGCATAAAGCCTTTGTGTTATTCACCAGGACAATGTTAATGAATTTTATGCAACTTCCTGTTTTGTCAAACAACTATGGGCTGAAAAAGCTCAGGGTTGCCAGATGAGTATGAACAGTCTCTGAAGGCTCCCATGAGGAAATGTGACCTCGTGGGAAAAAGGAATCAAGGACAAATGACAATGATGAGAGTAGAGTCAGTTTGTTATTTTGTGCACCATAAACCTCACACAAGTCAGCAGCTCAGAGGACACAGCGCAAGGAGAAAATCGCCAACCTTGATGTCAAAACCTCTCTATTAGTTCTCGCTTTGATTTCACAGTTGTGATGAATGTTTTCCTTCCAGGATCTGGCACCAAATATGTGCAGTCATCTTGTCATGTTTGGCAAGGAGAGGAAGACACTTCTTTTTAATGTCAGGGTCGGCGTTAATTGGATGCATGTGTTGTGTGTGTTCATTTTTTTTTTTTTTTTTTTTGAATGCAGATTAAGAGCGAGTGCCTCTCATGTAGACACGGTGTGGCTGTGTTTGACATGTCCTACTTTGGAAAGTTCTATCTCACCGGACCAGATGCCAAGAAGGCGGCTGATTGGCTGTTCACTGCTGATGTCAACAAGAAGCCGGGTCGGTATGCTGCAGACACACACACACACACACAAGAGCATGCATGCAAATGCGCAGACAGATGGGAGAAAAGATTGACAGAATGAAGAGGGCAGATACATGGACAGGAGGACGAAAGATGCCAATGCACGAGCAGAACAGTCCGCTCTTCCACAGAATCTCAGAGCACACTATCAAAAACACTAAATACCAGTGTATAGTCTCTCAGAAGTTCTGTTGAAAGTCGTGGCAAGGGAGTCTGTGCTGCCAGGTTTTTTGCTGTGCCTCATCAATAAACTGACAGCTACGCCTGCTTTCTGCAGTGACAGGTGTGTACAGATGTGTGAAAATGGGCAGAGCTCCAAACGCTCTGATATTCTTTTCTCCACTTTCCTCCCATTCCTACTTCACCCACTGTCAGGTTTCACTGCTGAACAGGATATTTCGCCTGTGTGTTGACAGCGGTGTCCTTTCAGAAACTGAGATCCCTCAGCCAACATTTTAAAACCTGGATAATCAGAAAGTTTGATGATTCAGAAACATTTAGTGCAGAATCTTAAATATGTCTTCTTCACTTTACGTGTCATAAGTTCCTCAATCCTTTAATCTCCAAACTTTATGATTATTTCCAGGTTTATGTGTAAATATTAGAGATTTTCAATGTGGTCTCAGACTTTTGGACCCCACCCTATGAAGGCTATAGGATTGACTCAAAATGGGGACTGCTAAGAAATACAAGGGAAAGAATCAGGATATCTCAGTCTCTGCTGCATCAATTTTGACATTTCTCTTGTAGTCTGTCTCCTGTCAAACAGAGAAACCTACTTTAATTAAAATGCAATACTAAATTGCTGAAATAAACTCTGCTTTATTATCCTCCACTCATTATAACAACCAGATCTCACCACACTTATGACAGTACTTTCTCAAAACTTTTTTTCTCCAACATGTTAGATGATGCATCTTCTGACCTTGCTTCTCAGCCTCTTTGTCCCTCTCTTTCTCACAGCTCTCAACATACAGCAATTACCGTGGTCACACTTGCTCTGAGAATATTTAACGTCTCAGCAGGCCGGCTTATGCTTCGCTAACACGTTTACACCCCCCTGTTCTTTCATACTAGTGACAGAATGAAAGTGTAACATCAATCATTCATTCAAATGAGAGGTGACTGAGGGACAGCTACATATTAGCATGTCGCCGCAGCCGTCAGCTCCTTTGACCAACGGATGATGGAAATGTTATTATTTTGTCTCTTGTGATTAGACACAGGCTCAAAACATTAGGAGATTATTTTGACGATGCTCTCATTATGAATATCTTTAAGCGATGTTCTCGGCAATCACTTTCAATGGGGTTCATATTTCAGTCGTGTCCTTGGGAACTTTTTTTCTAAAAGACGAGGCTCACATGTCGTCGGGGCGAGTGTGTTCCCTGGAGGCAGAGAGACAATGATTGAGCCTTATGAACAACAAAGTTACAAAAGAAGTGTCAGCACACTTGCATTTATTAAAAATTCATTCTTGTTCACACACACACACACACAGGGCCCAGGAGCGCACACACACACTCACACTCACGCTCACACACTGGAATGCTCACAAAGACTTGACCTCAGATTTGGGCTCATTTTTTTTCATTCAGAGATTTCCATGGCTCGGCTCCAAGAGACTGCACACTTCAAATTGGCCTACAAAGTCTTGCAGCAGGATTAATTGTTAATGTGCGTGCTTGTGTGCGTTTCAGGCTCCACTGTGTATACCTGCATGCTGAATAAGAGAGGAGGGGCAGAGGCTGACCTGACAGTGAGCAGACTGGAGCCTGGTGCTGCCAACCTTCCCCTGACACCACAGTCCAATGGTGAGAAACAGAAACTGTGTGTGCGTGTGTGTGTGTGGTGTGTTCATAATTATCAGCTATACTGTTTGATCTATTGTTGTCTCTGTTAGTCTTCTGTTTATCATTCCATCAATGATGTGTTTCATCAGTTGCCGGATATATCTGTCATTCTGTTGCATCTTATTTTGGATTTATTGTTTTGCTCTGATCTATTTATTGTTCTGTCTCCAGGTCTAAGTGTCAATACTGTAGATCTGTTGTGTTCATCATTATCTTTCAACTTTATCCTGTTACTGTGTGTGTTTATTGATGTATCTGTCAATCATTTTATCAACTTTTCTATGTCTTCATCCACCAAACCCAAAACCTGAGGGGAACCACACGATGCTGGCGTAAGAACAGCTGAAATTTTGCAAAAAAAAAAAGTTTTTACACGATGCAAAAGTTGGAAAATCAAAAGGAGATGCCATCTACAGCAGCCCCAAAAACAATTAATAAAAAGGTTGTCAGGGGTGTATGTAACCTCAGCGTCTCCAGTTTGTGTCCAGATGGGGCGGAGGAAGTTGTTGCATCTCACCCCCAAGGAACGCCCACAGAAGAGACAAGTTCATTTATTTAAAAAAAATAACATCTTTGTTGGGAAGCTGCAATTAAATGGCACGATGTCTAAAAGTTACTGGTGCCGGATTAATTATGCAAAAGACACATCAACTTATTTTGCTTAAATTTTATAAATGTGCTTAAAACTTGCACAACAATTGAAAGTACATACATGTTCTGTCATTCTATGTTTCTATCTTTTGATGTTTTTTGATGTAGCTATTAATTCGTGTGCTGTTGTTGTCAATTGTCATTCGACTTTTTTCTGTTAGTTGTTAGGGCTGCAATGACTAGTTGATTAATTGATTAGTCGATTGAAAGAAAATTAATCGCCAGCTACTTTGATAATTGATTGAAGGATTCGCTAATTTTCTCTGTCGTTTATGATAGTAAATTAGGGTTTTGGATTGTTGTTTGGAGTAAATAAGCCATTTGAAGACGTCATTGTCTCATACTCCCCATAATCACTTCTTATTCCGTTCTTGACTTTGCTCCAGGTGATGCATACTACCTGGCCATCGGAGGCGGCGTAGCAGAACACAATTGGAACCACATTAGAGCAGTTCTTCAGGACCAAGGCTTCCACTGCCAGCTGACAGACCACTCTGAGGACATGGGGATGATCAGCATCCAGGGACCCAAGAGGTGAGGAAAGAAAGGACAGAAGGGGAGAGGGGTGCTGTCATGATTTATGTATCCAGGTGAGAAAAGGACAAAAGGAGTGAGTGAGTGAGGGCAAAGAGCAGCTGAAAGGGGAGAAGAAAAAAGAAGAAGGTAACTGATTGGTCTAAAGACTCGTTATGATTCACATTGTGGACACAGGAGATGGGGAAACTGAAAAGACAAGCGATTGGATCGATAAGAGGAGAGCAGGTTAAGAGCCTATTCTCTAGACTTGGCCATAGGCATTAGAGGTGAGTGAGTGCATGGACGGAGGTGGATTGAAAACAGGAGACAGAAGCAGAGAGGTTCAGGGGTAATTGTGTACTTAAATGTGGCCGTTTCATGATGAAGTCAAATCTGTTTTTCATCTGAGTCAGTCATTACGATGAAGATTACTCAGAGCAGTTGTGCTCTCTGTCCCAACAGCAGTTTACACCCTGGGTTAGAGGTCGATGGATCTAAAAGCCTGAATCATTGAAGGGTTTGTCCTTTTTAAAAACATGAAGCCTGTTAGAGGCGACTGGATTCAAGCCCGTGGCTGAATGGATTCAACAATGGAATGAATGAATGGTCTTTTTTTTTTTTTTTTACCATACCTGTCACTCGGCCCACGGTGTTTAGTCCAGACTGAAGTATCTCTTGAACTATGGGATGTATTGTCATTGCGTTTCAGGCTGATATCCATGGTTTCCAAATGGAGGATGAATCCTGCTGAGCTTTGTGCTCCTCAGACTTTTACTGAAGCGCCACCAGCAGGTCAAAGTTTATATTTATCCAGTAAAATATTTCAACTAGGAGTGTCCTTATTAAATTTCTTGGCTCAAATCCTTCTAATATTGGATATCTGGTGATACTTATATTTAACTAAATGTTGATTAATTATGTATCTGACACACTAAAAACTACTTGATCTAAATGCTGAATCACTCTCAGTTTCATTGTACACTGGTGTAACAGAGTGGTGCTTCTTGCCTCACCAACAATCTTTGACTGACACAGACATCGACCACAGAGAGCACTTTAACCACAGACAGCTTCATTTTGGCCTTTTATCCAGTTACTCTCAGATTCAACGTCTATTTAGCAACAGCTGCTATGATCTATTGCCAGCTGTGTTTGTCATTTTAACATTCAGTGAAAGCGGTGGTCAGGGCTGGCTAAAAATCAGAGGCTGCTACTTGAGTGTTTTGTCCACTGCCATTAGTGAGGGAGAGAGACATAGAGAGAAGAGATACTAGATGTGGGGTTTGGGCACTTTAGCAAATTCATGTATTTTGCCTGCTTTTGTGTCTCAATTCAGAGTCACTCACATCGGTATGACAGACACAGGCTACAGAAAAGACGGGACTGGATTTTTATCAGCTTTACTCCAGCTCATACTGATCCATTAAATATGCCTCAGTATTGATCCATAGGATATGTGCTGGACATCTCTAATCTCAACATCTATAAGATGGATTGGGTTACAGGGACATTGATAGAGACAAAGACAGAGATTTTGTGCAGACATTAATGGTACCCAGATAATGAATCCTTTTGACTCTGGTGATCCTGCTTCTTTTCCTTTCCTTTTAACACAACAAGTAGATGGATTGCCATGAAATTTGGCACAGACGTTCACGTTCCCCTCAAGGTGAATTGTAACAATTTAGGCTTTCCCTTGATTTTACGTCTAGCACCATCATCCTGCCAAAATGTTGGATTTGTCCAATGCTTTGATTTATGAGCAAATGCATCAAAAAATAATGAGACTCCCATCAGGTTCAGCTTTGCTTAGATATATATTTTATAGCTTTATATTCCTTGTAATAAATAGAATTCTCGCTGGACTGATGCAGAATTACAGTAACTATAACTTCATAGTAGATATAGGTGTTAAATTCAAGACCTCTCAATTTTAATCTCTGCTCTTCTCAGTCTCAAAGCTCAACATGATATTCTAAATTCATTCAATACATTTCCTATAGAATCAAATCTCTTCACCTGTGTCGTCTGTCATGATGACTCCCCAGTGTAAATCCTGCCGTGATGACTTTCAAGCACTAAATGTCAAAAACTCTGTTTAGCAGATAAACGGTCTTTATATTAGATCTTGTGACGTTATTCAGCTTAGCAGGGATCTAAAGTGCAGAGTTGGGATTAAGTTGTGACAGCAGTCAGCAATATGATACTTTCGAACACATGGTTTATGTGTGAATGTAGCATGTATGTTTTGTTCCAAGCCCTTGAAAAGCTCTTGCTCGTGCGTCTGTTTCTGTTGTTGTGGTTGTAAATATTCTGCAACTTCGGTTCAGTGTCACTGAAACTATGGGCAAATGGAAAGTCTGGAGCTGGTCCGAGTCAGGTAGTGTTTGATCCTACGAGTTCCAGGATCTGGACAATGGGAGAAGTGTGCTCTCTTTAAAATGCATTACTACTTTTAGTAGACTTGTGTAATCAATCAGCTTGTGGTTTTTTGCGATTCTTGCACTTTTTCAGAAAATTACTGTTAAGTGAAACCTGAACTGAAAATCTCACAGTACTCCTTTTTTTTTTCACCCTTCAACCATTGATTTCTTCATCTGCGGTCGAGATATCATGTACTATGCAGGTGAAAATGGTGCTGCGCAGTCGGACATGGGATGTAGTCCAAGGTTGTCACTTTCTTCAGGCTTCCCACAGCTTCTCTTTGTTCTCCACTCAAAGGGCGAGCCAGGCCACCTTTACCTCCTCCCGATCTCATTCTCTGAACTCCTCATCTATCTTTTCTTCCCCTCTCACCTCCTCTCCTCCCCACCTCACCGTTCCTTCTTCTTTGTTCTTCCTTCTTACCAGCAGCAGGGTTAGGCCACTCTGTGTGGGCTGTGTCGATTTCTTCTCCTTGAGGCTTTTCTCATCTCCTAAATTTCTTTTCTCTCTCGGTCTCTGTTAGATCTTATCCAGCTCTTTCTCAGTCTCTCCTCCCCGCTCCTGCCTTTTTTGCTCAATCGTGCATTCTAAGGATCCTCTTCCCCTTTTTCTGAATTCTCTCTTTCTTTTGCTTTTTATTGCTTACGTCAAACCAGAAATCAGTGCGTCACGAACAGCAGTAGCCTGATATATGTGTGTATTTCATTATAGCTACACACACACACACACAATAGGATGTTGATTATGGAGCTCATTGACTTTTCTTGAGCATCCAACACTCAGCTTGTGAGTATCTGTGTTTGCGTCTGTGGATGTCTTCCTGTTTGTGTGTACGTGTGTCGATAGTATAAACAAGATTGGCATCTGCATTGCCTCTGTCTGCACAGCACTGTAATGACTCTCAGCTCCTCCTCATTGTTTCTGCCACATATGAGGAATTGCGGAAAATCGACTCTCTAATGTTTGGGTTTTGTTTTCTTACGAAGCAAATTGATCTCTTTAAAGCTTGAGGAGGGAGAAAATTACAGCGTTTATGGAAATGCGTTTGTCTCCGTTTTCTCTCCCTGAGACGTCTCGTTCCAGTTCTCCGGAGAGGGCAGAGTCTGTAAACTTGCAGCTTTTCTCTCACACAGCTTGGCAACGTGCTCCAAAGGGCGAAACTGGCGCTGTGTCGTTTGCTTTGTAATTAGGAACCTCATTTACAATGTAATATATGAAATCATGTGATATCCTGTAAGGGGGCTGTGTGTGTGTGTTTGCATCCTCTGATCCACAGCTGAGAGCCACAGCTAAGTGGCAAGTCGGAGAAACAAATTGGTGGTTGCAAGCCTCCCTCACCACACACACACATATATAATCAGCCATTCACTGATTATATATAGCTAATTGGCCTTGCTCTTGGGCTCTTGAGTCCAGTGAACAAATGCTCAAGGGATGACAGAAATTGGAAGACAGCCTGTAGAAAATACCAGCTTGCTCAGTATACCAGTGCATACATACATGTATGCCTGCACACATGCATATATGCAAGAAATGTTTTATTCACATAAGACCTGCGCGCACACACACACATTTCTACATCCAACTATGACAACATCGATTGCTTTTGAGAATAAAGGACACCCACACAGATGCACAAACATGTAGAGTACACACAACCCGAACCCATCCCCAAATATCTTCAACCCTGGCTTCTTGCCACACTGATGCAAAAATATCCCGCAGAGAAGGCCTTTACCTGCCCACTCACAAACATACAAGCGGCGAAGTAAGCTAAACTTAGTCCTTTTTTTTTCTGTTGACTCATCTTTATGTAATATTGATTTTAGTGTGTGTGAGTGTGTGTTTGTGGGAGAAGGAGAGATGTTACATTTCTACAGCACATATAACAGATGTAACTGACTTTGTTGACATGTTTTTTTATATATGTTTTTTATTTTAATAAAAATTTTGAATTTTAAAAAGCATATAGATTAAGTATCTTTCATCACACTAGTTGGACAGTTGCAATGTGAAATATATTGACTGGCTACCTCAATTTATGCTGTTTTTGTTTCCTCCATGTGCAGTCGAGAGGTACTTCAGGAAGTGCTGGACACAGACCTGAGCAACGAAGCTTTCCCTTTCTCCACTCACAAAGTTGTCAACGCAGCTGGGCATCAGGTGAGAACACACACATACAGTAAATATTTACTTAAATAGAAAAGAAATGCAGTGAATTTAGAAGAAATTCTCTGCAAATCACTGATGCTGATTAGTGAGACTGGTTTATTATTTTAAATGTTCAGTCAACAGATTGTAGACTCTGTGTGTGTGTGTGTGTGTGTGTGTGTGTGTGTGTGTGTGTGTGTGTGTGTGTGTGTGTGTGTGTGTGTGTGTCTGGAACAGATGGCATGTCTCAAGACGTCCTTCTGACTTACGGCTATGTTCAAACTGCAAGCCTTAGTGCTCAATTTGATATTATTGCTCAGAGCTGATTTTTTTTTTGTTTGGCTGTTCCCATTATTTTTTTTAAATGTGTCCAATATCAGATTCTAGTGTGAACGAACAATAATAAAAGAACAGTAACAAATCATACCATGTCCCAAACAGCATGTTGTCATACAGAAGTAAACATGGAGACTGGTGAAGTCATTGGTTATAGTTTCAGTTTTGAGTTGATGTGCAGTGGGAGCCAGAGAATTTGTGAGCAGATGATAACGAGGATGAGGAGAAAGAGAGCCAAATTTTTAATTGTGGCTTTATGTGGAGCAATGGCTGCTACTTCTGTTCGGAGGTGTCTGTGGATGTGGAGTCGGAGCCAGGAGTGGTGGGATCTTGATGTGAAGTAAAAGTCTCATGAATTCAGATCTGACTGTTCAGACTGAGGTCTCACTGCAAGAAGCCAGACCTGTATCTAATTGAGGACAGATACATATGGAAGTGGCCCAACTCAGAATTTAAAAGATCAGATTTCATGTGTTGGTTTTCGGTTCACACTGCCATGAAAATACAGTCACACATGAGCACAACAAAGCAGATTTGGGCAACTTGTGCCTGTAGTTGAAACACAAGTCTGTGTTCTATTTCTTTATACTTCTTCCACCTGCGCTGCTGTTTACAAGCACTGTGGATACCATATATTTATTCCTAACTGTATTTCGTCATTCAGTTTTCTGACCATAATGCTGAGAGGTAATGTAGCCTCAGCCTCTCAGGTTGACCTCTACACTGTTCCTGGCCTCGGATCAAAAAGAGCATGATGTACTGGCACACGCGGCGACACATATGCCCACACAAACACACACACACCCCTTGTCTTAGTTGCTCTTGCATGAATTATGCAACGCTCTGGTGATTGCAGTCGGCATCTTCTCGCAGCTCTGCAGTGGTGTTTGTGCGTGTGTGTGTGTGTGTGCGGGCATTGCTTGTGCTGTGTTCCAGCTGGTTGCCGGCCTTGTCTGGGTGACATTTTAATGGCTGCACTGCTGCGAGAACAGAGCTCTCTCTCTGCCCTCTGCTCCACTCATAGCTCATTAGACTCTCTCCATCTCTCTCTCTCTCTCTCTCCCTCCCTCTTTTCCAACCCAGCCGGTTGAAGCTGGCGAGTGTGCTGGCA
The DNA here is from genome assembly GCA_037975185.1 of Centropyge bicolor. Classification (NCBI taxonomy): domain Eukaryota; kingdom Metazoa; phylum Chordata; class Actinopteri; family Pomacanthidae; genus Centropyge; species Centropyge bicolor. The sequence goes on along the minus strand of JBBMOC010000034.1, from coordinate 3,514,321 downwards.
TGCATGTTAGGTCGTATGACTGCATGTTTATATGCGTTTTTGGACATTTGTCTGCGCTGTGTGTGTGTGTGTGTCCGTGTTTGATGTTTGCCCGGTATGAGTGACGGTGTGCATGTGTTTTTGAGCGCTTGAGTTTGTTCGTCTGTGTGTCTGGTGGAGTGTGTGTTGTGCATAAGCGTAGGCATACATGTACTGTCCTCCCCAGAGTTTCATGGTGTACATATGGGGCTCAGGGTGATCCCTGGCTGGCCAGATGGCCTGGCTGTCACAGCACCCACTGGGGAAACTGTTGGAGAGACTTTTGTCTCCTCATTTTCACTCCCTTCCATATATCTCACTCGCTTCCTTTTTCTCTTTAGCTTTCCCTCTTCTGTCACATGCTGCATTTTTTTTTGCATCTTAACCTTGTGTGTTATTGTTATATTGTTTCTATTGTGACCAAACATAGCCAGAGACAGATACAGGAAAAATCTAAATTCAACAGAGATTATCTGAAAAGTCTTAGGAAATTCAAAACATGGCTCATAGCTGTTGTCATAAGTTCCATAGCATGTCAGATCCACTTCTTTTCTGCCATATTAATGTGCACACTCCGGTTACATTAGAGTAAGGTTGTATCATGCTTGCGTACAACCTATAGATGGAGGAGAAACACAGGAAGACAGCTTATGTCTGCAAGTTTCCAAATTGCGAAAATGAAATGACAAGATACACACTGTGCAGATTTCATGTACAGATACACAGATTCTAGCTGTGGGTAATTGTTCCACAGCTGCTGAGTCGTTCACTGCGGAAGCTACGGGGTTTTCCAGAAGACTACGTTCTGTGTTTACTTGCAGTTAGAAAGACACATGTTTTAGATGATGTCTGTTAAATTGCGTTATTTTTGGAAAGCTGCAGGAGACTCTTTGCCCCATTCAGAACTGTTCTTGCTGCATTTTGTTTGTCATATTTTTCGTGACCCGTGTTCAGATCATGGGAATAACACCCAGCATGATAAATACTTCCCCCTTTCCTTTGGATTCATGGCGTCTCCTTTCCTGCAGTCAGCGCCTCAATTTTCTTGTCCGTCATTCTTGTACTCTCAGGCCCCCGTCTCTCCCAGCGTCTCTGTGCTGTTTCTTTATTTTCTCTCACCTCGCTCCCTCCTTCATCTCCTTCCCATCATCTTAACCCCCAGAGATGTTTTTTAATATCTTTCAGGGCAACATTCATTCCTAAAGGGAGATTACAGCTTCCCTGTTTTCCTCTTATCTTATCTTTGAATTGATTCTATTCTAATTCTTTTCTGTGTTTGTGTGTTTTTGTGTGTGAGAGGCGTGGCAGCTCCACACACCTCTCTTCATCTCTCTAAGCCCTCCTCTCTAACCCCTCTCTCTTGTCCAGGTGCGAGCTATGCGTCTGTCATTCGTCGGAGAGCTCGGCTGGGAGCTGCACATTCCCAAAGACTCTTGCCTTCCAGTCTACCACGCCGTCATGGCTGCTGGCGCAAAGCACGGCATCATCAACTCAGGCTACAGGGCCATCGACTCCCTCAGCATAGAGAAGGGTAACATTCAATAAGAGCTCGTTAATAACTAACCCCAGAAGCTCTGTTAGAGATTTATTAATTCAGCCTGTAAGTAAAACAATTGACTCTGATCCTGTGAGTTTGTGAGAGCAAATTTTTCAACACAAAAACATTGATCAGTCACTTTGCATCAAGCTTTATAAAGACTACAGCACAAACCACCTTAAAGCTCGAATGACCTGTTGATCTTTGGTGCTATTCATAGCTCAGGCTCTTTCTCATCTCTCTTTATCAGGCTACAGACACTGGCACGCTGACCTTCGTCCAGACGACACACCATTGGAGGCGGGGCTAGGCTTCACCTGCAAACTGAAGAGCTCCATCCCCTTCCAGGGCCGTGATAGGCTGGAGAAACAGAAGGAGGAGGGCCTGAAGAGGCGCATCGTCTGCTTCACCATTGATGAGTCAGTAAAAAGCCTGAGATTAGAGCATGTGCTCCTCAGAAAGACAGGGATGAAATCAATGAATTGGCTTGATGACAATGAACAAATTTGAACGTTGTCGGAAATTTTGGAAAAACAGATTCCTGTAGTGAAACGATTTATAGAATGATCTTACTCAGCGAACAGGGGCCCTAATATTAATATATTTGCAAAATGTGAAGTGAATATTATTAATTAAAAAAGAACATGTTTAGGATTCTAATGGCTGCGCCTCAATTTGTGAAGCAAATACAGGCCCCAATTTTGGAAACATTTAATTCTTTATATATCTAAATTAAGTCAGATATTTGTCTGAAAAACATATAAAACATTCAAAATATTTAAGATGTAATTGCATCTGTGGTTTGGTTTATTTTAAATGTTTAACCTTCAGCTGGAGAATTACATCCTCAAATGAGTTTTACAAGCCTTCCATGTATCAAAACAGCTCGTCAGACTCAAAAGTGATTTGCTGTCTTTAAAAGTGATGTTTGTGAGCCTGACAGCTGTAATTAGCATGGCTGTGTGTAGTTGTGTGTGTTTTGCATATACATGTGAATCTGGTACGTCTCCTATTTACAGTCAACAGACATCTGCACATGTTGCTGTGCACATGAACAGATTAAATTAAATATGCTCTCGGTTTAAGACAAACTTGAATAAGTTGATTTTGTCAGTATGTATAATAAACATAGCATATGTGTTGTTTCTTTGCATGTAATTAAACACTGCCCCATCTCTCCCTCTCTCTACCTTCCAGGAAAGTGCCGATGTTTGGTCTGGAGGCCATTTTCCGTAACGGCATTCCTGTTGGTCACCTGCGACGTTCTGACTACGGCTTCTTTATTGACAAAACTATTGGTTATGGATATATCCGCAACCCTGTTGGAGAAGTGGTAAAGGCCTAAAACACACATCACTTACACATATACCTACACACTATATCCCTGTCTTTACCCTTCTCAGTTATGTTTTCTGGGCTGTCATGGGATGTCTCATATTCTGCCTCATTTTTCTTAAACCAAACAGCATTTTGCCAGCATGGTGATATTAATCCAACTTGTCCTCAGTTTTTCTGGGTATTGAGGCGCAATCTTGGAAAAGGGCAGATTCCTGCTAAAAGCATGAAGAAAAACATCGTGATTCTACAAAATTGTTGAAACAATTTGCAAGAGGCGAAATGATCACACAAGTCTAATTATGATTTTACGATCTGAGGACTGATTAAGAGAGGAGTTTGGTATATCTCATTTCCATATCTCATTTTCCTTAGCCTCGGAACGGGAACATAGACCAGATAAATGAAGCACCATATTTGTGTGGTTGTGTTTTTGCATATATGAAAGCTGGTGGGTGCATCAGTCTCCATTTCATAGGTACTTCAGGTTTTTATCAGCTGTCTGTAAGGTTCCACCACTCACTTCACACTGAATAATAAGTCTTATTGGCCAGCATACAGCTTTTTTTGTGCGTGTCTCTCTCCTGATGATAATACAGACGCACACAGAATAACAGATGGAACATCAAACAGGAGGATGGAAGCAGCGAGAGAGACACAAAAAGTTAATGGTTGAAGTGGTGTGCTCAAAGGCAAAGACTGTTTTTTAGATTCGGAAAAATAGAACAATCCTTCTGTGATTTGCCAGAGTATTTAGATCTGTATCTATGAGTGTGTCGCTCGATAGACACACACACTGTGTGGGTTTGTGTGCAGTAGCATGTCTGCCTTTGTGTCTCTGTGTGCTCATTTGCTTAATATCCTTCCCTGAGTCATGACCAGCAAAACAAAGCGGATTGACCCTTTGCATTGTTGAGCACTTGGGTTTGGTAATGCACTCTAGCAAATGCAAACACGTGCACAGAGACACACAGGTCTAAGGGCTCTAGTCTCCTGTCACTCAGTATTACAGAGCACATCCCCCACGATCACATCACTGGCTTCAGCAGAAATAAGTGTGTGGTTGAGTGAGAAGTGTCTTTTCTCCTTTCTTTTCCTTCATTCCCTCCTTTTTTACATTTCTAGTTTCTACTCTGTATTTCCTGATTGCATCTTCACTTCAACTCTGTTCCTCATATTTCTTTTTGCAATCCACCATTTCACTGCTCTGTGCTTCAGTGGTAACTAAAGAAGCTCCAGTAATTATGAGAACTGTACATGCATCATTGGTGTTTGACAAGTAAGTGTACTCAGTGTTTGCTGGGAAAATAAGTGATTATACTGTTAAACTTGTGTGTACTACACCATCAGTAATGAGTGGGAGGATTGTAAGAAATAATTCATAGTGAGTCGGCAGTTATAACTTCTTAAACTTCAGTAATGTGGCGTATTTCAGACTGAAGTGGAAGATGTGAGCAGAGTTGCAGGATTACATTTGAATCATGTTCCTCATATTTGATTAGATCACTCAAAAGTGGGTGCAGCTTACCAACTGACATCCAAACACACACCTCCTGTTATGATATTACTCTGCTACCTATAACCGCCACCAAGCTAAGGATCGAGTGCAGGTTTATATGATGGGCGGGTTGGCTAATCGGTCCAAATCACATTTGGTTGGATTCATGTGTATACCCATGAGTTCAAGATGAGTCTTCGAAGATATTGTACAGGAAGAGAAAAGAGAGACATTTTGATATGGAAGAAATGAAAGACTTAATATCTTGACATCTAACACACAGGATTAGAACTTAGAACTAGAACTTTCTCTATAAGTTTTGATGGCTCAATCTGAAATTGTAAAATAAAACACAAATAGTAATTCTATTAAAAGCATTTAATATGTTTTTTAAAAGTTAGTTTTAAAAAAAGCCAGTGCTCAGTGTGAATTACATTATTCTCCCTCTCTAATTAAGACTTGGCTTTACAAATCATAGGCACCTCGCAGGAAGGCACATTATACATAAACGTCTGCAGTGGATGCTGTTAATGAATTGTAGCTGATTCCTTTTAATTAAAAGGAATAAGCGCACTGACATTTCATCATGTTGTAATAGGAACGCCTGACGAACACTAGATGTTTAAATATAGAATGATCATTTAACTTAGAAGCCTGGTATCATTTTGTATCTTAATAGATGCAGTGATAATGGCAGCATGCTGCAGGGTTGCTTTGAAAAAAAACACAGGGAGCGAGAGGATTGTGAGAAAACACTGAATGCAGCCAAATTAATGTACATTATTAATCCTATTGTCAGTTGATGATGATGGCCTTCGGTCTCAGCTAATTGCAGTGTGTGTAAAACTCATCCATTCACGTTGAGACAAGGGCGTCAACATCATTACTGGTTTACCTTTTCGCTGTAATGTCATGTGGCTGCGGCCATTTCAAGCTCGAGAAAAGACAGATTTGTCCTTGAACAAGGCTGTTATTTGGATGGAGCCTTTGACCACAGGACTGTTCCACCATAAAAACTAAAGTGGTGATGAGAGCGAACTCTGTGTGTGTGTGTGTGTGTGTGTGTGTGTGTGTGTGTGTGTGTGTGAGAGTGAGTGAAAGAGGCGAAGAGAGACGGAGCGACAGATCAGTGGAAGAGCTGCAGGGAGGGAAGAGTCAGAGAAAATTAGCTCTCAGGGATTCGAGGAAGCTGACATTGACTCATGAGTGAATGAATTGCTTTCAGTGTTTTATAACTCCTGCGCAGTTCTCGTCTGTCAGATATGAGCGCTGTGAAATTGTCCGTTCTGGAGTGCTGTGCCAGTTGGGAGCACTATTTTTACAAAGAGTGTGGGGTAATTGCTTGTCTCATATTCGCTCTGTTTTAATCTCCATCGTCTCGTCGTCTCCCGAAAATTTAAATTCACTCCCCTCTCTCCTGTTCTTGCTCATCTTCCTCTGTCATGTTCTTATTTTCACCCCATCTCTCTCTTCCTGTCTTTATCAGGTGAGTGCCGATTTCATAAAGAGCGGCGAGTTTACCCTGGAGAGGATGGGAGTGACGTACAAGGCCAAGGCCCACCTCAAATCTCCATTTGACCCTGAGAATAAACGTGTCAAGGGCATCTATGCTTGAGGACCACAGGACAACCCAGATTAAAAAAAAAAAAAAAAGTTGGGATGCTGTGTAAAAAAAATATAAGGTAATTTACTAATCCTTTTTGACATGTACACAATTGAAAACAGTTAAAGACAATATATTTAATGTTTCAGCAACATGTTTCAAACAAGCTGCTACAGGTGCAATAAAAGACTGGGGAAGTTGTTGCCAGCTCAAAGTTCAAACGCCATGCTTTTGTGATTGAATGGGGCTTGTATAGTGCCTCTGGTATGCACAACTTGCACATCTGTGAAGGCTCCACTAATAATAAGGGTACATAAAGGTTTTAGAGCAACATATACTGTACATATATTCTCAAAAGACAATAAAGTTTAGTTGTTTGCACATTAAATATCATATATTGTCATACTGTATTCATTTGACTGTAGGTTGAAAAGGATCTTATTTAGTCAGCATCCCAACTTTTTTTTGGAATCAGATTTGTAAAAGCACTCTGGTTTGAGAATGAAGTAGTTTTAGTCTACATCTCTCTGTGAAATACTAGGCATTTCATATGTTGATAATTTTCATATTATGACTGTGATTTGATGGAAACGGAAGGGATGTGATGGAACTAACACGACCTATAAAATTTAGCCTTTTATAAATGGTCTAAAATCTGTATCAAGATATCAACGAGGTGCTGATTAAAATCTGACACAAATGCTTTGTTGTTCAGCTCTTGTGAATGCTGTCATGTGAGTAGTATTACTGAGAAGGCAAGTTCTTATTATCTCCAGTAATGTCGCTCATTTGTGATTCAGCTAACTTTGAATACGCCTGCACCTTTATACCTTTATTATTAGATTGATCTCAAGGACTCAAACAAAAGCACGTGATTGATTTTTAGCCAGTATTATAAATAGAAACTACACTGAACAATCAAGAATGGTGCCTTTATCTGTGTCATTGGAGTTTTAATATGGTGAGGTTGCATGTATGATTTTTAGGCCTCCACTTAAAAGCCTTAACATTACATAACTCAGGAAGTCTTAATCTATCTTAATGAAGAACTGGCAGCTGGCACAGCAGTGAACCTGAGGACAGTCCTAGGTGTGATGCTAATGTTTTCTGTGAGGCGTACAGCTGTTGCCCTCGTAACCAAAGTACTAATAATAGCACTAAAAAAAACATCACAGATGCACGTGTGTGTAAATACCATAAATTCTCAATTAGTGACCAGGGCCTACGTGAACTTAAGATGAAAACAAACTGCTACTGCCTTTATTAGAAATACGCTATATTAGAGTCAAGACATTAATTCTAATTTTGGCCTTTAAGTGCACAATATTATGTTGAAGTGCTGCAATGTTTCATTTCTAATCCGTCCTATGAGGCCATGGAGTGCCACATTCGGGAATAAAAAGTATTGTCAAACTATACAGTAGCCCTTCAGGCAGTTTGAGTCAGATTACAGTGACTGATGTTTGTGCTGATAGCAATGACTATAAACAGAGTTTTACTTGCTTGTATGGTATCTAAATCTCAGGCAGACAGCCCGAGTGTTTATCAGAGTTGGATGGAAAGGGAGGAAAAAAAACACCCGGAGGCACTTTGCAGCAGCCGGGGACAAAACACTGCTGGAGAAAAATGACAGAAAAAGACAAGAGTTATCAGAAAGCAGCTGTTACAGATAGAACCCCCTTGTTTTCTGATCTGCCCCCCTCCGCTGCTGTGCTCAGTGGTGATAAACTGCTATCGCCCGACTCCGTTCTCTCAGTTTAGCTTTTTTTTTTTTAATGGATGCATTGTTGTTTAAGAAGGCTATCTACCAATTCAGACATTCTTAAGAGCTCTCTTTTTGTCTTGTTTTGCTGTTAAGTCAAACTCAACATTTTGTGCATGTCATTTACAGTAAAGCCCTCTGAGCAGTCCAGGGGGCATAATGGCTTCTTTTACTGTGAAGCATCCACAGTAGGCATTGAGCAACAGACACACTGCAAAACCACTTACCCTTATTAAATAGTACCTTCATAATGTGAGCTTAGTACAGCAGAGTGTGTCAGCACTGTGTTGTCTGACTTGTTTAATTATGCTAAATTAACTACCTGAGTCCTTAGAGGTTCTTTGGGAGGCTTTAATTAGACAATGAACTTTGCCAACACACACATTGAGAAATTATGGTGCATTTACATGTATACACTGTGTGTGTGTGTATATGCATAAAGCTGCTAACAAGTTTTCTCGCAAGGTAGCTCCTGGTTTCTTTGTAGACAGTTCATGGTTGTTGGAATGAAAATGTTTTATAACCCTGATTATCGTAAATATCTAAATATTCTGAATTTGATGGCAGCAACATGTTTCAAACAAGTTGGAACAGGAGCAACAAAAGACTGTGAAAGTTGTGGACTGATCCAAAAACACCTGTTTGGATCAGTCCACAGGTAAACAGGTTCATTGATAACAGGTGATAGTATCATGATTGGGTATGAAAGGTTCATCCTGGAAAGACTCAGTCGTTCACAAGCAAGGATGGAGAGAGGTTCACTACATTGACAAGCACATGATTGTATAAAGGAGATTACTACATGGGCTCAGGAACACTTTGTGAAACTGTCAGTCAACATTTTGCAAATGATTGCATTTACATTTCACACAGTGTCCCACCTATTTTGGAATTGGTGTTGTAATATGCTTTTAGTTTTAACAGGAAAATCTGTGCTGCTAGTTTAACCTTGATAATTGATTCATGCCTTCAATGCAGGTGCAGATTTGTGTAGTAATTAAAGATGTTTTGTTAATTATTTGTGCTTCCATAGAATGTCTATAACCTAACTACAAAATGCAGTTGCTTTGTTTTGGTTTAGACTCTTAACATAGAATTTAATTATGAATTCTATTTTACATCTTGCACTAACACCGTTCAGGCCAATCGCACACACTTTGTGAACAGCAGCCAAAAAGTGTGTGGAAGCCGGAGAAGGCATTTGTATGTATAGTTACTACTTGCCTCTCAGATGTGTGTTGCTGCACGTTCAGCACAAAGTGTTTACTAATGTTAGAATGATTCATTGATTCTGCCCAGAAGGCCATTAATCATTGAAATGGTTGTTCTCAGTAGTGGCTTGGGTTAATAACAAGATTTATATGGGAAATGTGAAACAGACTGATAAAACACTATCACTACTGGTCCTCCACCACAGCATGTCCAGAGTTTGGTGTCTAATTCAGTTTATAGAATTTCTCTCCCTGCCATAGGAAGCAGGCAAAGTTGATTCTCACTGTGAATGCAAACAGTATAAACTCTTCTAGATGTGGTTCTTAAAATTTTTATTGTCTTAAGAGAATTCTTTCACCATTTCAAAGAACAAAAATGACCAGAGGAAGAATATGTATCTATGATTCTGTCCAAATCAATTCATGTATTAATAAATTCCTTTTAAACAGCCAAACCTTTTTCCTGACATTTATTATTTAACACGCAAAACTAATGTGGACACACAAGGGCATGTAGAAAAAGAGAGTGGAAACGACAGAGGTAGACTATCAAAGTGATGAATGAAAATTAATTTCAGATTTTTTTCTTTTTACCCCTCAAGTCGAGTTATTAGAGAAATGTTTAATGCAGACTGAAATTATTCAACAAATACTGTTTCATAACATAATAACAGTCATTAGCATAATCACAGGGAACAAAATGAATATGAAGGAGTAGTAAAATCACATTAATTAAGTTTTAAAGTAATGCAGTGAAATTAATGGTCAACAGCTTTGCTTCACAACACTTTAGTCCTCAGCACCCGTTTGTCAGTCCCACTTATTTTTCTTTGGTACGTGGTACAACTTTTTGTTTCAGAAATAATGTCCTTGTCCAACATGACATTTGAATAGGTGTGTCATTAATACTAACACAGACAGTGGCTGTTTACATAAGCATATAATTACAGCAGATGTCAGGAAACCCAATAGAGGACGTCATCAGAGATAAAATCACCTCAAACTCTGCAAAGTCACCGGAGCTTCTTTAACTTCCCCTCCGGTTCGGTGCCCTCTCACCAGGCCCCCAGCTCAGACTAGGGGTGTAAGGGGTCGGCCAGTGGGAAGTACTCCTCCCTCGCAGGGGTAGCGAGGTTTTTCAAGGATGGAGGTAACCACTGGTAAAGGCTGTTTTTCCCACTCTCCCTGAACAGAAACAGATATATGATGTTGGTGATGGCTTCTTTGGCAGAAAACAGGTAGTGTCCTTGATATTTAGACAGCAGGCTTTGTTAGGTAACTGCACAGTTGTCACAGCACCATGTATTCAACACAGAAAATACACTCAGTGGCAGTTTTTCCTGTGGTCCTGCAGTGTATTTTTTTTTGGAACAGCTTTAAGACTGTGAAAAAGCTGTTGCCTTCTTTTTTACAAGGTCCAGTTCCCAACCGTTACAGTCGCAGTGTTTTTGTGTGAAATGATGATGGATGTCCGCTCAGTGTTTTGCCAGTTAATCTGTCAATTATTTTTCTGCTTCTGATGTTGTTGCTGATTAACGCCCTGAAAACTGTCAGCGTTGGTGTACTTGCGTGTGCCTCTGAGCTAAATTTAAATGTCAGCAATAGCTAAGGAATGTAAAATTATGATTATGTTTTTCATTATTTTTGGAGCCGTGTGTCAGCCCATGTTTGCCTGAGCAGATTGTAGGCTGCTGTTCGCTGAGGTTGAGAGAGATTTTCTCTTTCTCTCTTGAACAAGTTTTTGATTTCAGTACCATTTTTTGTTAATAAAACCTCTCGCCTGTAGTTGGTGCATTGCTCATCATTCCTTGCACAGTTTTCTATCTGCTGCCCTTCATTGGGAGTATGGACACCACCAAGGATAACGCTGTGTGAGAGTATGAGCCTGACTGCGGAATTACTTTGAGATTATTTCACGCTTGACGGCTTCACCCAAAATATCTTGAAAGCGGTTGTAGCCAAAGTCTTTCAACTGCCTTCCAGCGGTGGCACCATTAATGGGATGCCTGTCAGTTTATGAAAAAGACCACCCGCTGTGTGTGAAGTTAACAAAGTAACTGAATGAAAGTGACACCACCTTTATATATGTATGAGGAGGTCATGCAGTATTTTTTGTGTGTTTCCTTTTGTGCTTGGTTTTCAAACCAAGATCAGCTTTCTTTACATTATCAATCTTTTTCTGTCGGTGTATTTGTCCTGGTTTGCACTTGCACTCCTGATGTTACACATCAAGGGGAACACTTTTTTTTTCTCAAAAGAAAAACCAAAAACTTGATCAAGGCCTCCACACAGTTTTGAACTGTAATTGATTTATTCGCTCTGATCCAAACATCTCGCGTGCATGTCTGTTTATATTAAGAGTTTAATAAGTCCAACCAATGTCTGCCTTTGAACTAGTTTAATTGGTGGCTTGGCAGTAATGTGTGTATGGGTGCGTATGGGTGTTATTGGGGACTTACAGGAAAGAAGTGTGCATCGGACTGGTTGCAGTGCATGAAGATGGGGGCTGTATTATAAAGGGAGTTCAGCACTTCTGCGGTGAACGCGTCCCACTGTAGTTGAGAATACTGCTCCGTCACACTAACCTCGCTGCACACACACTGGTCATTTCCGTTGAACCTGGAGGGTGGAGAGAGAGAGAGAGAGGTTGAAGGAAAGTCGATAAAAGAGGGAGGCAGAGCGAGATTGAGAAAGGAGGAAGAGATTGAAAAAAAAAAAGCTGCTAGAATTGGCATTAGGAGAACACAGTTTCACTTTAAAGGACAAAGCATCTGGTTTTCGAGATTAAAAGAACTAATCAGTCTGGTTCCCGGGAGTGAAGGGTGGAGGGGGACGGGAAAGTAAAAATTGCTTAGTCACACAAGAGATGGAGAGGAAGATGCAAAATGGGAACGAGGGAATGAAGGACAAGGGCAATAATAATGGTTTGAGTGAGAGAGAGAGATGGTTGGTGCGTGTGCTACCTGTTAATGACGTTAAAGAATTTCTGCAGGTATCCCGCGTCTACATGGGTCTTGCAGAGCTCCAGCTTAGTTCGAGGGTAGTAGTGAATGTAGTTTACGCACATTTCCTCCATGATGCCAAAACCTCCCTGAGGACACAAAGAGATTTGGATGGAGATGCGGAGGGAGGCGTAGACACACAGCACCAAAGAGCAGATGCAGGTTGATGGAAGGATTACGAGAATGAAGGAAAATGTGAGTTTGGAGGAGAAAGATGGGCGAGATTAAAGAAGACAATACTCAAGGTTCTGCTGTTGTTGATGGCGCCCAAGGTGAACTTTAGCAATTTAAAAATAGTCCTGTGTATTGATAGAGTGCAGCTCACCACTGTAGGCTTGCTCCTATCTTCTGTGTTGTAAGTACACTTTGTTATGAGGACGTCGCCCTGCAGGATCAAACACAAAGACGCCAGCAGTTCACCATATTTTCAGTTTAATAAAAGCGAGTGCTGAAGATAATTCAAGGTTACTGGCAGAAAAATTTGCTATTTAAGAGAGTTGTTTGTTCAACAGTATTCGGCTGCGTGGAGCTCAGCTGCTGCGGTTTTGTCTCGTCTGTCTCCCGAGAACTTCCTATCACAGCACTGATTTTACAGTGTGTCCCTATTAACACTCCATTAAAGCAGCTCATCCAGCAGCGGCGGGGGGGTTGATACATCTGGGGCATTCAGAAGTAGTCGGCTGAGCTTGCAGAATAGTAAAATTCTTGTCTGAATGTGAAGTCAGAACAATGGATAACTGAACTGCTTCCTTCCTTTGGTGATTTCAAATGCAGGCGTAGTGATCAGCTTTATACTCACAGGTAAGACGTTCACCATTTTCCTTAGAACTCGGATTGTCTGTGAGGAAGGGGAGAAAAGCAAATGCAGTGTGTTAAATGTGCATTTTTGGGATTCCTGTGTCTTCTTGTGACATGGAAACACTAAACCTGGAAATGTGTGATGTCATTAGAATGAAGATTTCGTCGGATTTCCAAACCTCTGACGACAGATTTAACAGAACAGTGCTTTGTTTGAGCTTTTCCAAAAGTACATATAAAAATAAAGCATCTTAATTTGGGGCATAATGAGACACTGTGTACAGTAGATTTATTTCAAACACAGCAAGATTAAACACTGGTTGCTTTCCTTAGAGGCAGCTTTCATACTTATTAGCTGTGTGTGTGAAAGGGTCTATTAGCTTTGCTGAGAATGGTTTGATAAAGTCTTCTTACGCCTAATGAGGCTGCAGGGTTTGAAACAACACCGCCACACAGGTACGCTCAGATTAGTCTGACATCAACAGCAGCTGGAGATTGTATCAGGCAGTCTAGCAGATGTCCTTCTCTGCTCTGCTTTGTGTGTGTGTACATACCTGCCTCAGGATATTGTGCATGAAAAAACACAACAGATGTTGTCTGCTGTCTCTGAATAATGTTAATGTTGTTGTTTGTCAGTTTTGATGTGGAGTTGATGGTCAGTGTTTTGGTTTATGAGGACTAAACTCACATCACTGATATAAATAGGACTGAGGTCATATGCAAATGTTAAGGTCTTTAAGGCCTGAGACTCCTCCGTGTCATAGACTTCCAAGTTTTACAATAAACATGGGCACTGTCATTACTTTTGAGACACTCACTAGAGAATCCAAAATGTGTATTATTCCACCGCTGAAAATAGTCCCCGGCAAATACTTTCTTGTTTGAGTAACGTTTCCTAAAAAATGTAGTGCCCATCTACTTTAGGGATTTGCCTTTTTTTAAAGAATGAAATTATACATTTGTGGGCTGCATTTACAGATTGATCTCATCAGTATCAGCTGATGGGCCTGAGGCTGACTCAGTGCTGGTTTTGGTCTTTTTATGGTTTGTTGATGACAAGAGAAATATAAAATAACACTTGTGCAAAGCAGAAGTAACGGCCCAAACCGCACAATAATACAACACTCCCTTTTCCCAGTTCTTTAAAGTTCCCCTTCAGACACATTTCAAAGTATATAAAAATATTCTGCTATGATTAATATTTTCTTTTACATGGTTTTCCCACATATTCCCACATGCCTGTTATAAAACCTGTATATGGCTCACCCACCTCAAACTTGAAAAACTAAATCTAAGACTTCGTTATAATGAAACAGCACGTCTTTATTTTTGTAGGTGCACTGGAAGAAGTCAATAGAAACAGCTGGCTTCTGACTTCCCCTCTCAGTTATTTGTTGAGGATGATCTTTGTCCCAGAGGCGCACAGCTCAGCGTGATGTGAAGTGAAATTCACTTTTTGTCCTCAAACTAATACAGGATAACATACAATGCACAGAGGAGGATCTCTGCACCAAGTTCCTCTGGGTAAACTGAGGCCTGCTGTTGCTCACCTGGTAGTGCGTACTGAAGTGCTGGTCCTCCTGTACCACCTCCAGCTCCTTGCCTCCCCTCACCAAAACTGTCCTCACCCCACGGCCCGCCAGGTGGGTGTGCAGCTGGGATGCAAAAACATAGATACCTGCTGGAGGCAAAGCCTAGACAGACAGACAGAGAAACATACTAAAAGACTTTTTAAGGTCAAGATTTTTGTGCTTTAGGGACCAAAACTTTTAAATATATTGCACAGCAGCTGAACTATTTTCCCGGCATTCTTAACAGTCGAACCATAAATAATGCAGTAAGTGATGGCGTTTTTTGGTATACACACAGTCTGGGTACACTTGGAGGTGCAGTATCCACTGAGGTAGAAGGTGTGTTGTTTGGGTGGGATAGCCATGAGAGGAGTATAAACGAGGCCCAGCTCCATGATCCCTGCATCATACCGCCTCAGACTAGGGGTGTAATGCAACCGTATCCCTGATGAGTCACGACGGCCTGTGTGAGGAATATCGTGCCACATTAAAATATGTCACATACAGTCAGTTTAGTAATAGGTGTTAAAATATCAACTAGAATAATTTTGCGTTAAAGCAGGCTCTGAATGTATGAATGAATGAAAAATCTATTTACTGCATGTGCTGTTTATCTGTAGAGCAACAAATGTAAAACTCAAAAGACAAATATAATATAATACAATACAATAGAAAGTTAGGAGAGAGATTTGAGTGTCACATAAGAATTTAGCAGGTGTAATGTATAGTTCAACTCCAGTTAGGGACTTTTATTTGTCATCACCCATCTCTCTCTTCCCTTGTTTCCTATTATCTCTATACTGCCAACCTTCTAATAAAGTCATCCATATTTAAAAAAACAAATCAAGCTCACTGAGCACACCGGCGTTGCCATTATTCTGGTTGATTACTCGTGTCAGGGATTTTAAGCTGACGCAAGCATTTTTCTCTGTGGGGAGGTTTGAAGGAAGAAATGAGATGAGCTGATGCACACGATTATAGAGAAAACATTTCTGAAAACAAAAAAAAAAGTAGCGTAGAGAATGTGAAGATTCATGTGTATTGTGAGGTCAGATCGGGATAAAGAAGTCTGCAGTGTCTCGTACAGGCGAGATCAAAAGGTATATCTGGAAAATTTTAAATGATTCGCTCTGTTGAAGATAAGCCCGGCGCTCATGTGGAGGGATGTGGAGAATCCTGCTGCTCGTGTGTGTAAGAGAAAAAGATGTGTGTCAGTATATGCTCAGGTTCAAATGTGTGTGCACTGTATGTACCAGATATAAGGAGAGGGTTGTGGTAATGGACCTCCAGACGAAGGAACTTTGAGGAACCTGGTCCACCCATTGGCAGCCCGGCATTAGGAGGATAGTAAAAAGCCTGTGAGCAAACACACACACACACACACACAGAGCAGATTATTCATTATTCCTCTCAATTATGCACAGCTGCTTTGAAGTCGTCGCAAATTCTCTTCTTCTCATATCGTACAGATGATTTAGAGCAGTTGAGTAGAAATAATTTGGGAACTTGTGTGCAAAAAGCAAACTGCATGCGCTTTTTATTGTATTGCCAAAAACTGTGAGACATTGTGTTGGAGACAGAGGTTAACAGGTGTGAAGAAGACTTTTTTTAAACAAAGCCACTTGTGGAGGTTGATAAGTGTTTTAGTGAAAGGGAGCAGACCATAATCACACACTGTGACCTTTCTGAAAAATAGCTCAGTCTGTTCAAGGCAAAAAAAAAAAAAAAAAAAAGTCACCCACATGTAAAGTCCTGTGCAAACATGCACCAATTACATGTTGAAAGATGTCTATGTTGACAGGTGTTTCCAGCTTCATTTCACCCACAGTAGGATGTCGTAAAAATTCAATTGCAGCCCTCCCCAGTCCACCTCAAATCAGCACCCCACCCTCTTTTAGATGCAATCCCCTGTCAAGTTGGCCTATCTAAGGAATCACAATTATATCATCTTCTTGCCCGTTCTGGTGAGATAATAGATCAACTCTCTGCCTCATAGTGTGGTTCTCTAGCATGTTTGATGATGGTCTCTAAAAATACAGGCGTGCCTACTCACAAATCTCCCAACCACCCACAGGATTTAAAATTGTAACAGCAACAGATTGTAAGACTGAAAGAGAGATGCTCTGAGTATGATACAGAAAAACTGAATAGATTTAAAATATTTCAATCTTTGCAAGAACTATGTTCCTCACTGAGAACCTTTAAATGTCTTTGAGGCCTTTGGGGATCTATGAGTTGACTCAAAAAATGTTTATTGATTATTTCTACACAGAAATGTTGCATTCTATATATAAATATATATGAATGTGCCCTCGGGGATGCTGAGGTGTATTTTCTCTTTCTTCTTCTTTCACTCCTCGGTTCTTGAACTGTTCTGCTTATCGTGGCAAAAATTAATTTCTGAGTCACTGCTGGCCCCATGGGTGTCCAACCTCCACGCTCCTATCGAGGAATCTTGACTTAATCTCGATTCATCCTCTGTGTCTCCTTCATTTCACAGGGAGGTCCAGAGTAAGTCACTTCTTCTGATACACACAGTTTGCAATGGAAGAAAGAATTGTTGAATTTAATCATGTCGTCACAGCCAAATCCTGAGAGACTCGCTTCCTCCCCTGCACGCACGCAACGCACGCACCTCCTCTCCTCTGGTGCCGTCCTCGCTTTTCGCATTCTGACAGTGTCGTACATTATTGTTTCTCTCCTCTTTCAAAACTTCACCCACTCTGTTTCCCTCTTTCTCTCTTGTTTTTTTTTTTTTTTTTTTTTGCAAGGCCACGTTTCCCTTCTGATGCCGTGCCGGGGAGAATGAAACAACACTATTAAGAGGTGATGAAAGAGGCCTGAATATTTCCCACCTAATCTTGTCTTCACAGCTCACAGCTCACAGAAGGCATCCTGCTTGTTTTTGTTTGGCTGGCAGATAATCCAATCAGAGAGGGGCCAGGCTGGCTGTGATACAGTGGCGAGCAGAGCGGAGAAATATGGTGACAGGCTCACCGTTCCCTGTCCTCTTTGCTTTATGTGACTAGCAGGCGGCTTGCTCGGTCAGCCGGCTGGTTGGTAGCCGGAGTACATAAGTGGGGTGATTTAATGTCTGATACATGACTGACTGACTGTCTGTGGGAAAAGGTGTGTTTCTAGTGCACTGAATATCTCAGTCTATAAATAAAGAACTGAAATGTAAATGAAATGAAAAATTCCTCTAATGGACTGATAAAACCGGTAGCCAGGATCGAATGAGTCGGTCGAATGAGATTATCAGCTACGATGAAACCTATGGATGCACCTCTTTCTAAGCACCTAAATATGTGGTTTCCAGTGTGTTGAGCAAGCTTGTGAATATTTGCATGTGTGTGTGTGTGCTTCCCACATGCAGACTGTCTCCGCGCTCTTAATAGACTTGTGCTGCGTGTGGGATCATCTTTACAAGGTTTTCTTTCTCGCACTTTGAGGCTTGTATATTACTCGTGTAGGAGTTTCTGTTTATCTCTTATAATAGGTACGAGGGCTGGACCAAAATTGAGCTCTATTCCAACTCTTTTTCAATTAGACACCTGTTGGGTGTATTAAAAACTTCTCATTGTATATGATGATGTTTGCATGCTCTGTTTTTGTGATCTCAAATCTTCTCCACAATGATGTAATTCTGGTTGATTGCTCCATCTTCAAGGGGTAGTTTTGAGGTTATGACTCGGGTTTATTTGTCTCAGGAAAGTTGTATTCAGTTTTTAAGGATAAGATTAGAGATAGAACTGAGGTGATGTGCGTAGGTGTCTGTTTCCCATCATACCTCGGCACCCATAGCCCATGCAGCGAGCACGTGGCGGCAGAAGTTGAGCTTGCGCGGCTTCATCTTGTCATCACAGGAGCCGCTGTACTCTGGAACATCGTGGACATCCGGAGAACACTCAAACACTTCTATGTGATGCACGATGGCCTCGTTACCTGGAGTTATCACTGACTCATACTGACAGACACAGAGAGAGGTGGAAAAAGAAACAAGTGAAAAAGAGAGAGAGTCTTGTTGTTTTATGTGTATTTTTTTTCTGGCAGTAGAGAGTTGTGGCAATATTGTTACCATAGACGGGTATGCCAATAAAAACATCTGAAATTATTTATATGCAAGATACTGTGCAGTAGCTTCCATATTTTCCATTTTTTTGTTCACATTTCATAACAGCACATATACCAGATCTATTTCAAAGAGGACAAAAATAAGAATGTGAGGTGATATGTTGTTTGTGTTTATGCTTTTTCTTAGATTAATGCTTCTTCTTTCTAACCATGACAATGCGGCTCTTGTTTTGTTAGGCCCAGCTGGTAAACAAGGAGCAATAATAGCTGCCTGTGCACGATCTCCATCTGAAACACCCACTCTACTTGGTGTAAATAAACTCTGTTAAGTGTTTCCATTTTTAGAGGCATTTATACCATAACAATGTGGTTCTTGGGCATGTTTTCAGGCAGCTTCTGCAGGAAGCACCAATAGGTGGTCTCTTGATTTGGTATGATGACATTTGGGGACAAGACATCCAGCGTCTTCACGTCTGGAGGCAGTGTGGGCGAGGGCGTGTCGGGCCGCAGCATCAACACTCTCTGTACTCCCGTGTGGATCCGGGACAGGTTCAGCTGCTCCAGTGAGGCGAGCGGTTGATCCAAGAATCCATAGATGATGTGCACAGTTCCCTCCTGATCGATCAAAAGACAACAAATCAGAAAAGAAAGCGCCAAGCAGAACAGGAACAACAGGGAGGTGTATTTCAAATTAATGGTCTCTGGTGATTATTATTATTTGGCAGAAATGCCTGCTGAAGCAAACACAGAGAACTTTTTATTATGCTGTCATAGTGATGAGCGTCAGCTTTTTATCTGCAGCTTTCAAGGTCTGATGTGGTACCATGGAAACTATAATCATTATAATGAATGCTTCAGTGGACTGTCATTCCAACTTTCTGAGTATTTTATGTCCACACCTGAAATCATGAACTCTCCATGATAACCAGTCTCACTGCTTTCTTTCATTTGCTCTACAGTGCGAATACACTGCCTCATTCTTTTTACACACATGCGTGCAAACACCACCTTTCCCGCCTTCCTCCCATGTCATCTGCCTCTTCCCACCACCTGTTAACTCTGTCAAGTTCAGTCAGTTCAGGATTGGCAGACGTTATTCCGGCTTGAGGCCACATGTGACATATAAAGCAACATGTGAGTGTGTGCCCTTTACATGTACTGGGGTAAGAATGGAGGGGTAACATCAATGGAGAGGAAAAAATTCTACTGTAAACAAGTCAAACAGGATCTGTATAGCACTTTTCATACAGGTTAGTGCAGTTCAAATTTCATTGCAGATGACAAATGAATAAGACGGCAGACAGATAAACACTAAGGCAGACCTCTGACAGCAGAGCGCTGCAGTAGCAGCAAGGAAGAGAATCGCATGATGCCTTAGCCAGTAAGGTTGAACAAAGAGGAGCTAAACTCAAAAGCACGACTCGTGAGACAGTTTTAAGTTTCCAAAAATCAAGGTCTTTGCTTAGGAGAAGGTTCGGTGCACAGGCAGGCAGAAGATCAAGCAAACAAAATCCAATAGAGGGCTAGGCAACAACAAGGTAAAAAGACAGACAGAGGTAAAACACGGGAACACTAACACTTGGAATGCTTGACTCAAAGGACAATGGTAAAGATACACAGACAACAGGGAACACAGAGACTAAATACACAAGGGGAGGGGGGACAATGACACATTGGGGAAACCAATTAGGGAGGGACAGGGGATCACATAGGCAGGACGTGGGGATCTGAAATGAGAGGAGAGGTGAGTATCACAGAATAAAACAGGGACAGTAACAATATATGAATCTAAAGAAGACATGGTCTAGGGCGCTGGACGAGACCTGACATCAGCACACCAGCCTTAACATATAGGATTCTTAAATACTGTGTGCACATTTATTCAAGTCAACTGTTGCTGCTGATTCTTTTGGAAGGTTTTTACATTTTCTGCAATCTGAATATACTGCAGAAAGGGGAGCAAAAGAGAGGCCAAACCAAATTTATACTTACATAAACCAATCAAAGAAAGATAGAGCCTCTCTGTACCCAGCAGCACAGAGTATTGATGTTGCAAGTCCAAAAAACAATTTATATTCACAGTCCCACTCTGAAACTAATAGACCCACACTCTGCTCCCCTGACGTGTACACAGACCCGCAGACGCTGTGAAAGAATAAACTTTACACACCTCTATGAGATAGTCTCTGGGATCACAGGTGCTGAACGGTCTTTTGAAGAGCAGGTAGAATCCGTCAGGTTTCTGTGTGGCCTCGATCAGCTCGTAGTCTTGTTGGCTGTCCAGTGAAACGTGGCCCTCGCTGTCGCTCCACGCGTCCTGACGACAAGACATTTAAGAGCACATTATTGTATTTTATTCATCACATATAGTCAGGATTGCAACTGGGGAGAGATCAGACTATTAATAACCTTTTCTTACCTGTGAATTTGAGTAATGACTTAGGGTTAAATACATTTCAGGGGAGTTGTGTGTCCATGCAAACCAGGTTGGAGAGCTATAGTAAATACAATGTGCAGATACAAATTTGTCAAATTATACAAAAAAAGTAGCCAGTAGTTGCAGAAAAATGTTTAAAGGGGAGACTTTATTGAGAGAAAATGTCACTTGGTAAATAAAGGTCATTAGCTACAGGGAAAAATAATGTTGCTGTGATTTCCTCATTTCGAAATTCACACAAACCGACACAGTTTCAAAGGTTTGTTTAGAGGCGGATTATGATACAATTAATGAAAGAAATGAGTGAATCTACGGCGGCTCGTGTTGCGAAACCTTCCCAACCCGGTGCACAAGATTCCTCTTCTCTGCCAGGAGGCTTTGCAACAGCTCCGTCTATCTGCTTCTGTTATCTTTCTCACATTCATATCTGTCCAGAATAGCACCTAAGATCTCTCTCTTTATTTCTGTCTCCCTCTCTCTACGTGCCTCTTATATAACTGTTCTATGCAAACTGCAATTCTGAAGCCAACGATTTTGAAAATACATATAGTACATACAGTACATATAAATCTAATGAAAAAATATGGGCAGTAAAGAGCATGTGTGATGTGTGTTACATGTCTGTGAGCGGAACAGCTGTGACCTCTGCGCATGGTTGACAGACATATCTTGACTATTTATATGTATTAAGTTTTTGGTTCTAGTTATCTTTTCAGCTTAGAGAAGGCTTCAGTTCGGTCAGCTTGTGGTGTAGTTTTTAAATCCCTGATTGACTTTCAAGTTGGGACCCTTGAGAAAAAATATGCTTGGTTAAAGGATAGGTTAACTTTTTTTTCCCTGCACTCAAACAGTTTTTGTTCACTCTAATAATTCTTCCTGTCCTTAAACACACCCCTTGTCCAGTGTAACTCCAATGCCCCATTTACACCTGATATATACATGAGATCTGGATACATTGTCTGGATAATAGCACTCAATCCATGGGCCTTTGCATTTACACCCGGTATACAGCAGGAAGCGGTGGTTAGGTGACCTTTCAAAATACGTTTTTTTCTTAAGATTGTGTTCATGCCTTACTGACTGCAACATCGTGCAAGCCAGACCATTTGGCCGATTTGACCCCATTTCAATCATCATGCATTCTGTGTGCATTAACCTGTTTTGTTCCTTATCCAGGTAACAGATGATACATGATAAGTATAGAAAAAAAGATGTTTCCCTGAACACTTTACATGCCGAGCTTTGGCGTAGAGACATCAACACAAAGAGAGAGTTACATACTAAAATGACTTTGCCTTTGGGAGATACTCAATTCATTGATCTAACTCAGACTGCTGAAGCCTTCAGCTGAACTTCGACCCCACCATCACCTACATTAAAATCACCAGTATGGAGAGTATAATAATCTTTACTTAAAACAGTTTCAGTGTGCATGTGGGCAAGTGAGTACTGTTGTCAGACAAACATTTATCCTTCTGCTTATTTTATGTTCAGGTAGGGAGTTTACAGATGAAAGTACCCTGACTTGTCCATTCAAAAATTCCTGAAGGCGTAAAGAAAATCTATCATTCCCATGAAATTGTCAGCATGTCTCCTGTTTTACTGTCTGTACTTAGAAATGTGCTTCAAGTCACCTCACTGAAGAAAAGAACAAGAGAAAAGAAAAAAAACCTCTCCTCTGTCGTCATATCTCCGGTAAGTTATGTCAGGACAAGATGTTAAAATTCAAGTCTCCGTACCCTGATTTGAATACATTGATTTAAAAAAAGGATTTTAGCAATCCATGAACTGGAGCATATCTAAAATGTGCCTGGCTTTGTGAGAAGCAACGTTTAGTGTGTGTGTCTGTGTGTGTGTGTCTGTGTGTGTGTGTGTATGTGTGTGTGTGTGCACGAGTGAGCCAGCCAAAGAGAGAGGGAGAGAGAGAGGAGGACTGTAGCTGTGACCTTTCTTCTGCCGGTAGTTTTAGCCTCCTGAGGGAAGAGAGGCAGGCGGGGAAAGGAGAAGAAGACAGTCGGGCAGCACAGAGGAGATCAATTTAACAAGAGAATACTTTACAGTGACGTGAGTGGTACATTATGGTGGCTTAATTCGAAACTGCAGGGACACGCTACGCTGGGATTTGAGTAACTCGAAGGGAAACGAGAGTGAGTTTAGAAATGAGGTAGAGATGAATCCGAGGCTCAAAGCTTCTGTTCATGTAAATGTATGTCATGCATTGTTTCCAGTTCTTCCCCCTTATGCACCTACAATGAAGATTTGTTGGCTGTAAAAATACTTTGTTAGCTACATTTATTTAATTATGTTATAATTTACTTAAAAGCTAATTGTAAAGGCTAAATGCAAATCTAAGTGTTAATCCCATCCTTCTGAAACTACCAGTGTGACAGATGGACAAAGTAAATATGTGCCTGTTAAAAGAAGTAATAGCAAAAACAAATTTTAGTTATGGATGCTCTGGTTGGACTTTTTTTTTTAAAGAAGTTGTAATAGTTAAAAAAAAAAAGTAAGACTTTTAACAGAAGAAGACCACAGCAGTAGGCCCAAACTTAAAGCTGCCGGTTAATAATGTTTTAACCCATTAACCACTACAATACACAAATTTCTCAGTTCATATTAGTTAATGTAATATGAAATTTGTTTTGTAGATTAACACCATTTACTGATGTTAACTGAGGTCAAGAAAATAATTGAAATAATGTATCAATTATTGGATGTCTGTATTGCCAGGCATTGATGAGAGAAACTATTTGCATGATGCCTGTAGCTGTGTGTGTGTAGCTGAGTGATTCTTCTGCATGGTGGAGTGATATACCTTAAGGGGAAAAAAAACTGATGTGATGTAAAATAACAAGTATGAAAAAAGGCTGTCTCTGTGCTAACTTATGATCCCAATGTATGTCATGCATTTACTCATCAATCAGATGTTGGTAGATAGAAAAGGTTTCTTCCCAAGGAGGAAGAATCCAAATTGGTGCTGGATCATTTTTAACTGCAATTCGCCCTGCTCACTGTCTCGCATTAATATTTCCACATAAACCCTGTGGACAAAATGCACATGAGAAGGAACATAAACAGGATTTTCATAGCAAGACTAAATGTTTTTCACAAAACTATATCGGGAAAAATTTCAGCAAATGAAATCTTTGTTAAAAAGGCTGGTGTGTGGCGAAATGAAAATGGGGCATTTTACACATCTTAATCAGCACAGGATTCAATTTTGATATGCTAATGTCTGCTAATGATTCCCCGGTGAACTTCAGCTATTAGTGCAGTTTGAGTGATTTCTAATTAGCAGGGGCAGATAACATCCTTTGCGACTATGCGATCATGGAGCCGGTCGTCCGCCGGCTCCTCGCGCAAAAAAAACACCAATCTCACGCCCCAGGGACCTCAGACAGATGAGGAACACTAGGAAAGAGGGAAACCTCCACTCCTCAAGGACTTCCATGTAATCCCATTGCGTTTATGAATCTGACAAGTGAGCATCTAGAGAAAAATTGCAAGAGAGAGTGTGAAAGTGATTTTACACCTTCTGTATAGACCTGCTTGATATTCTCATCTTTTTGGAGGAAGCCTTGAGTCAGTCTGACTTTTCATAAATTTAACGCCCCAAATTCTTTTCAATTCAATCATTTGAAAGATTAGACAGATAACATATGTTCCAGGGCTGCTTACCCCAAAGTAGCTTTTAGTTCCCGAGTCCCACAGCACCACCAGGTCAGCGTTGGTCAGCTCGCCGCGGTCAGACATCCCCAGGATCACGCCGTGTTTGAGCTCCGCGACCCTCAGCTCCATGTAAATCTCCTCATTGGCGTAGCTGATGTTCCAGGCGAGTAGGAGCTCCCCGCGCGGGTCAAGGGGCACACGGAAAGGCATGGGGAGAGGTGGCAGAGGGCTGGAGCGGGTTGATGTAATGCTGGGCACTTCCACAGCGTTGGTGGGCGCCTGATAGGAGGCCACCAAGATCACCATGAGAGCTGCCAGAGCGGTGAAGTACATGATGGTGACGTCCTTAAGGCGAAGGTTCCTATTGAAGATCCTCATAGCCCCAATTAGGATCTCAATCAGCGTCAGTGGATCGATTTATTGTTTTGTCTTTTCGGTCTCTTGAGCCAAAGCAGATTTGGAAGTTCAATCCAGGAAGTTGTGAGGAAAGTTTGTTCTCTAAGCGCTGTTGTACCAATGTTGTAGTTCTCACCAAAACTCAAAAACTCTCTGGTTTCTTTTGCCTCGTCAGCTCTGCTCTGCTTTCTGGCCACAGTAGATTTCCCTCGCAGCGGTCAGGTGAGCTTGTTTAGTCTTTTCTTCCCATGTTTTCTATTCTCTCAGGCTCTCATTTTTTTTAAAAGACTTTGACTTTCCTTTGAGAATCACTAACTTTCCTGTCTTTAGGTTTCTCTGTTTTTTCAGCCCTTTTGGGTATTGTTTCTTGCTTCTGAGCAAACTGCTCTGTCTCTCTCTGTCTCATCCCCCTCCCTGCTTTTTAAGAGACTCCTCCCTTGCGAGTTGTCTGTTTTTATCCAGCCTAATGGTATTACATTTGTTGGGGAAAATTGGATTGTATCCTTTAAGCCCTCGGGTCAACCATGATTCTGCACATCTGCCAGCTCCTAATTGATCCAAATTCAACCATGGACATTATCAATGACAATCTGCTTAGACTAACTAAACTTTATTGCTTGCTCCATCTCTGTCTTTTTGTGCTTTGGTGAACATGTTTCAAACATTTTCTCGTACATGACCTGACAAAAAACATTCAGCGCACTATAGCTCTCACCTGGCAGCGAGCCCCCCGTGGAGGCGTAAACAAGGCATTAATGCATTAGGCACTTTCCTTAAGCCATCACCTGAGGCTGCAGAAGACCTAATCAAACTGTCAATTATAGGTTTCAAAAGCAAGAGGGACACATTCGGGTTGGTTTGAAAGGTTAGCGTAGCCCCTGTAGAAAAGTGTGCGCGCCCGTGTGTTTGTGTTTGGTGAGAAAAAGGTGAGTTACTGTGGACGAATGGATTTTATTGGATTTGAAGAGAAATGAAACACTCCTGCCCCCCCATCTTCTACACACATTTGAGAATCAATACAGTGTAAAAAGATTACACACAGGGAGCTTCACATGACGCAAAATCAGCAAAGAAAACGCTCAGTCGGAGAAAGAACTAAATCAAAATGAAACAAAACACGTACAGTTATATAAAAACGCACATGTACACATAAATACACACCTAAAAATTTGATAGCTTAATATTTACACACACATTTAGGCATTGTAGAAATCAGCACAATCAACTACAGATATATCAAATATACAGGATGAACTTGTGTTGGTACATCATGTCCTGTTCTGTATAGATGAGTCAATATTTAACAAGTTCTGTGTTAAGCTCATTATCAAATGTGCTGTTGGGTGAATTCAAATTCTGCACGTGTTGGATTAAATTTTGTATATGACGTCAAAACTATTGAATGCTTTGTCCGGAAGAGGCTCATAAATGGAGAGGTTTGGATGTGAGCTGAAAACAGAGCAGAGCAGAAAGGCACAGGCTGGTATTGTGTTGGTTAATGCAATAAAGTCTATTAGTCCCTGAGGCACAAACAGAGACGCGTGTGTCCTTCTAATGTCTCTGGCCTTCATGTGAGGCTTAATAATCTCTTTCTTTATATGTCTTTTGTGTTTCATTTAATCTTTGACACCATCACGCTTCTACCTCTTTAAAAGTCAGTCTGCTCTCTATTACTGCTCATCACTCTCTCCCACTCTCTTCCTGCCTTCCCATTTCTCCTACATGCACACTTATCTTTCCGCTGCCGCTACTGATGTGTCAGCAAACATAAACGAGACAAGACGCCGTAAAGTCGACTGTGATCCGGAGGGAACGACATAAAAAAGGGGGGGGATGGAAAGGGGGGTGGGTGGGGGAGAACAGTTTTTTGGGAGAGAATGATGATCCTTTGTGTAATCGTGCCTGTGTGTGTTTATGCAAAAAGCCTGGGGGTCTATTTGACATTATCCTGCCTAGAACAATCCAGATTCTGCCACCAAAACTTTCCCATCAGGCCTTGCTTTCAGTTTTAGGAAAATATCATGCATGGACACACAAAGAGGCAAAATAATTAGGAGTCTGTGCGACAAATGATCCATAGCTTAACATAGTTTTATGTTGCCAAGTGCTACTGTTTTCTGTTATGCATTTCATTTAGGGTATAATTATGTAAATATAAAGCAATACTATATAATAGTCCTGCAACATGTTCATCACTGATTTAGCTCTTTGGTGACCTCTGTTGTCTTGTACTAAGTTATAGGACTGAATATACACAGAAATTGGACAAAATAGCATTACAGCTCTCAATATAATGCAACATCAAAGAAACCCAGAAACCAGAAACTACAGCCTTAATAATTAGGAGAGGTGACGACAATTTTCTGATAAAGTCTCAAACAAGCTTCACAAAAAGTATGGCTGGATTAACCTGTTAGGAGGCTTACGTTTGGCCCCTGTTGAACCCCGTCTCCTTCATTATACTGTATGCCCAGAGATCAGTGCTGGAATGTAATTTAATACATTTACTCAAGTACTGTACTTAAGAACAAGTTCGCAGTATATAGTATTTCCATTTTGTGCAAACATATACTTTTACTCCACTACATCTCACAGCTTTAGTTTCTTGTTACTTTATCAGATTTCATTCCGTTCCTGTCTAGTAAAAACCATATATCTCTGGATTAATTTAGCTGAAGGATTAAATGTTCCTTTATGGGTTGAGAAAATTCTCCTACTTCTTAAACTAGTTAAACTCTTTAAAAAGCCTCTTGGATTAGCTGAAAAATGCAGTGTCACAAACCCAAAAGTATGACTGTTTTTCTGAACTTGTCAAAAGTTGACTATTGAGAGATATGTAGTTTTCACAGGATGAACTTATAGAATATGATGCATTGCCTTAGATAAAACCAGGGACAGATGTACAATGTTTCCAAATCAGAGGCTATACTTTACACAGCGAGGCCAGGTGTTATGTGGGGTTAGCTATTGTTGTGTTAGATTGTAACTTACCCAGAAGTTTGCATGGTGTTGTTAGTCACATTAACTTTGTCTGCAGTCAAATATCATCCAGGTAGTCAGATCTCTTCTGGGATCTCTGGTGTCGATGCAGTGTAGTATTTTCAAGTTGCACTTCAGGGAGCAATCAGATTTTAGCTGGGGCCGACCCCACCCCACCCCCCACCCCCCGTCTCTGGATCTGCCCATAAATTAAAATACCCAACAGTATACGAAGTAGATACAATCAGCCATCTTTAAACAACTAAAGCATTAAAATTCAACATTAATGCATTAATATTGACCCAAGAACATTATACACAATAGTAAAACACTGACAGAGAGTACTTTCATTTTTGATACCTTTAGTCAATGTGCTATACTTTTACCTCAGTTAGGTCTGAATAGACTTTTACTTGAGGTGGAGCATTTTCACGGTGTAGTATTACTTTTACCTCTGCAAAGGATCTGAATACTCCCTCCACCTCTGCCAACCAGTATTCCTATTACAGAAGAAACAGCACCTGAACCTGGCAACAATTCGATAAAACACTTTTATTTTATTGTAAAAGGTATTCAATCTGAAATGTTACACAGGTGCCCTACAGTACAGCGCCACATTGTTAGGTGATAATATGGGGTCTGTCTCACTTGATGAACAGCAGCCACAGTGGCTACTAGAGGCAAATACAGGATATTGGTAAATGCTAAAATGTAATGTAACAGAATCACAAGTATTAGAGTCGCAAAGTCAGCAAAATAACTCAGTAAAGTCAGTTACACTGCAATTTACATCTAAAATTTGCTAAACTAAAAAATCTAAACATTAGCTCGTGTTAGCCACCGTCGGCTACAGACCAAGCAAGGCTGCAACAAAATAATTTAGTTACACCTAATGAAAGCTAAATTTAAATTCTGTTATTGAGCAGAACAAGAAATAAATACAAGCTGTGAATATGAGTTGAGCTGACTTTGCCACTCTGA
>JBBMOC010000034.1:3407950-3482950 GCA_037975185.1 Centropyge bicolor | reverse complement strand
TTCTCCTCACTTCAACCAGAAGATTTATAATTCATTCTAGTCCATATACATCTCAGTCCTATATGAACATGTACCACAGTATGCTTTCTCGAAGCTTGCATGAAACCACAGCCAAGATACAGTCTAGCATTAACAGATATACAAACAGGCAGAAACACAGAGGAGAAAGGGGGAGTAGAGGCGAGGGAGAGGTTCAGAGAGGTGCTTTGTATGACAGACTCGCTGGCTGGCCAGCTCGCCACATGCTGACAAAACAGCATGGCTTGTGAGCCACAGCTACTGTCACCAACTGTTAGCCATGGTCATATCCAAACTGTTTGCTTCTGATATTTTTAGGCCGGGTGGAAATGCATCTCAAGCGGCATTAAGGCCGTGCAGCATGAAAAACCGAGAAATGCTGTTTAAAATGACAAAATTATTTTAGGCAAGGAAACATAACCCACCACCCACTGAGTGTTTTGGAAACAGTGTGGTGGATGAGGTAATAACCAACCAGCTAAAATGTGAACCCACCAGTGTGGCTGGGAAGATTAAATTGCTGCTTCTACAGTATTTAAAAACAGCACAGGGGAGCTGTACATTGGGCCAAAAAAAAGAATTTGCTCAAGCTCTGTTAGAATATGTATAAAAATCTAGAGAATTACTGTAGTTGTGTGTCATAAGAATGATTGAGAACAGTTATGACATAGACCGTGGAACCTGGAAAATAACTTTGATTTAAGTATCATCACAATGTAACACAGTCTTCACCTGTTGGAGAATCAAAACACTGTTATGCTGCTTCAGTCCACCTTCGGCTTTATTGTATGATTCATCATACATCATTACTCTCTACTTTATGTGTATCAGCAGACATGATTCGCTGTTATTGACATTACCTGAGCTAATGTCTGACCCCTTCCTTGTCCACTGAAAAGTTTGAAATCAATCATAACCAGTCACCATATCTCTTGCTCTCTATCTCCACCAACTAAGCCCCAAATGATTGAATATCTTTTGGAAGAATCTCACTTGTTACACCAACGCTTCACAAGGCTGCTTAATGAATGATTTTCCTTTAATTTCCTGTGGGGCAAAGAGGGGTGAAGGTTGCACACTTAGTCAGATTGATACCTGGGAGTCCTCTGGTGTAGGATCTTCATTGAGCTACACTGAATTCAGTTATGATGTCTCTGCTTTTAGTTTTAGCTTCACAGTAACTGGTTTGAAACACTCTAATAAAAAACACACTGAAATAGTATGACCTGAAGCGAGTATAGGGAATGACAACTGGGATGAAATACATGTTGTGAGCTAAAAAGAAAATGAACACACACACACACACACACACACACACACACACACACACACACACACATCTGCTTTTAAAGGGCCTACAACAATAAAAAACACAAGGCGGGGCTTGTGTTCCCATGGTGACTTCCTCAGTGACCCTTGGAACAACCTTGGCCCCCTGGGAGATCAGTCATACTCCTGCGTACACACACACACACACACGCACACACATACACACACACACACACACGAGTCCCCCTCGGAGCATGACTATGAGTGACTGTGTGTTTCTAGTCTGCTCACTGCTGCTGCTCTGCTAGTCATTACAGCAGGGCAGGGATGAGGAGAGAGAGAGAGAGAGAGAGGGAGAGAGAGGGAGGTGAAGGACAAGCAGATGAGTGGGATGGAGAAGCAAATTTCAAAGACAGATGGGTGATGAAAAAAGATGAAGAAAGGTGTAGAGAAAAGAGTGCATATAAAATAGGGAGAGGAGAAGGAGAAGAGGAGGGAAGGTTTAAACACTGGCAGAATAGTCAAGAGTGAATGCAATTACAGAGGCACTACTTCTTTTTTTCTGGGCATTTAAAGTGTACTCACATATCAGCTTAATTGCCTTTAAAATGCACTACTGGGAGGGGGGATCATGGTAGATCCGCTGTGGTCGAGATAAAGAGGAGTGGAGTGGACGGATTGAGACTGGGGGAAGGGAAATATGGCTGCTCAATGATCATGTTAAACAGTCACCACCCGTTCCTCCCTTCCTCCACCCGTCTCTCCTCCCCTCCCCCTCGGCACCATGCTCTGCTCTCCCCTCGCAGCTACACCCTGATGTGCTCACACATCACGCTCACGCACAGATGGGTTCCCACGCAGACACCGATATCACCGGCACACGCACATCCACGAGCGCACACAGGCACACACAAGCCACTGGTCAGCTGCCCTCATCCCAATGAGTGATTGTAAAGAAAAAAAAAAACCCTGAAGCTCATTCCAAAGAGTAGAAGTGAGGAAGAGGGTGAGAAGAAACAGCAGCAGAAGAACAGCTGCTGTTCCTCTGTGTATCCTTCCCTTCCTGTGCCTCATCACATGGCAGCTTCACTATCGTGTGTGTCTGTGAATTATCATGCACATATGATAGGAATAGTGCCAATAATGGTATTGGCCAACATGGGGAACAAAAGCCTTCATTTTTAATGTGAGTCATTTGGGTTTTTTTTTTTCCAAAATGGGCTTCAATTCCATAGTTTTAGCCATAATTTATAGCAACTTTTATAGCTGAAATCTGGACACAAGATGGCATGGCCAGACACATTTAAGAATGAGGCCAAGCAAAACGAGCAGGCTGACAGGTTGTAAACAAACCCCAGTGTATTCCACTTCTAAAAGGAATTAGTTTGAAGTTTAAAGTGTCCATTAAAGTTGAAAATCTGTATACTCATAATCACATTAAATAGATAGGGACAAAGATCCTGGAGGTAGCTCTGCAAAGAGTAATAGCTGTTTACAATGGAGGGTTTGGCTAATAATTTTAAGATTTCTGTTTTACCTCCCATTTATTTCCTCCTTCTAAGTAAGTATGTCAATATGATGAACCCAACCATGTCAGGCTGTTTAATCACCACACCCCCCTGGACCCCGCTGATGCTGTGATGTCAGATCTCAGCATTTGATGTGGTAAAATAACTTCCAGGAACGATGGTTGAAGCTACAAAGAAGCAAGACTATATGTGAAAATGTTGAACTTTCCTTTAAGCCTTGCACAGCTGGCCCGTCTGTCTATATGGCCCGCAGCATGCTGCATATTATACGCTAAATATAAAGGCAGACGGTTTGCTGCTTAGAGTAAGTCTTCAATTTACATAACCAACAATATACAGCAGATTTCCAAGAAGCCGTGGGGCTTTCTCATTACAAACTTTATTGTCCAAAGTCTTTTTTTTTCCCTTTTATAAAACCTACACGCTCATCATGGGAACAGCCAAGTTTAGCCGTATAACGTTAAATCTGAGACCAAAAAAAGTTGCCAACGTCAACACGGCCCTTTTGGAAAGTGATGAAGCAAAAAGAATTCAAGAACAAGCAAGCTCAGCAAGGTCGCGACGCTCTCCCTGCCAGAAGAGTTGATCACAACAAAAGTGCACATGAGGAGAGAGATTCTCATTCATAAACATCTCTCTTTCCGATGTGTTGTATCTTATTTTGCACCTCTGCAAATCTGCCCGACTGCACTGTGCTTCGTTTTTTTTTGTCAGCTTTGAGATTAGCATGGAGGGTGCGAGCTGGCAAAAAGTTGGTTCAAGTACAATAAGGCTCGAACTTTTATGGGTAAACCACCCACTCAAACAACAGAAAAGGCGATGGTAAAATGTCAGTCTGTAATAGCACCGTCGCCATAGTAACAGAAGACCCGTTGGTACTTTTACACACGCTGCCTCTTGAGCACTGACCATTAGCACTAACAGCCAAGCAATCATCAGCCTTCAGCTTTTAGCACATTTCCTTCAACCGTCTATACGTCTCATTGAGGACATGTGCATCCATCCTCTCAAAGGTGCCCTCTGCTGCCTTTTCTTCTTCATCCATCCCTACCGCACTTCTACATCTTCTCCTCCTCTCCTTTCGTTCTGCGTCCTCCCTTTCTTTCTACCATCTTTCATTCCTGTCTACACCCGCTAATCACTCTCCTTCATGCTGTCTTTTTTCCATCTTGGCCTTCTCTACCTCTTTGTTCGCTTTCCAAGGTTTAATCATACTGTTGCTCCTGCATGGACCTTTAAAGGCAAACACACACACACACACACATGCAGTAGACACGTGCGAAGAGATAAAATCAAGCACAGTACTGGAAATATCGTGCTTTTGATGTTTACTCATGCCTCACATATGATGTCTCCTTTCAGGACCTCTTTCTCAATTCTTGATGTTATGTACACAGGCATGTGAGCCAAACTTTTTTTTTTTCCATCACATGTGTAAGTCACGCGTGTCAGATAAGAAAAGCAAGGAAAATTCAGAGATTAAAGCTCCACATAACTCAGTCTGATTTTCCTAGATAAATCCTTTTCCGGCATCATCATAGATTTTTATCAAAAACTGCACCTGTCTACCGAAACTCAAGCAGATAAAAGCATCATGGCAAAAATAAAAGACATGTTGTTCACCGTGCAGGAGCTCACATCGGAAGTAGGTTTCTCTAAACTAATTTCCACACTGCGCTAACCGGTTGCTGTGTGGAAAGCAGAAAAGAGCATCCATGTTAAATCCTGGCTGTGATCTGCAAAAAGTCCACCAAACTAAACTTCAAAAAAATCTGCTGTTTTGCCCTGACGCCCCATCGGCAAAACAACACCGTCGGTGCCTTCCAAAACCGTTTCAATTGCCTCTTAAAAAACTGATTCATATGAATGTTTTTTGATCTGACGCTGCTTTTTGTTGGCAACAAAGGAACCCAACATTAAGTGCTGGTAGGAAACACAAACAGTTGATGCTCATATCAAAGTCAAATGCATTTTGCGGCGCTATAACAGCATCACATTACTGCTGCCTTTGTTCCTGACAGACAAGATTTGTAATTTGCACTTCAACTCAAGGCCTTTGCCTGATAAAAGTAAACATAGGTTAAGCCTGACATTAAAGGCAATATTTGCATGCAAGTCGAGGCTCAAAGCTCTGCACCGGTGAAGTGGCATTTTCCTGAAGCACTGTGTTTTTTACCATGTCTGTGCCAGCTTGGTATTTTTGTGACTCGCAGAGCGCCACAGTTGGAGGGCAGGCACAGGAGAGTGTGTGCTTTAGGCAGTCCAGTGTCGTACTGCAGTTTTGGTGTTATGTGCCTTCTGCCATCCACCTGCTTAGACCAGGTCAGTGGCACACTCTAACTCTAACTGAACTTTATGCCCTACATCTGGTTTAACTGGAATATTTCTCAATGTCTTGCAAGACTCAGGGAAAGAGAGCAAGTCAGTGAAATAGTAAGACAGAGAGAGAGAGAGAGTATCTGAAAATCTGGTTCTGGAAGAAGAGCAGATAAAACTTTCTAAGAACATAAAGTATTCAAGACAGTCTCATATCTGATGAGTTTTTATGTGTGCATATTTGTGTGTGTATCTGTCTCAGTCCCCGCAGTGCATTTTGCCATATGTCACAGCTTTGTGATTTCATCAGTGCCTCAGATAGTTACGGCTGAATCTCCTGCAATTCGTCTGAGTGGTGTAGCGTCTTGTAAATACCGTGTTTGCTCGACTGATTGTGCTTTGAATATGCAATGGACGTACAGCGGGATCTATCAATCTCCATGTCAGAGGCGCTTGTCTCGTGGGTGGCACTGCTGTTCAAAGTGCTGTTTGAAACAGAGGCCTGCCCGTGCTCCCCAAGGCAGTGTGCATCAGCCGAACAGACAGGGAGCAAGAGTGGTGGGGAGCAGACTGGGAGACAAAGGCAGCAAAGTTAATGGAAGGAGAGGCTAAACAGAGAAACAAAGGCCACGGGAGAAAGAGACAGAGCGAGAGCAGGTGGAGATAGGGAGGCAGTGGGAAGCAAAAGCAAGGGAAAGATGACAAAAAGTGAATGACATGACTGGCACTGTGCCAAGAATATGGATAAGGATGTATAAAGATGAAGGAGAGCAGCAGAGCGGTGCAGGTGCCCAGCTGCCCTCACAGGAAGCCAAATATACTCACACACAGGCAGATGCAAGACAATTTAGTCTATATTGCAAACACCCCCTTATTCATATTCGTAAATATATACACACACAGATAACTTGCTGTAAGTCTTTTACACTAACACTCATAGAACTGCTGCCAAGAGTGCTTACTTACAGCTGTGATCCTCTCCTCTCCTGTCGTCTCCTCCTGTCCTCTCCTCTCCTCTTCTCTCCTCTGGAGCAACTGAAGTTGTGCAGCAGTGAGCGCTGAGATAACCAGGTTATGATTTTTTAATACGCCTTGACCTTCACCACACCACTTCTTGTCTCACTACATTTACTGTGGCATCTGGCCAGATGTGTGTACGTATTTGCAAAGCACAAGTACTTATCTCTTCGGTGCTGTCTGGTGCATTTTAATGCATGTAGTTTGTGTGTCCTTGACGTACTTGGAGCTCAGAACTCTATATTCACATAGTCTGCAAAAAAAAACTACCTTTCTTTCAGCCTCCTCTCCTCTGATGCTGACATTTTTCTTCTGATTTAAAAGGATTACAGATAAATAGCTAGAACACATGAAAAGCCCTTCAATACAAGCTCTAGCTAAACTGTTGCAATATCCATCAAGGACTGTTGATAATAAGAAAAGTCTGATAAAAAAAAGTGACAACCAGTGTGTTACAGAATGCCCTCGACTTTAGTTCAACTTAGAGAAGTGCAGTGAGGCCACAGAAGATTATATTTCCACATACAAAAATGGTTTTATACATTAACATTTTCAAAACCTAGACCTTGTGCTGATAAATGGGGCTGTGTCCTTTCTGTTCTCTGCAAAACTTTGTTTGACAAGTTGATAGGCAGTGACAGGGGGCAGGTTTAAGAAAGTCTGACTTAGCCCTGAACTCTGAATTGACGAGGCCTGACATGGGGAACTTAGACTTTTTGATCCAGACCAGCTGAACAGAATTAGTTTAATTAAGTCTGAGTATGTTAAGTCGCAGTTGTCTGTGTGTGCATGCACAGATACATGACAATGCAAACCATGACTTTACCTCAAAAAACAGGAGTGGAGAAAGGAGTCATGTGATTGTTTGCTGATCAGTGTCTTATGTGTATAAAGCTTCATAGAGATTTGTACAGATGTTTGTCTGAGCAGAGGATGATTCCATCACTGCCTTTGTCCACTGATGATAAAAGCAGTCAAGTTAAAGATAGTCCTCGGGTATGGAACTAATGTATACCTGGGATTTCGATGTTTCTAAAGATGTAAATTACCGCAAATGTGTTGTGATATGTGCTTTGATACTTACTGTATGAATGAGGAAATTAAGTGTCAGACAGCTCGTTCAGGCTCAGCAAGAGGGGAGGAGTCAGAGAGAAAGTCAGAGTGTGTTGAAGAAAACCTGCCAGCAACCAGGTTAAGTCCACCGAGTATGTTACTACCAGAGTTTAAGTTACCTTTGCTTCTGGAACAGAAAAAAAAGAAAAATGATTCCCTCATGTCAGGCTTAGCAAGTTTCACTAGACCAGCTTTCTGAAACAGTGCCTTGAGGTGTTCACACACACACACAGAAGAAGGTAGGATAAGAAAGCTAACATTATCTGTGAACTGTGAAATGATGTCCTGCAGATAGTTTCTGAGTTGAATAGCTCCAAACTGGGAAAAAAGGAATGTCGAATCTGGTTTTGAATGTATTTTAAACTACTACTATTTTAATCTCACAGAAAGCAAAGAGATTTGCCACAAGCAGTTAGATTAGCACACTTTGTTGTAAATGTACATCTGTGCCTTTGTGCATGTCGACATTGAGACAACTACTGTAGTATATATCCAAAAGTAAACCTACACCTACAACAGCTCTGTCACATTCAGTAGTAGGAAGTCATGCAACCAAACACATTTATTGGAATTCTTTATGTGAGATGGAGCATTGCATCTCAACTTGATCCACTATGCTGTGAAAGCCAGCAGGTCCAGATGTGATCGCACTGTCACTCTGGCATATGTGACATTGTTGTGTAATAGTTTTAGTCATTAATGTAACTTTATATAGATTTGAATTCAGAGCTACTTTTTATAGCCTACTTTGCTGTGTGTACTGTATAGTTTCATAGGTGCAATAGGTCTCCAAACAAGTACTTGTACTCGCACATGTCATGTACATCTTGCACATTGTGTCATGTAATAGATATACCTTTGTTTGTTCCACAGTGGGGAATGTACTGTATAACAATTTGCCGATTATCTGAGACACATGCTTCAAGCCCCAACCCAGGGCTGAAATCATATGTACCACACAGTTGCTTGGGGAGAGGGAGCAAAAGCAATGTAAGCAAAAAGTCTAAAATTGGAATAATCTGATTGTCAAGTGTCAAGGAGCAAATGTAATTTAATGGTGTCTTATCTAATTCAGGAAGAGGCAAAGGAATTACTGGGAACTGTATTACCCTGAACACACCGTGTAGCCAGGGGGAAGGCTTGTGTGTTTGTGTGTGTCCTTGCATATTATTCCACGTTTGAGTGTTTTGCAGTAACATGTTAATCTGTCATAGGGGCAGACTCAGCGCAGTCTTACGAGCTCGCTGTTTGCATGGCTAACATTTTTCACGCTAAGAGGTCCTAAAGGAGCTCTGAGTGTCACAACAAACTGTCTCCTCTGTCACTGCGATTTCTCAGGAGCAGACGTGACTGACATTGAACTTATAAACCAGGAGTGAACCAGAGGCAGGCGGCAGCTATACTGTTATTATTCGGGCTAGAATAGAATAGACACATCTACTGTATGTGCACAGATATTGTGCAATGCCAGGGGTGAGCGAAATGTGCAAGGTTTGGGTTTTGTTTATTGCATTTCATTATTGTTGTTGTTATTATTTAATATAAAGGAACAAACAGTGAGGAGAGTTTGCATAAATATCTCTCGGCAGACAGATATTCTGTCATAAACAGCAGTTTATTTCTGAGGGGCCCCGAGACTGGAGACGCTGTCGAGTTGTAGCTCTGCTCTCTTCTCTGTTGTATTCATGCACCGCTAAGCAGAAATGGTAACTACTGTTCATGTTATTAAAGTGCTTGAGGTGTGCGAGTGTGTGTGTGAGGAGGTGATGCTGGAATAAATAGTTTGCTCCAAATGTATTCACACACAGACGCACTCAACTATGACCTGTATATTAAACTGAGGTATGCACACAAACACAACTCTCTATCTATATTCCCAAGTAAGCCTGTTTTCACTCAGTGTGTTGGTTGCAATTGTCACTTGATTACCATGTGTATCTAATGGCCTTGACACACCAAGCTGACATTCATCCATCCGGTGGCACTGGGCCATCGCTGAGCCTCTGTGGCAGACCACTGGCTGTAGTATTTGCAGTGTGTCCAGCACTGCTGGCACCAGTCAGGGCTCATCAGTGGCTGCTCATGAGCATGTTGAATCAGCAGCAGAGGAAGTCAGAGATATTGTATGCATTAGACTTAGACTTGTTAAAATACCTCTGATTCCAACACCTGTTGCTGTATTCTATGTTACTTACTTCCTTACTTGTTAGTTAATTGTATCCAGATGTTCATAAATCTATTTGACTCCTTAATGTGGAAAACCAATCTGTGTGCTCTGTAAAGCAGGATTTTTGCCTAGTATTTAGAACCAAAAGTAAAGATTAAGGCCTATATAGTAACAGCCACAGCCTTTTAAAAACCCTGAACATGTCTGCATGTTTCCGGGACGACAGCTGAAGTACACCGAGGACACCTTTTTACCGCTTGCGTCACTCAGTTTCAAGGCTAAGCACTGCTCTTCAATCCATCAACTGTGAAGTTCAAAGAACTAATATCTGCGAGCCAACTTCAGCTCCTGCTGGTGCCAAGATTATAGCCTGTCACACACAGACTAGTGGTATTATTTGCACAGCAGAGGGTATAGCATGACATGGCAGAGGGGAGGAGCAGGAAGTGCAGTGGCAGACTGGGGGAAAAAAAGTGATTATATGCAATTATTTTTCAGATGATTTGAAAGTGAAAGCTCATTTTCTTTAAGCAAAAGGCAATTCTGGAAAAAATGGTGTAGTCACAGATGACACCCTTTAAAAAGTTTTTTTTGTTAGACTTTCATCTGCAGTGAGAAACTATACATCATAAGAGGTAGCAAACTTTAAGGTTTGTACATTGTGTGCAACTTACATGAGGAGAGGTTTGTCTGCTGCTACGTTGCAGACACACACACACCAAACACACATGCTTTGACGTATCACTTCCTTTCCACTGACGTGATAAGAGCATTTATCAGAGCATAAGTGTGACGAGAAAGCGTAAAAGCATCGTCATAATGTGATTTTCTCCAGGAGCCGATTAAAGCACTTAACTGGGAAACAATCCGTGTCCTGTTACATTTCTGTACAAAGTATTAGAAATGACTCGGTGCGTACAGGTGACAGTTACAGTAGATCCCATATTGATTATGCATGCTAAAGTACATTAGTCACAAAAGATATTTATAGCTGAGAGGGAGAAGAGCACAGATTACAGGAGACTGTTTATAGCATTGAGAGAACTGACTTGTGGCTTAAGAGGATCTAAAGAAACATTAAAAAATAGAGTAATTTCTTCTTGACATGAGAAGATTTTAGTTTTCAGCATCCACAACATGGCAGTTTGGCAGGTTATTACTTCTTACCTATAGTGGCTGATTCCAAAAACCCATAGTGACAGGTGATGTCACCCCTTTGAAAAGGCTTCATTTTTTCCCAATTTGACAGCATTATAGTGCCACGACATTCCCAAACATTCCTAAAAATGGATTGGGAGCCCAGAGGAAAACCTTAATAGATATTGTCTAAAAATACACTATGCTCTGCAAAAGGACGTTTGCTTGCAGTGCATGCACGACACGTTTAAAGTTACAGGGCTCCTCCTACATCAGCATGCAATTTGAACTGGAAGAACTGAGCAAGGTCATTCAGATGGATGAGAGACATTTAGTGAGCTGTATAATTAAATGAAGAGACCCCCAGGTCAACGTTAAGTTTTTTTCCAAATGTCCTCACGGTGCTATATTCTTACTAGCCGAGAGCCATTTTTATGATATATCACTCATAGGGGGGCACTAATTACATAAACGTTGCCCAGGCAATACTAGCACACATGAGAAGGATAAAAACTATTCCAATCATCGCTGCACGAGAAATCTACTTCCTCTCTCTCCTGCATCCACAGTCCTGAACTCTCCCTTTTCCTCTCTGTCCGACCCCCTTTGGGATTTCCCAGACACCTGATTCAAGGTCAGAATTTGGGGTGAGCTAAGCCGGGCAGTGCCTTTCAGGAGAAGGATGAGGAAGGAGAGTT
The DNA here is from genome assembly GCA_037975185.1 of Centropyge bicolor. Taxonomy (NCBI): domain Eukaryota; kingdom Metazoa; phylum Chordata; class Actinopteri; family Pomacanthidae; genus Centropyge; species Centropyge bicolor. The sequence goes on along the minus strand of JBBMOC010000034.1, from coordinate 3,471,686 downwards.
TTACCCGAGGCCAGCTCTGTGTTGTCATTACTCTTGGAGCAGGGTGCAGGGACACAAAGAAACGGCAGCAAAAGAAATTTTTTGTGCATCCGGTGAAATTTTATGCTGGAACAGGGTGAGCCAGGAGGATGAGAGGGAGAATCAAGTGATGCTGCAGTCAGGGTCAGTGCAGCCAGACAGGATAATATTATGACAAGGATTAAGAGGGAATTTGTAAGCTTATTAAAAAATGTGTACTTCAGTCTATTAGTGTGTGAAGTTTGTGAAAGATTTCTTTATTACCACTTGCATGTTAGGCTTAATGGAGATCACAACATAAATAGATAAACATCCAGGCAAATCAGTGTTTGCATCATAGTTAAATGCTCCTTTTCATAATCATCATAATCTATCATAATCATTTAACTTCTCCATCATTGTTAATGTTTAGTCAGGGTTAATCAAGAAATTATAGTTGGTTTAAAGTCACATTTTAGTTTTTTGTTTAATTTGAGTCAAGGTAAATTCAGTTGAACTCAGTTTTAATTTAAGTCTAATTTTCGTATTTGACAGTTACATTATACTGTAATGGGTTTTGGTGAAGGATATTTTTCTTGGCTATAACAATTCCAATGAGAAGTAAGCATACCTTGAATAATGTGTTCACTCAACATTGATCACACTATCAGGTATTTGTTGCATTTTTAGGAAAGTGAATATATCCATCTCCGCTGCCACTTTTACCAGCTCTTTAGGCTAAAGCTAACTGCAAGAGTATCTCCTGTGCACACCAGATACTTTCTGTGTATGAGATAGTGATAGGTTTTTTTCTGCTCATGTCCCTTTAGGGGCTCTGTAAGATGCTAAACTGAACTAAATATTAACTTTTGTCTAATTTCAGTATTTGTTTTAGTCATAATTTTCTCAAACAGTTACATTATACTGTAATGGGTTTAGCTGAAGGATATTTCTTTAACAGTTCCCATGAGAAGTAAGCCTACCTTGAACTATGTGTTCAGTCATCTAGACTGAGAATGTGAATGTATGTGAAGTATCATATCTTCAACGCAGCAATCCTTTATGGCCTCTGCATGTTTGGTCATCTGGCATTATTGATCGTGCAGATGTTATAGTAATCAAATTATAGGCCTCTGAAGGGCATCTCTGTCTTTGCACTGTGTGATGAATTATAGGAAAGGTCACAGCCTGCCGGTGCTTTAATAAAATCTTTATTATCTGACAAAACAGACTTTTTATATATAACTGAGGTCTTCTGCTAAATTCAGCATCGTGTTTCACTCAGTGGAAATTCTATGTAATAAATCAGCAGTTAATAATATGTATATTGTGTTGTCAAGGCAGGTGTGCATTATCTGGAAACATCACATTTATATACTTTACATGGAGCTAAAACGTATCCCTAGTTATGTTACATGTTCGCCAAATTAATTAGTGTCTATTTATGAGTTATAAGAAATCATACATTTTCTTGTAGAAAGTGCAGATGTTTAATTGAACAATACGTCACTGGAGCAAGGCAAACTAATCACTAACCTGCCTTGAGTCTTCAAAGAACTTTGAGCTGTGCTAACATTGAAATTGATCCTAAAAGGGAATTAACCTACAGTATATACATGTTCTAAAATCAATCAACTTACATAACTGACATTTACTTTGGCAGACACTGTGGACGCCTACCAACACCTCTAAAGCCCAGCAGTCAAGAAGTTACATCTCATGTGTTTCATCAGTACAAAAACAGACTTGGAAAAATGATTCGTGGTTTTAGGTGAAATTACATGCTATAACTATAACTCTCAGATGAGCTGTGTGGACTGATAAACTGTTGTTTGAAGTAGCATAAGCAACTTCTTCTCAAGCTGTTCATTGATGTTTGTGTACAGATGAAGGAAAAAAGAGGTGCTAATGAGCGTATGTCTAAACTTTACAGAGGGCCCTGCTTTTGTTCTTTATGCATTAGAGTAAAATCGATCATCTCATCTAGCAAGAAAGTGAATAACCGCTTTTCCCAAAACAGGAGGGGGGGGGGGGGGCAACAGCAACAGTAATAAAGTTAACAAAGTGTATCACAGTGGCGGTTCATTGTCTTCTAGGTGGTGCATGCATCACACATCAATATGCACATACTGTACAGTCAGTGATGGTAGATGAGACGAATGTTGTGTAATGGAAATCTGAATTCATTTTAATTTCCTAGGATAAGATGACACACACTGTAGGTGGAGGTTATGTAAGATGTGAATTATTTTGGCAAATACTACTTGAATACACGCTGATTGCAGTTTATTAGAGACTAGACAAAGACTAATCGAGGACAAAAAGCTCTAATCAAACAGACTTTGTCACGACGCTTAATGACGCATGGGTCATTGTGTCTTCATTTAAATTAACAGATTGCAGCTCTGTTATCTGTTTGTCGGCTTGAAAACTCCAGGCATAACTGGAAACTTAAGAACTCTGAAGGATGCTAACTTTTAAATACATTTTTAGGACTGTTTGGCTTGCGTCATTTCCTCAGAGAACCATGTATGTGAGTGCACACCATGTCTTTGTATATGGCTGTGAATATATGTGTGAAATCACTCTTTGACAGCTACAGCTGTAATAGAGCTCATCGCATTGTTCTCGGGGCATGTTATTGTCTCTTGCATGTGACTCGAACCCGCCACCTACTGCGTGCTTCTACCCCATTCGGCTGAAAGCCTGTCAACAGCCATTATTCCTAGCAAGACCTCTGCTGTGATCCCTGCCATGTTTCATCAAAGCGTGGCAGCTTATTCCAAAGCCCACTGTCTGAGCATGTTAGCTAGTACTAAAATTATTGCATGTGAGTGTTTGTGTGTGTTTGTGTGTGCGTGTGCCCACTGCTATTCTTCTTCCGCCCCTAACCCCTTGTCATTCCTGTGGACGAACACCAGCGAAAGGAGCTGAGCAGACAAGTTTGCCTTTCTCCAGTACTATTTCACAATGGAGTCCGGGTTGCGTGTTGGCGTGTGTGTATGTGTGTGTGTGTTTTAATAATTAACGCTGTTTGTCGCCTCGCTGCAACACATCCCTCACACACTGTATAAATTAAGGGACCCTGGGAGATACACACTGCCTGTCTACCCTGCACAATGACTAATGCATGTACAGTGTATGTGTGTGTGTGCGTGCGTATGTGTGTGTGTGTGCATACATGAGTAATGACTTTTCCTGTGTCATTGGTTTTGTGCATTAGTGTTTGTAAGCTTGTCAAGATTTTGAGTAGTTTTTTGTTTGTTTGTGTTGTGTTGACTGGCAGTTCATTCCCTAACATAAAGTGTTAACTTCGAAGAGCTGGCTGGCAGTGAGTTGTGTGGGCTCACCTCTGTTCAGTATCCCCAAAACGGCCTTGACGCACACACTGGAAATCACCACCTTTTCCTCTTCAGTTTAAGCCTTTAAGGCCAAACCGCTCTGTTCTTGTTGTCCCTTCATATTGATTTGGTTGGTGGCCTGCAGATTGGATTAGACTCCAGCTGTAGTCCGGCTGTATTCCAGCCTGAGGGGAGAGTAGCTGTGTTGTGTTTGGTAGACAGGACAGATATCTACTGTAGAGACGGTCTGATCCATTCTAACTTTATAGGGCATCTCTGGAGAGATGTCGCACAATGAAAGCTAATATGGTTTAGACAAGCTACCCACGAAGGAATTCAACATGGTTTAGAGGTGTTTCAGGTCAGAGCTGTCAGTCGCTTGGTGAATATTGCACACACACACACACACACACACACACACACACACACACACACAGAGTAAAGTGTGTGTGAGGAGGCTGAGGGATGCTGATGGAGAGCGTTGTTTACAGCAGGATGTGGAAGTGGAAACTGGAACACAGTCGATGTAAATTGCATACCGGTCTAAGCAAGAAATAGTATGACTTACATTTTCCTCAGAGGGCTCAATATTTTCTCTCAGTGGTCCTGCTTCTTTTTTTTCACCAGTTCTATTTCAGGGTGTGTCCATGTCACAGTTGAGTTAGATCTTGACAACACTGCCTTTACTGCTGTGTCCTCGCTGCTGATAATGGCTTGCACCATTGAGTCATAGCTTAGCAACAAGCCTGCTAGCCTATTTTTGGTTTCAGGCAATTATCCACAATGCAGTGTGATGGTGTGGTCCTATGACACTTCCAGATTGTGGAATGTAATGAAGGGAAAAAGGTCTCTATCCACAATTTTTTCCCCATCAAATAAATAAGGATGCTACTAAACCTGGGAGCTGAGTGACAACTTATTTATTTCTACTGTTTTCAATCATCATATAGTGATATCTTGTTCACAGACATGTCAGTGACACATGCAGGGAAAGAGGGCAAAAGGGCATTGCAAGACAAACAATGTTAGGTTATGGGATTGGAGGAAAAGCATTTTAGGATCGAGTTATTGTCGGAAAGAACAATTTTCTGTTTTTACCTCACATCATTCTTGCAGCATGCTCAAGCCATTCGTGGGTGTTTTTGCATTTTAATTGTTGATGTGTTTCATTTGTGCCTGATTCAAACAAGCAACATGATTTACAGATGCATCTCAACACCGAATCTCGACACTGCAGTATCACTATTATTCTGTTCAAAATGTCTGTAATTGATTTCTGAGATTGTGTAATATAAATATATACTGAAATGGAGGTCATACGAAATCAAATAAGACCCATGAAATGCAATTAGAGCACTGTAGAACCAGCTTCCTCCGGCTCTGTTACTGCAAATCTAACGTTGTGGGGCATTGTGGATTTTTTTAAAGAAATGCTCCAGTGATTAAAAAAAATAACAAAAGCACCAATAATGGGTAAATTCTAAGCTTACAACAGCATTTTTGCAGTAAGAGTCACAGTAACCATACAACCAGGCTGAAATCCAGCTTCCCTTCCATGTTGCTGTGTGAGCTCTATCTACATCCTGCACAGTACAGCACTTCACAATATACCATTATGTGATGCTACATTGCGGTTATGTGCCATCACATGTACACACCTGACTATAACAGACTACAAATGACTTGACACAACCGTGATGTTAACCCACTGAGGTCAGAACACCAGTGATTATCCTCCATGTCCCTCTTCAGCTGCTGTTGTTATGCATCAGATTAAACTATGTATAGAATGAGTAAAGGTTCGGTGTGTTGTTGATGGACACACACCAACTGCTGCACTGACAAAACTCCTCAGTTATGTGACAGCCTTAAATACTTTTCCTGCTTCACAGTGAAGGGGAGGCAGAACAAAGGAATTACTTTGGACACTTTGAATGGCATTACAATGTTTGTGATTAATGTACAGTACTTCCAAGAGAAAAATGAATATTTAAACCCTCTAGGCTCGAGGCTTCTTCCGGTAATCCAGCTGCTGTAGAGACTGAAAAGAGGTAATTAAAGGGAGGCATTGATCTAATAAACTGAGAATGAGGTCAGTACAGTCTCAAGTCAGTCGCACTGCTGCAAATGTTCTCAAGATGTACTGTAGCATTCACCCCCAGTCATCTCTGTCTGCGTGTGATTTCTCAGTGTTCAAACTGTAATAAATATCAACTACCTGGAAGGACAAAATCAACAAAATAATTGAGTCTCATGCAGATTACATGAAGAATAAGTCTCGTTTTTGTGAATCACACAAAAGGTATTTTTACACTGTAAAACAGCTACTTCACTCAAGAAAAAAATGAATACTTCCTCCACCACTGTAAGCAGTTAACAAAAAGAATCGATGCATAACAGTAAATGTAGTTCTGCATTGCTCAGTGAATGATCTCAAAGCTCATGGGTCAACATCTCAATTTGTCTTTGTGTGAGCTCTGATTTGAGGTCAGAGTTCACGGGTCACCAACAGCTGTCTGGATGGGTGTTTTCTGCTGATTGAAGCAATGAAGGTCATGATCTTTCTCTCCGTCTGCTTTGCGTAATAACTCACACTATTCTGTTTCTGTTCTGGCGTCAGCAAAATGAAGAACATCTTTGTCACCTTGTTTGCAAATTTTCCCTGTCATGTCATTCATCACATTCACCATGAGACTGTTGTTCTCCCTCCCTCATCTGATATTTGCTCGGTCTAGAATTTTAAATAATCTCTGTTACATCAAGCGATGCATCTAGATTTCTACCTGTACCTGTTACATTGGGGAGAAACACTGAGACAGCACAAAAAACTAGGGAACAGACACAAATGACCTGACAAATGAAAAAGGGAAAATATACAAGGGAATACTAATGAGACACAAAAGACACAGAAAACAGGTGGGGAAAAGACAAGAAGTTAAACAAAACATGACAAGAATGAATTTTCAAAATAAAGCAGGAAAAAGAACCGAACCACAGAACCGTGACATCCAGTCAGTGTCTTGGCAAACATTATTCTATTTCATGCCAGTCAGTGTATATTTGAAAACAGAGGCATATAGTGAACCATGAATCATTCACTATCGGCTGTGACACCAGCAGACTCAGCTACATTCATTCAGCAGATGGCTTTTTCTCTTTCAATGATTGGTTATTGAAAAAAAAAACAACACAAATTTTATATTCTGGCCTTTCAGTCACCTTTTAAACACAGACATTTTGCGTATTTATTTTAGTTTATAATAAAGTATTTCTTTTTTCATGTGGTATTATTGTCTTCCAAGTGGGCTGCCATATAACACATTTAAGTGTTTCACTGTTGTGTTTGTAGCCTTATTAACTACTGCTAAAGTTGTATCTCTTCCAAGGCTTTTGCCATATAGTACTTGATATTTACTCTCAGTAGCAACTGACTAATGACTAATATGTGGATTGCACTTGATATTTTTGTATTTTGCCGTAGACCCACTGATATGATTTAGCCTTTTTTAAGCAGTGGGCATGAACAAAAGTCTCTGGAATTAGGCATTCGTGAGTCCTTGGTGCATGTGTAAAAATATCTTTTCTCGTTTTGATCATTCAACCATGGGTTTGGCTTGAAGATTTCTTCACATAAAATCTCAACAAAATCCATTCTCTCTTCTCATTGCTTCTTCTGCTATGCTCTGTGTATCTTTTAAGTCACACAATCACCTTGTTTTCCTTTGTCTCAGTCTGCTCTCTCCCATTCACTTCTCTTCATTTTCATACACCCTCTGTTTACATTTCCCCTCTCTCCATCCCCTCCATCATCTTGCCTCTCCCTCTCATATCCATTCATCACATCCCTTCCTATGCCTATTGCTTAGCTCATCTCGACCTATCTCTCTCTCTCTCGCGCCACGTCACTTTACTTCTCACTCTGTCTTTGTTTCTCTCACCTGCCTCGGTCGCTTCAACTCTCCTCGCTCCCACCGATCATTTATCTCTTTGCTCTCGCGTCATCTCTGCAACTCATTTCTGTTGCTGTTCTGCTGTTGAACGCTGCTTTCTCACGCTTCTTTTTTCCATGGTTTCCAGCCCGAGATGCCGTCTATATTATGAGCAGCGTTTGTAGGATGATTCTATTACATGTCTCCTAACTGCTGGATAATTCAATAAGCACCACTGAGATGACACAGTTATAATCTACTTAATGAAGCCACTGCACTGATGAATTGTGTGCTTTCTCCTCTGCCATTTCTTCTTTCCCTCACCCTCCTCTACTCCTTTCAACTATTTCTCTGTCCCTCCCCTCTCTGCAGGGTGTTGATGGAGAGCCATTCGAATGACAGCCGGGACAGTGGTCATCACTGGTGGAATTCTAGCTACTGTTATATTACTCCTTATCATCGCAGTACTGTGCTACTGTAGGCTGCAGGTGAGTCCACAGCTGCTTTCAGCCTCGACTGCATTCAGTGTTTTTCAAGGAAGAGACCTGCCCTGAGTCTGGCATTTTGTTGATAGCCACAGGATTGTGTTAAATATTAATCTATGGGGCAACTTTAATCAGAGAAATTGAATTTGCGACCCTCAATTACCAAGGATAATCAGATTGGTTAGAGGATAATAACAAGTATAAACTCAATGTTGTTTAGAAAATTACACTGCAGCTTTATTCAGAAATGCATCAAGGTAAGATGATTGGGAAGTGGTGGCCATGATTTTTGGAGATCTTATAAAGCCTGGAGATAGTTAAATGGCAGTTAAATTGATAACATTTCTGTATTTGAAATAAACATCATGCATGGCAGGTTTTGCAGTAATACTCAGGATGTGAACAATCATCAGAATTTAATCTCAAACCAAAATATTTAGTGGTTTAGAAATGGCCACATGGTGATGAATTCACCACATTAACAGATAATTAATTCTGTGGCCCATGGCAAAAACCTCTCACCAAATTTCACTGGAGTCTGTTGACACAAAAGTAGAATTCAGCAAAACTGGTCTACATCAATGCTTGTGGCTCTATTAGGCTGAACTTAGACATAGTTCTGGTTTGAACTTAATGCGAATGTGCTAAAATGTGTGACGATGCTCATGCTGATGTTTAGCAGGTATAATCTTTACAACATTCAGCATCTTAGTTTCATGTGTTGGCGCGGTAACATTTTCTCATCAGCACTAAACACTGAGTGCTGCTGAGGCTGATGGGAAGGTCATCAGTTTTGTAGGTATTCTTAGGTAGTAGGTCTTAAACCAAAGTATTGGACAAATTAAGATTCTGACCAGAGGATCACCAAAGTTATTACAATTCATCATGATGAGAACATGAATTTTTGGATTTGTGATTCTTCCAGTGGTTGCTGAGATATTTCAGTCTGAAACAAAGTGGTAGACCGACCATCCAAATGACCGACATTGCCATCCCTGGAGCCATGACCCTAATGTGGTTAATATGTAGAATTTAGGTTAATGAGGCAAAAACTCACTGTATGTCAGTAGTTCTTGATCCTGATGTTTGGCACTCAGAGCCTGCTGGACATCAAATCGAGGATGGATCATTATCGGAACTTGAAGTGAGTCATCTGTTCTAAATCTAGTACAATAAAAGATGTAATGGAAAATAGAAAAAAATAGAGAAATAGAACACTGATAGAAAACTGTGAGCAACAAAAAAAAGCTGTATCTGCACTCAGAAAATAAGCTCCAATTCTTTTCATGTCACACCAGTAAGCAAAAATGTGTTAGCAGTTTGCTCTCAGCACTTCTACCTCATTCTCTAAAAAGTCTTAACATTTCAGAAATCATTTCTTTGGTCCTTATCTCACATTAGTTAAGTTGCAGTCTTCTATTTCATTTCTTACAATGGGAACACATTGTGGTAATTTTTAAAAAGTAATTGTGTGGTTGCTCTTTCTCAGAAGTTGTGCTCTGATATTCAGATCACTGGTCTTGTTCAGGTGCTCTGTGCTGCGTAAGAATGAAATGAAAATGGAATCAGGTGAAAAGAATTGCTTTGTGTCATCATGCTCCACATACTTCACACCATTTTTAAATACTGAAAAGCATTTTCATACCTGTGGGACTGAGTTACTTTTCAATGCTGAACACCGAAACTCGTTCTTGGTGTCAGAAAAAAAATATGTGTCAGAGCAACTTAATCTTGTTATCGTGTAGCTCCTAATTTGCACGTCAGGGAATCATGAACTACTATCATTACTTTAGCTTTAATGTACACAAGATTTGGATCTCAATGCCTTAGTCTGGGGACATGAAAAATGTATAATTTCCCTTGATGGAGTGTAATAATAATTTCATCAAAGAAATCCAAATTCTTGCTCAAGCTCAGTTTCAAAAGCTCCTCAGAGTATTTTTATAGACCGCTCCAAATACTGATGGAGCATAATGCTGTTTTTAAAAAGACATAGTGTTTTTTTAATTGTCCTGCATATGGATGTGGTGTTTCTGCACTTCAAATTCAGTTGTATGGAAAAAAGGAGAGGGGAGGCTGGAAACAAAGACAATGGGCTGAAAGAGGCTAAACTCTGCTGGGAAGTTTATTCTTAGTGGGGAGAGCACTAATCAAAGTCTTTTCACAATAGATGGATTGGTTTTAATGTCAAAAATGTGGAGTTTAAAGTGAACAAATGCATTGAAAAAAAATGTCAAGACTGGTCTGATTATCTATGTGTACATTTATATGTCTGGCTTTAAAATCAGGCTTACTTTTAGGCCATGCATACAGGGATTCAAAAGCTCTAAAATTTGATGTAAAGCTCACACAGATGTGGGTGGCTGTGGCTCAGCAGATAGAGCAGTAATCATAGAGCTATTAGTTCATAGAAGGTTCCTCTAATCCATGGCTCCAGGTGTCCTTGAGCAAGACAGGTTAGATTAGGGCCTTGTATGGTAGCTCCCTGCCATCGATGTGTGAGTGTGTGAATAGTTGAATGAGAGACAAATTGTAAAGCACCTTGGATAAAAGCACTACATGAATGCATCACCTTTACAGAGAGCAACTGGGAACTGAGGTAACATTGCCAGAGTGGAAATTGTATGATTCGACTTTTTATTTAGAGCTGGTCACAGTTCTCAGGATTCTTATATTTCAGAGCAAAATCAAAAGTGATCCTCAAATTATGGCTTCATATTTGTTGGCAGGATGCCAGGAATGAATTTGAAAGCAACGTTTTGTTTGCCAGAAATAGCACCCATAAATTATCCACTGAAGAGTGGATTCTGGGTACAAGTCTGTTTGAACTGTAATTGTTCAGGATTTGGCATGATAAAAAAAAAAAACCAAAAAACAGATGAAACATTTTAGCGTCATCACATAGCTGTGACTCATGTGCAGCTTCTCTGAGACGACACATGTGAACGTCTTCAGTGGTGTGGTTAGAGAACACTTAATGGGCAAATGAGCTAAAGTGAGGTTATATTATGAGAGACGTCCTCTCTCTAAAGGGTGTTGAGTGAATGCATGCATTCTTTCTATCCATAGTTGAAAGTGGTAGTCTTGTGAATTTATGGTTGAAAACACTGTAAAATAGTCCTATATGATCAATATGGAGGATAACCTAGATTTTATTGGCTGGATAGTAAATGTACACTGATTTGCCAAAGCAAACAAGCAAATGTAATAAAAGTCCTTCCCTTTCTCTTATCTCATTATTGTTCTTTAACTTTCTGCTTTGCCTATTTTTAACTCTCTACCCTCTCCCTCATCTCTCTTACATTTGACATTTACCTCCCTTCCTGCCGTCTTCCTCTCTCATGCTCTCCATACCCCATCCTCCTTCCTCTCCCTCCACCAGTATTATTGCTGCAAGAAGGAAGAGTCCGAGTCGGAGGAGGAGGAGCCAGACTTTGCCGTCACATCCCGCCTCCCACCGGTCCACTCCAATCACAACATTGTGGCGGCGACAGCCGCCGCCTCCTCCATTCCAAATGGCCCTGCCCTTTTCTCGACCCCTCCGCTGGCCAGGAAACTAACACGTTCACAGACCTTCTGTCCATCCTGCACACACTATGAGCTGCCTTTCTACCTCCAGCCCCCTCAGCCACAGCTCCACCATCAACCAGATGGGTTGAGGAACGGAGGTGACCGGATCAGCTACCGCAGCGTCCAGCAGCAGGATCTGGACCTGCCAGTGCCTGTGAACATTTCAAACTACCGTAAGCCAAACCTCGCCCGGTCGGTCACCATGAGGGACATGTTCACACGCAGCTGTAGCATCAGCACTGATGTTTAGCTGGGCGAGGTTGGACCTCGGTGTAAGTTTATGCTTAAATGACCTGGGATGGCCTAGGCTGGACTGGGCTTGAGTCAGACTGTGTTTTTGTCATCTTGACCATTGTAGTCCAGTCTAGTATGGTCTGATCTAGTCTGGCCTTGTTCTCCTGGTTGCCTCTTGCAGAATGGAGAACTCAGATGGCTCTCAGGACAGGATTCTCAAAGGTACTATGCTCAGGTCCGGGACCTTACACTGGGGCCAATGCAGAGTTTAAAGTATTTAAAAGATGTTAAATTATGGATTACACGAACTTCTTGGTTTGTTCAGTTTTGAATAGTTCTTTTTTAACAATAAGAATGGAACTTGTTTTACGATTTGATAAAGTTTGTGTAGCCCTACTTCCTCTGGATTCTTCTACCCATGGCCTAAAAGATAGACAGGTTCCCGCCATGTCAAAATGACATAATCGGCAGGGATTTTTCTCTCTGCCATAGCTGCTACAAACAAAATATGATTAGGTGAAGTCCAGTGTTTCCCCCTCCTATGATGGGATGATCTGTCTGTTCCTCCATCCAGATTACAGAGATTATAAAATATCACTCATCACCAGTGGAAAGACTAGAGGAGGAAGGGGGATGTCGTGTTTTAGCTGCCACCCACAGACATTTTAGATAGACTTAACTTAGGCCATAATATTTTAAGACATAAAGGGCTCACAGAAGATGGAAATCCCTGCCTGTTTTCCACATCCTTTCACAGAGGTCTCCAGTTTGACGGGAGGCTGGTTTCTCTGAGCGTCTGCTGACAACACAAAGTGTATATACAGTATAGTACACTCCAGCAGAGACAGACCTCTGTGTTCTTGCAGGAAGGGTGGACTAGGTGCCAAAGGGGGATGGGTTCTTGCATTTGTGTGCATTTGTGCGAGTGTGTTTGCATGCATGTGTGCGTGTGTGTGTGTGTGTATAGCTCAATCAATCGTTATACCAGAATTCTTATTCCATACAGTCAAACACAGTCTGTCATCCCTACTGTATGTATACTGAACCCAGCAGTGGGTTGCAATAACATTTTAAACATTTATTGTAAAGGGTGAAGGGATTGTATTAGTTTCCATGTGCCACTTTATCTTTAAATTCATATTACAGCTTAGAATGACCCAACCAGTTAGTATGACAAACTCTAAGTGAGTTTGCGGCTATTTTGTAAGTGTTTATTTTACTGATTAATGCTGTAACACAGACTCAAGCTGTAGGTGGCAGTCAGAGGAGCAAAAAGTTTTTACGGCAACACTTAACTTTACAATGTGATCTTCATTATAGTTCTTCACTGAGGTTTCATTTTGTGGACTCTTCACTGCATTCCTTGTGTTGTCTCTGATTTGTTGATATATTGATTCATGGGCTAAAGATTAATTCACCTTTAAAGACACATCTATAAATATTTAACAGGCCATAACATACACTTCAGTCTCTCTCTCTCTCTCTCTCTCTCTCTCTCTCTCTCTCTCTTCTCTCGACTCGTTGGACTGAGAAATATTTGCTCTTGCTCTGAGGTACTCAGAGAGTTCCTTCTTGGGATCCTTTTTATTTTCTTCGCTTGGCTGACCAGCCCAGCTGGAGGGCTGACATTCTGACTGGAGTTTTATGGACACAGGACACACATTTAATGAATGAAATAATTTACTGCTTGAGTTCAAGAAGAAATGCTGGCGGTTGTCTGAGGGGCTTGAAGCTGATTGGATCGTCCCTCTTGGACCCACCCCCACCCTAAAATGGATTGTAAATGCTGTTGTACCCATCTCTCTCTCTCTCTCTCTCTCTCTCTCTCTCTCTCTTTCTGTCTCTGTTGATTTTCTCAGCAATCATGCTCATTTATTTTTCCCAAAGGGTGAAACAGTGAGTGATTTCGTTTTAAGTTTTTCCTCTTGTGACATGTGCTTCCCTGCAAATACATTACAACACACATGCACACACACAAACACACACAGTTCATAATGCTTTGCTTTCCTTAGCCTACTTTTTAAACTGAAATGTGACAGTTGCACAAGAAATCTAGTGCCATAAAGAATTATGAGAGAAAATTATTATTATTATTATTATTATTATTATTATTATTATTATTACAAGTGTTTATTCAAATGCAGTGTTGCTTTTACCCTGAAGTATTTGAATTACTTGCTTTATTTTATGATCCAGCTGGTTTTTCAGACTCAGTACAGTACAGCAGAAATGTTTCTGTCCTTGTTTCTAATGTATAACTAACAGACACATTGTTGCTAATAAAATAGTGTGAAAACATCATCTGCTTTGTTGTTGCTATTAATTTCACCAAAACCAAATGTTGCCATTCGGACGTTTGTGAATGCCAAGCCTGTGAAGTAGTTTATTCAATCCAAGTAGTTGAAATGTATACAAAGACTTTTGAATTGTGCACTGCTATATGACGTGAAAACTCTTTGTATAAAAAGTGTATCAATGGACATTTGTATTCCCTTGGCCGGACTCCACAGGAACATGTTTCTGCTCACTGCCAAATGTTGAACAGTGGATTCAACTAAGAGCATGGTGCATCATCCTGGATTATCTTATTTAGTGAACTGCTAAATGCAGGGTAAATATCAGCTAGCTGAAATGTATGCCTTGGTCGGGGCAGCACACCACAAAGAGCACAGTCATACAGAGAGTCCTGAAAGCAATCTTGTAGAAAATACAGGATTATTTTTGTCTAGACTACAGGTTTTAGACCATTAGATTTACTGATCAAAGTAGCTTTGTTTGGGTATCTCTTTGAAGAAAAATGAATTTATGCCATCCTAGATTGAAAACAGCAGCCCAATTCTGCTTGGTTTGGTGCATATGTTAGCTATTTGTTCTTGATGAAGCTAATAAGCCAACATCTGTTCATCATCTCAATTCACAGAGGAAAATTATTATTCGAAGCCAAAGTTTTTCTAGGAATAAGATCTAACTAGGTGTTCAAAGGAAACATCCCACAAACTGTTCAAACTGTCACTAAATTAACCACTCGCCCTCATTATTGACAATGACATTATTGACTCCCTGGATGAACAGCTGCAGTTTCATGACCAGTGTGGCTGCACGTGTGCCGCCTTCCCCTGCCTGTCCTTCTGTACCACCTTGAAGACCATTCACCCAGTCTTTCACATCAAAACCATCGTCTAGGAATTTGGAGAAATCCATTTGGCCTGTCCACTTCTTCACTAGTCTTCAGTCAAGCTCTGCTGCAGTCTGTGACATCAAGATCCAGAGTTATGGCTTGAAATTAGAAAAGTAAAATGAAAACGCCATGCAGCAGTTCATCACTCACACCAGGATCCAGTCCCAGGTGAGCAGAGTGCAGCAGCACATCGGGCCCTCGTAGTCTTGCAGTGAGTCCAGCCTGGACAGCTAAGGCAACGAGGCTCGAGGCTGCACCAGCAGCAGAGCTCTCGATCTGCGTCCTGCTGCTGCATCTTCCCCCAGTTCAAATCTAACCTGGCTATGAGCTGAAAGTTCTTCAGGGCTGCAAAGATACTAACTAGCTGTTGCATTGGCTAATCCAAGTAGCTAGCTACTACCTGGTAAAAATGGAAAAAGTGTATCTGAAAAAGTTTAAACTTTGTTGAAAAGGACTGTTTTCAACAAACAGACAGTCCTCTGTAGTGATGTGTTTAAAAGTAGTTTGCAATTTGCGTGTCATACTGTCTTTTCTAATATTGTGTGTATGACTCTATTGCATTATTCGTCACACTCAGTGGTGGAGAATTTAAAAGTCCCATATTGTCAAAAGTGAGATTTTTGTGTCTTATTTCATTTGGACTTTTGTAATGTTATGGTGTCATAACTATACTCTTATCGCACTCAACTACACCCCCAGCAGGGCCATAGTTGGAAAAGCACCTGCTGAGCTGAGGTGGAGGCAGGTGGAGGCAGGTGATGTCTCCTTAGGCCCCTGAGAGATGACCAGCCAGAGCAGACTGGGCTTTTCAGGAAGGGTGAATAAAGGTGCTGCAGGAATGGATGGTATAAGAAAAATAATGAATTAAGTTAAGTCAAGTTAAAAATATGGACCTGAAAATAAGCATAATATGGTACCTTTAAGATGAAGTTCAGAAATTATCATTGGACCTACGCAATGTCAATAGTCTGGTTGATGATTGTTGACATCCTCTGTTGGGACATCATCATTTTACATGTTTTGTTTTGTTCTTTCCCATCTTGCCTGCCCTGCGGGTGTTGATGTCATTTTAATCAAAATTTCATTAATGGATTTTTTTTCCCCAAAGCAGAGAGAAAGGTAATTTTATAAATTGTGAAATGATGAGATGCAGTCATGGTTTATTTCAACCAATAATGCTTTTTAAAAAAAATATTTTGATCTCCCTCTCTTCTCTCAAAAATGGAGCAGAAGCAATGTCCTCCATCTCTATGGACCAGCCTTCTCTTGTTATGCTAAAAGTCAGACATGAGACACAGTAGCAGATAAGATGTTCACATGAGAAAACAGTGAAGCCTGCCAAACCTCAAACAAGAGCAACAGCGATAAATTCTTGTTTGCACACAGACCCAGTCAGCCCCAGGGCGACGAGGTGAGAGTCATGGCAGCAAATATGTTTGAATGGGAAGGGTAAGAAACAAGAATGGGAGGCTTAAGTGCGATGATAAACCGAGCTGACAGTTCAGAGGCAAGGAGATGATAGTCACAATGAAAACTCATCTGCACAGGAAAGCTAAAAGACGAAAAATTGGAGGCTCTATTCTGACAATAGTGAGTCAGAGGGGCAAGTAGACTTATCATACAATAGAAAAACAAGTGAAAACTATTTCAGAGAGGAAATAGAGGTAGTTATTAGAAGGATGAGTCAGGGCTAATGAATGAGAAATAGCACATAGCACAGAACACACAGACAGATGGAGGCGTAGAGGAGCTGATATCAAACCGAGGCCTCCCTGGCAGAGACATGAATAGCCATTTTGTGATGGCATTAATACAACAGCACCGCTTCAGACATGAAAAACCTTTCAGATTATGATGGATTCTCTTTGATGTGGATACATTCAAACTCCGGCTTATTTCTGCATGAATTGCAAGTACTGTAACATGGAATTACTGTCGCACCGTTACACCCACAAGGCAAATTGGCTGAAAATGTATTTAGTGATTCTCTTTGCAGTCGCCATAATTTACACGTAATGATTTTAGGACCACTTGTCTGATAAGATTGTGTCTCGGTTTTGAGGGCTGCAACTCGAAGCTGCGGGGTAAACTGCTGGCCTGTCAACAGTAAAGACATGTAACACTGAGGTCTATCAATACTGTTCCGATTGAGATGTTGTGGTGAAAGTGAGGTTCGCGACAGTATTCTTCCATCACATCTGACATTGTCCAGCTTAGCAAGAGTCTGCCTCACAACTAAAACAGACTACAAATCCATCAGCTGCTTTCTGTCTAAGAGTCCTTCACTCAGACTCTGGATGCTAGTCTGAATGGCTAAATATAAGCACAAATCTTTCATTGTGAAAGCTGACCAGCTGTCCAGTCAAGCCTCCAAAATGTGTGCATATTCCAATGATAACACTGATTTATATGGTATGGTTATATATTTATATATACATTTCCTCACTGTTTTTCATGTGTGCACTACAGTAGTATATGTTTTTGTTTTGGTGTGTAGATTTTTGGTATGTGTATTTGTGTGTTTTTGCATTTGTTTGCATCTGCTGTATTTGTGTGAATAAGGGCTTACGCAGTCTACGTGAATTATTTAGAGGCATAATCGCCTCCAGTGTAAGCGGAGCTCGTAGCACGGCCTTTGGAGGTGTATCGATGTTTTATGACATGCTTTGAATCATCCTCCTCATCTACACCACATCCTGCAGCAGTGTGCTCACTCTCTCTCTCACTCAGTCTGTCCACTGCATCTCATGTTGTCTCTCTCCCTTTCTCGACTTCTTGTTCCTCTGCTATCATTCCCCCCTCCCTCATTCTCCAATACCACATGTTGTGTGTGTGTGTGTGTGTGTGTGTGTGTGTGTGTGTGTGTGTGTGTGTGTGTGTGTGTGTGCCTATTTTATGGTCCCTGGCCACA
Organism: Centropyge bicolor; assembly: GCA_037975185.1. Classification (NCBI taxonomy): domain Eukaryota; kingdom Metazoa; phylum Chordata; class Actinopteri; family Pomacanthidae; genus Centropyge; species Centropyge bicolor. The sequence goes on along the minus strand of JBBMOC010000034.1, from coordinate 3,454,041 downwards.
ATTCCCCAACAGTGGAATTTAGATGCAGTCCAGAGGAGCGGCTGAGATTCCATGAATTATGAACATGATAGATACGAGGCTTTCCAACTAACATTACAACCCAAAGCTTCCTTCCCCTTCTCCTCCCTTTCTCTTAATATCCAGCTCTTTCAACCTCCTGTCATCTCCCCCTCTCTCATTTTCATTCTGTCTTCTTCTCCTGCTCAGGTTTTCCTCGCTCACTCTTCCACCTCCTTCCTCTTATGCTCTTTTCTAATATTGCTTCTCTATATAACCATAATATAAGGCTTTTTTTTTTAGATTGTCAACAGTGAAAGATAAACAGGTCAGTATTTCTTTTCTTGAAGTTTTGATATATCTGTTTCAGAGATTTCTGCTGCCAGTTCTGTAAATTTGTTTGTGGAACTAACCGGAAAAAAAAAACATCATTATAGAAAAGTCACAAATCAAAGGACATAAAAATGTGATGACCTTGAAAGTTCATTCATCATTTTGGAAACAGGTGTATAACAAAAGAAAAACATATTAAACTGATTATGATTTTCTCTACTGATTCCAACCACATCTCACAGTTGTTCTTAATGGTTGGAGTTTGCTCAGAACAAGTAGACCTTGAGTTAAGATTTTCAAAAAAAACATATCAAAATACAAATGTGGCCTCAGTTGCTAAGCAAATAATCTGTGAATATGTAAGTATAGAAGCTATTATGGTACTCTGATCGCACAAAAGGCCTTTTTCAAAGAAGACATTTTGACATGCCACAGTAGGAAAAGCACAAATGTACATAATAAAATTAATGACGAATAAATAATTCCATTTATGTGCTTCAGTTTCAGGGTCTTGGTATTGTTCATGCCAGCTCTCTGACACACTGCCATGACTTGTTGGGACACCTGAATATAACAAAGCCATTGTTCATGATATTAGTAACACCTTTTCCTACTATAACAAGCCAAAATGTCACAGTAGGCAAAGCATTCATTTTGATTCTAGGAGACTGTAAGAATCAAATAAACCCATCCACCTGCACACTTACTTCTTATTAGCTTCATATACAGCATACAGCATCATTCTTGTGCATAAACAAAGACTGCTGCTGCTGAATTCTGTAATTATACTGTGTTCTGTTATAGAACATATACAGAACATTCCTTGCCAGTACTTTCGTCCTTTATTTTGGCATGCCACAGACCCCCCTCACCACCAGCATGGTCATTGCCCAGATTGGCAAAAATACACACAGGCAGTCCAAGCACTGAGAGGTTTGTTGCACATTAGGAAGGAGCTCTTTCCTCTACATTATAGACAGAACCAACATGACGAATGAACAATTGTTATATTTGCTATGGCATTTTAAAAAACCATCACTGTCATTACTACAGGAACCTTTGTACATTCTCACAAAAGGAACATTTGTGGAGCTTTGTGTCCTTGATTTACACAACTCTGGCACATAGAGTATAGCAGCCATTCGGAATATGTGATAGAGTAACACATATGCACACACATACTTCTTGCTGTGTCTGAGACGTGGAAACATGGCCATCCTCCACAAATCTCTCTCTCTCCGTCCCACACACACATGACTGCGTGCAGGAGCCATTACCGTGCAGTGTGTGTGTGTAATCTTGCGATTTCTAAAAGGAGAAAAGGCCGTGCCTCCTGTCTGAATTTTTCATTCCCCACCCTCTCTGTCTCTGTATAACAACTGATAAATAAGCAATGAATGCTGTGGACATAACGCAGAATGGACTTGATTTTATGTCCTCCACACCCCAACACCAACTCCCCTGGATGCACATTTTGTCTGCCTTTCTCTTTCTGTCTCACTCCCTTCTTTTCTCTATGAACCCTGTCTCTCTTCCAATGTATGCTCTCTGTCTCCCTCCCTCCCTCTCTCTGTGTGTTTTAAGAGCTAAATCTTTTTTTGCTGTGTTCCTCTTCCTTTGGTACTTGCCCAGTGAACCGTGCTGAGACTAAGACTCTGGCTCCCAATATGTGGTGGAAAAGTGTGTCTCTGTGTGAGTCTGTTTTTGTGGATTGAACGTGACCTTTTGCTTTGTTAATCCATCAGTGATTTAAATTTAGAGCGCTGACGGTTTTGAATCAGTGTGAGATGCACCTTGGTTGGTGAGCAGTTTCAGAGTAGACTCAGTCTGAATATATGCCACAACATCTCTCTCTCTGATTATGCAATATTCTTCTCAGTCAACAAGTGTGTGGGTTGTTTCAGACACAGAGAGAGAGAGAGAGAGAGAGAGAGAGAGAGAGAGAGAGAGAGAGAGCGAGAGAGAGTCTGTGTTGGAGTGTTTTGAGAGGTGAAGATGATGATGATGTGATGAAGACAGAAATTAAGGAGTCAACTTGAATGGTCCTTTGTCGCCATCTGGTGGACCCAATAAGAAGCGGCTTTGTTGACGCATGCAGCCAAACAATCTGGTCTGGTATTTAATTAGCTATAACTAAACGTAATATTTAGGCAAAAAAGACGCTTTTAGCTTTAAGGTGTAAATTTTTCCTTAGATTCTTTTATATTATAACTCAAGTGATAGGGTCAAGATTTCTTCAACACATAGGCTATAATTCCCCTATAATAACCCCTCTGTGATTTAGTGGTATCAGTACTGGACAGGTGCTCTCTAAGTCTTCATGTCAAGACCAATACCTTTGTTTATAATATATTACTATATCATTAATCTTGACAATATTTTTTGAATGATCATTAAAACTCATGAATAAATAAATCATATGCTGAGTATCATATAAGCTGAAATATAATCATAAGTTGTTTATGTTAATAATGTTTCGTCTTTACAATAAAATAATATGTAAATACTGTAAAGTATCAAATACAATTTAAAAGTTTGTCTCTTATAATTAATATAACCAGTCTCTTGAGCTTTGACTGTATAAACAGAAAAAAAACTTATAAAAATAGATATAATGTATAGAAAAATATTATCTTTTTCTTCTTTTATTTCTATTTTATTTTAAAGTTAATATTAAAAAAATATCTAAAACTTGGGTCACAATCGCCATTTTCACAGTTTATTTCCGGTTCTCGCATTTCAAAGAACCAATCAGCTTTCAGTGTGAGTTTATTTACCATCAGCCGCGAATTACGAACTTCCTGCTTCTGTCAGTGTTCAGATGTTTTTACTGCAACGACGCGACCATAACACACACATTTATATAATATTTAAGGCAGCATGAAGACAGAGGAGTCCACAGAAACCCACTGTTGTGATAATAATGGTCCAGTTTCGACGCCGGAGGCAAACGACTTGAAGAAAAGATCCCTGAAAAGGTACCTAGGTGACAGATATATTAGCCTCAATGCTAGTTAGCTTATGCATCGTCTGCTGACATAATTTTCAGGCATTGATGAGTAGCTGTAATCATTTTAAATATGTTATGTTTGTCACAACTTTGTCTCCCTGTTCTTCTGTCTCCTGAGACAACATGTCCTGTAACTGTAACAATGTTATGTGTTGTTGTTGTTGATAAAGACAGAAATCAATATTAGATAACATCAGACAACACAATATGTTGCACTGTTTATTTGACCTGGTTTAAATGTGGGGAAATGCATAAATAAAAGTATTTTCTGTGAACTGGTCAAGTCAAAGTTCACCCAAATTTTTGTTGACAGGGAAGTAAAGAAATTTAGTCTGTTATTAATAAAAATCTAGCCGCTAAACTACTTTTTCACTCTCGTGAAGTTCCCCTGGGTATCCCCGTCTATTTTGTTGAAGTTGTTAAATCTATCTTTTAATTAATTTGTAAAACGCACTGGCTTTATGCAAAATATAAGTATAAGTATAAATATAAGTGAATATTAGTATAAGTGATGTGATATGTGTGTTGAATTTTTCTGATTGTAACATGCTGGAAAATGTTGTAGGAGGTTTGCATTCTTGCTATAAAATTGTTGTTTTCTTTACATGTGCACACTGAAAATAGAGCTTTATTGTTGAACATTAGGGATTACAGAGTTAATGAACACTGAGTGAATATGTAGCCAGCCACTTTGATGAATTTGCAGTCCTTGTACATTTTCTCATCAACTGAGGCATAATGTCTTCAGCAATGGTTTCCCTCATCTCTCTCCCTAGAACGCCATTTTCAAAGTTTAAGAAAGTACATTCCAACTTCAAATCACCTGTAAGTAAACCCCCTCTCAGTCTGTAACACACACAAACACACAAATCGTGTATGTAGTGCCACATGTGTATGCCAGTATCATGGTTGTCTGTTTTGCACCTGGCAGCTTCAAGTGTCTGAGAGTACTATAGTTAGCCCCGTGGAGGAGGTGGCAGAGCTTGAGAGGAGAAGAGAGCAGCTGGACATGGAGATAGCACAACTGGAGGCCGAGTGAGTACAGCTGTGTATGTTTGTCTTTTTGTATTTCTGTCTTTGCGGTCCAATGTAAATAGTATGGGTTCAAGTTGAGTATTATGATTCATTTTAGCATTAGGAAACCGTGTTAATTCCCACAAATAATACCCTGAAATGCCTGTAATGCATGTGTGTGTCCATTCGTGCCCTTCTTGCCTGCATGTAGTTTTGTCAGTATTCATCTGGGTTGCCTCTTTTGAGATGCAACACATTGCACAGATTTCCACAGATCTGCTTGTGTGTGAGACCAGTTATGTGTGTGTGTTTCTCCAGGGGATACAGAGTAGAGGAGCTGGAGCATCATATCGATATGCTCCATGAATACAATGACATCAAAGACATTGGACAGTCACTCCTGGGACGTATTGGTAAGAGAAATGCTCACATAGTCATTTAATCCAGTATTCAGTAGTATTTAAAATTGCACAATAGTAGCCCAGGCTTGCAGAAATTGCAAGGCCAAGATAATATTTTATTGTTTTCACCTTATAAGTGTGTGAGTATGTGTATGTATGTGTGTGTGATTGTGGCAAAATGTGATCCTAGAGACACCTAGTGTAGTGGGAACCATCACAGAAATGACAGGTGATTATACCATCTGTCTGTCTGTCTGTAGTAAGCAGTAGTAAGGTCCAGTCACAAAACTTAATAGGTGTGTAATCAAGATCAAAATGAAGATAGACTTCAATCTTTTAAGTCTATCTTCGTGTGTGTGGTATGGGCAAAGGCCCTGGAAGAATGACTGAACAATAAATCAAGATATTGTAGTACAGTACAGTACAGTGTTGCCAAGAAAGGTAAAATGTGTCCCAACATGCAATCATAAATGATGCACCATGGTGCTACAGAGATACCCCAGCCTACAAATGATATTCTCCAGGCATAAGGAAATATGCTTGTGAAAATGAAATGCAAAAATTACAGTTCTCACTGCAATCGTTACTCTTGTGCAAAATGAGATTAAGATAAGATAAGATAATTCTTTATTGATCTGGGAAATTCGGGAAAAGAGTCTGCGTTGTCGGCAGGATTCGAACCTGCGCGGGGAGACCCCAATGGATTTCTAGTCCATCGCCTTAACCACTCGGCCACGACAACTGTTTTATTTTTTTGATTATGTATAACTAGCGTAGTGTGCACTACTCTGGATCCCAAACATGCACAGGTTTTTTGAGACAAGGTTGCTGCAGGTTGACAAAATAGTTTGAAGTGAAGTTATGGGTAGTGGGGTGTATGTAATAAACTTCAATTCTTAGCCTTTTTGATTTAATTCATGCAACTCCACTGTGAGCTTTCACACATTTAGCTCAGTTCTTTTGATCAAATTAGCACAATGCTATTCTAATTCTGTGCACACTCGCATGGAGACCATTGGAAATAGGTTTAATTTTTCTTTTCTGTGGAAAATCTGTGGAGTGAAAGCAACTTGAACTATCCTCTGTATGCAATATAATACTCGACTTGTCTGCTGATCGTAGCAGCCATTCATCTCCTCTTCTCTCCCTGTTAGCAGTGGCCCTTTTTGTATCCATGGCAGATGAACAGTCCAGCTGTGGCTATGACTTAGGAGTTCTTATCAACTGTTTCTTTGCAGGCTCTTCAAACACACGCATAAAAAAATTGTGTTGCAAGATAACAGCCAGCCGAAGCTGTCTGTTGAATAAGTTGTCTATCTGTCTATGTGACTCATGTTGACACCTCTTGGCTCATTTATTATCAGGCAGTGTGAACCCTGAACAGACTAGATGAGACATAGAACAATATGTCTTATTCTGGTGTGAACTTGACCCAAGAAAACAAACTGCGTTAATGTGCGATCACATTTTTAAAAACTACTTAAGATAATAAATGTAAACATGGGATCTGCCAGATGGTCACATACAGTTGATGTTGTCATAGTCTAGACCTTATTTTATTTAATGTGTGTGCACCATTAGAATATTCATATGCACCATTAAAATATTGGAGAAAATTAATGGCAGAGTAATGAAAACCTGATATGCAACCATACCAGTCTTTATCTATGTTAAATTTACATCCATGTTATTTAAACATATATCACTGAAGGAAACATTTGCTATTATCTAATAAGGTATTGCAACTAGGAAAAATGTAAACTAAAAATAACGAACTTGCCTCAGTCTCATTACAATATATTGAGCTTGGTTGAGATTCAAGTTGTTCTACAGTCAGCCACCAGAGGGAGACAGAGCACTGTGTCTGTGTTTCCCTCTGATGGCTGGATCAAAAGCCAAAGCCAGTCTTTCATTTGACTTTGAATGGTATTTATACAGAGCTGATTATGTTTGCATTTAGATTACTAAAACATTCAGTCAGTCCCATTAGATTTACACGTCAGAGAAAAAAATCATGGTTGAAGTGCCTTTCTTATTTGAACCAGCTTGGTTATACTTAGGTTCCCACCTCATCCTGACTAAAATACTAAACCAGCCACTGAAAGTCCTCTAATTGTGTGTGTCCAGTCGCATTTCTGATAACCACTGATCAGTGCTATCATATGTTATATGATGACAGAAATATACATTTTATTGAAATTGCTTTCGGTGCAATGTTTAATAATCACCGAACTCACATCACTGATCAGATTGTAGCTAATACAACGATTGCAGGGTGTTGACCCATCACTTTTCTTTTTTCGAAAGATCAAAAAATGTGTTATAGTAGAATAGTACTGGCATTTCACCTTTTCCCTACAACTCTTGAGACACTGCTTTGTACTGTGTAAATGTGTCAAGGAGTGGTGTATGTCTGGAGACACACCAGTATGAGGAAATATGCCACAGTGAGTGAAAGACTAAATCTGTGCATCTTTGAAATATATTTTTTGTGCAAGGACTGCAACTGCATGAGGTTGAGGAAGTGTGGAGAAGTTCAAATATTTCACACACAGTTAGGGAGGCTTTGGTTTATCACAGCCAAGTCAAATTATGGTCTGTGCGTGTGTCATAACAAACATGACTTTTTACCTACTTTGACATGCATGTGTTTGTGTGTTAAATGAAATCTAGACCTCCCCTTGTTAGGTTTACTGGTCCTTGCTCAGTAATTTACACAGGAACAACACACATTTCTCTAAGGTCACTTATTTCCCATTTCTGTGGTAATCTCTGTAAACTGGGCAGTCTCTAATTTTTTTTTTAATCTATGTTGTGAGTTAAAAGTTTGCTATCCCTTTAAATTCCCTCTCAGTACAGTGGAGAGTCGGGATGATAATGACCTCTTAGTGAATGGAGGTGGCGTTTCCCCTCTGACACAATGACAGCCTTTCACATCACTTACACATGCACACACACAAGTACAGTCTCTGTCTGTCATGCAGACACATGCATACACTCACACGTACACACAGCTGTCAAACACAAACGCGTGCTGTCATCCTCTCTTTCACCCTTCCTTCTCTCTCTCTCTCTCTTTCTCTCTCTCTCTCTCCCTCTCTCTCTCTCTCTCTCACTGTCTCTCAAACACACACACTCTGACAAAGAGTCGACACTTAAACACTGAGTTGCTGTTGTATGCCGTTATTCTGAGAGGGAGGAGATGGGTGGGCAGGCTGTAGAATGAGAGAGGAGACATGAGGAGATGCCCTGCAGTACCCTCTAAAGACAACTGACCCTTTGTCACACCATGTCCGTCTGACTGGTCTGTTGGTCAAGATTCAAGTCATTGTCACATCCCTCAAGAAATGTCTTTTTTTTTGTCTTAAAAATACTCACATTTTTATGTGTTTATAGCTATTTATACAAACTGAGTTTCCATAATGAGAAATTTGCCAATTATCCTTTGTCATTCATGCATTATTATACAATTAAGTGTTGCTGACAAATCCTACTATTAATAATCAGATCATACGTTTACAAAATCCATTCTTTTGACACCATTGTCTGAAATTACGTACTATGCAGGTACAGAACTTTCTGAACTGAAATCTCATGAAATGTCAGTGAAGGAAAACTGACAGAATAAGTACAATTTTGAAAACCTTGTACTGTAACCTAACCTAAGTCTTGACTCTTGCCCTGAAGGCTCAAAGACGATTGACAAAACCAGATCAGACAATGAACCTCTCTGTAGCTCCAGGCCTTCAAACCCCCTCTCTCCAACAGTGCTGTATGCACACACCCTTCCCAACAAATGTAATTTGCATTATGTAAAGCAGAAACAGTTGCCTTACTTAAGAGCAGTGAGCGATTGCTTACAATCATCAAGACTAGTAAGAAGACCAGGTAAAGATATATATGTGGGAGAGGAAGAGATTTAATCAAGAGAAAATACCTTTTTTTCTGCTTTACATCACTTTGTTTTATATGTTGTGTCTCAGACTGCTGGTCAAACAGTAAGTCTTCAATTCTAGTCATGATAATTTGTGATTATCTTTACATTTATACATCACAGATTATTGGTTGATCTAAAAAAATAAAATAAAATAAAAGTCCATGCATGCACTGACAATACGATTAATCATTTTCAGTCTAGCATCCTCCCAGTGCAGCACATTAGCATGCTGCAGCAACCAATGCCATGTCGTTGTCAGTCCTGTACATAGAACAAAACAATAAAGCCAACGGGTCTCTGTATCAGGCTCAGCCTGGCACAGCTCAGCATAGCTTGGATCTGTATGATGTAGAAGAGGCAGATGCAGATCTAGCTAGTAGGGCTAATTTGTCAAATATGTTAGATGATGGGTAGAAAATTATTCTTAATGCTTTTTTTTTTTTTTTTTAATAATTTTATGTTTTAAGCTGCAGTGAAAATGACGATTGAGATGAGATAAGATGAAAGTTATATTTTGTTTTTCAATAGTATTTTAAAGCTAATGTATAAAATCTTTTCACAGATTACAAGCCTTACACTTACAGTGATTTGTTTGCTTGGCGCTGGGATCTTGGTCTGTTCAGTGTTTCGAAGATTGTTTGAAAAGTAGACCAGAGGGAGTTGACCCTGTAATCTTCTAAAGGGGCCTAACCCCCACTTTGCTCTGTCTTGCAGCTGCTTTGAGGGGGACCACCACACGAGATCTCTACAGCCACTTTGGCTTGGAACTTGATGACTAAAAACAAAAAGACTGGGTAAAAATGTATGAAAATGCAGTGTTAAGAATGGTTCATCACACCCAGGGAAGAAGGGTGTAAGACAGACAGACAGACAGAAGTTTGCCCATTTACTTTGTGATTCTGTTTTCATGTCTTTACAGAGAGAAGTTTGATTAATGAGCATGGTTAGATGAGAACGGTGTTAGTGCAGCAGGCAAGACTGATATTTAAAATAGGCCACCTACTCAAACCATCTCAAGGCTGTAAGGGATAACAAATGTTTATATATTTATATTCTCCAACCTGTTGCCTATCTTGGTTGTGCAAGAATGTAAATTCTATTAAGACTGTAGAACGTACTCTTTCTGTCTTGAACTTATCTCAGTGGAGTTTGTTAAAGTGTATGCATGATGGCTGCACAAATGTAAGTTATTTTTCTGATTTTGGTTTGTCATTTACAGGAATGCTGGAGTGTCAATTTCTATAGTGTAATATAAAATGCTCTAGTATAATATGCTTTGTACACTGACAGTAACATGTAATAAATAAGTCACCCAGACCACCACAGACAGTATGTTTCCATTTGCATTTACTGCTAAACCCAGCATGGAAACTAAAAAGAGTTACAGATACATCAGAGTTATAGCATTTATTTTGTTGAACCATGTCAGAAGGTATCCAGATACACTCAGTTTTTCATATTCATTTCACACTGTTTAAGAAAAAGCACTCATCAAAGTGAAAGTATGACTGTTAAAAATAGGTCAGGTCACCACCCTGCCACTTTTAAAAAATCTTACCAGAGGGAAAAAGGATATTAGGCAACTATCACTCATTTCTAGTTTCCTGGGTTTTTTTTCTCAAGGACCATCTCAAGGTTTAACTACGAACAAAATGTTGAGTTACCTTCTTCCTTTATTTCAAAAAAGTCCCCAGTGTTTCTCTGCTTGCCTGAAATGTTTAGCATATGTACTGCATGCATGAATGCAGACTAGTGCTAATACACTGGGTGTGCCCTTATCTGCCTGAGAACCACTGATAATGGGTCTTTTAGGACTGATAGCCGAAGAGAAGCTTCATGTCTCTGGTGATGCTCTGTCTGACTGTGTATGTGTCTGTGTGTGTCTGTGTTTGTGTGTCAATGGCCGTCTGTTGTAAGAGCGTATGATGAACAGTGTGTGCAAAAAGCAAAAAAATGATGTGTATGCACTTTAATCTGTCATTTGCAGGTCAAAGCTCATTTTCTTATCCTGATCTTTGCTTCACTTATCATTCATTTACGATCTCATATCCTGGGATCAGTGAGGAACATATACTGTATGTTAATGTGCTAGATGATAAATGCTGATCAAGGTGCAAATACGGTTGCAATGCCAAACTTTTGGCTTTTGTCCAATTAGTCTTGCACGAAACTATGTGAACACGGGTTACATGGAACATATTTAGCAAGAGTTCACAAATAAATGTGTTAATTTTAGCCCTCTAAATCACAGGGGGAATAACCTCCGTTCACCGGCCATAGAGACCTATAGCAGATTGTAATTTTTGTAATCTTCCTTGATTATGCAATGTGTTTCATAACCTGGCACATTGCTGTAAAATGTTAAAAAGTTATTCTGTCATTGTGGGGTAAAGTTAAAGTTGCAGTCATCTGCAAGGCAAAAAAAAGTCATCTTTAAGTGCTGTCTGGTCCTGCTCTCTCTAAGTATATTTAAGCTGCAATATTCTTACATTTATCGCTTGCCAATGTTGTGAGTGCAAAGACAACTGCAGGTATTTAATTGAGAAGATAGACTAAGGCTTCTTTCCTGTTGCAGGTATTAATACAAAATCTGGCCAATTGCTCTGAACTATTACAGAAAAAAAAACTTTTGGGTGAGTAAAATATTTGATAAGTATGTATTCATAGTAGTTTTTAATATAGCTGTTCTGTATCAATTTCTGACATGTTGGATTTCATATATGCGTAATATTGATCTTTAATATGATGTTTTTAGTTGTTTCATAGAGACATGCTCTGTCCTCCCATCAGACACTGTTGTCCAGCTTGAGAGTAGACGGACTCTCAATCATGCACACAACCACCTGAAGGATGAATATGTTTGTGTTTGTATATTGCTTGTTCTACTTTGTGATTTGATAATACATGATGAAGTTTTGTATCAGACCACTCAATTAAAATTGCTGGTAGCTGTACTCAACCAGCGGATGTGGATTTTGATTGAAGTGAAACTGCAGGATGAGGTTTGTATCGTGGATCCTGGTCCACAGTGGGACATGACAGTGGACACAGTAGAGCCTCAGCTGGCAGATGCATCATTTAAAGGCCCATCCAGCAGGAGCCTGGACCGGATGAATGGTCGTGTTGAGGCGGACTCTCCGGCTCATTTACGCCTCACAGGTCAGCATCGGGCCCTTGTCACTACCGGGTGGAAACTGCTGTGCGTGCTCTCTTCGTTGTCTGTCGTCGACCGCACCGCATTTCCTCCTCACCAGTGCCGCAAACCCCGCCCCTGCCGGATGGAGACGGCGGATAAATCGCCCTCTCTGATTGGCCGGGGCGCGCGTCGCTCAGCGCTTATTCCTGACACACTGACGGCGGTGGGCGGGCGCAGCTAAGAAAATTATAAGGTCATTTGAATTACGCTTCGCTCGCGAGCTTATCGGCCACAATGAGGCGAGAAATGATGTCGGCGACTGTGACAGTGGACGGATGATGATCGCGGGGTCAAAGTCGACGCGCGCATCCAGGCGGTTTTGACGCGCGACGCACCGGAGCGGAGGAGCAGTTTGCGCGCGGCGGCATCAACAACAGGAGGGGATCCCGGTGTGTCCGTGTCCCTGTGCGCTTCTGTGAGCCTCTGTCGAGCCGAGCCGAGCGGCGGAGAGAGGAGAGGAGAGGAGGAGGGGGGCGACCAGGCTCGACTGTAAGCCGATCAAGGCGGAATCGCACCTGGATTTTCTGCGCACCTTCATGCTGTGACGGTGTGGACGAGGTGCAAGGTATGTAAGCAAATAATAATAATAATAATAATAATGATAATAATAAAGCGCCCCCCCTCCCCTCCGCTCTCAGCCCCTGAGCCACAGCCCGAGCCGCTCTGCCCAAATCCACGGATGGATCCGTTTTTCACGCCTCTATTGTCCTTCAACCTTGTGCGCAATCGCTCCTCTGATGGGACTTCTTTTTTTTTTTATAACATCAATGCATCTCTCCAGTCCACGAAAGGCAACTGACGTGGACGTGGACGGCATGTATGAGCACGTCCCGTCACCCAGAAAGAAGCTGCTGTCTCACCCTCCGTCCGCTGCCTCGCATTACGCAGCGCGTCCTGGCCGCCCCGGCGCGCCTCCACCCCGGATAACCTACATCAGGTCGGCCCGATGAATACGATCCAGGCCCTGTCTGCAAAGCGCACATGGCATGAGGCGTAGTCTAACCACCAGTGGGTTGAGCCACATCCACTACTGCAATATGATGCTACGCGCCTTTTAAATTTCCGGGTGCAGCAGCGGTGGATGATGAAGCCTTTTTCACCTCTTCATGCATTGCTGTGTAAACGAGCTGTCATGCAGCACAGAGCAGCAGACTTGTTGAGTTTGCTATGCTATAGTCACATGCATGGAGCAGTAAATATGTAGTCAGCATCTTGGAGCTGCTGCTGTTGTTTGTTCCATAATAATAACAACCCTCTGCAGTGTTTTTCTACATAGGCTAATGAATAGATAATAAGTAGTCATGTAAACCTATCCTGCTCTGCTTTGAGATCATCTTGCCAGCCTATCCTGTGGCACTGAACACCAGAGTCAACACAGGCTGTCCTCTGCTGCTCTCAGCTGTCACTAGCTGATTCACTTTGAGTTAGGGTTTCCCCAAGGTCTCTGCAGCCATGGGCTTTATTCATCTGCAAGAGAAAGAAAACTTTTGGATTGTCTCAGCTTTATCACTTATGTGTCACATGTTTTTGTGCATTTTGTTTGACTTGCTTATGACCACTTATAGATTTCATGCACAAAGACAACATATAATACTTGACTGGTTTCTTATGGGTAACCTCTTCCTTATTTACCACAAGCTTGCAGTGCACCAGAGCTGGGTCAGCAGCTAAAAACGAGGGCAGGATGTGTAAACAAAATCATGGTAGATAACATTCTTAAGTGGCTTGAGGACCATTGTGAAATGCAGCTTCAAATGTTTTGCTTACTTGAACCACCTTTCTCCTCCTGAGCTCATGTTTGCCTGTGTCTATTTGTGCTTGTACATTCTTTCAGGATGATGCGTCTGGCGTGTTGCACGGCGCTGCTGTTCGTGTTGAGGCTGCTGGTGGGCTTGCCTTGGTACCAGGTTCTTCCGGCCATCCTGATCTTCTACCTGGGAAGCGGAGGATGGAAGTTCCTGCAGATCTTCGCCAAAACAGTCGGCAGAGACTTACAGTAAGCATAGGAATTTTGTGTATGTGCTTGCATGGTTCTAGTGTTAATGACACCCGGAAAAGTCGTGGAATTTTTCACGCTCTTTGAAGCAAAACTACTACATTGGACTGGTTTTGTTTTTTCATTTGTTTCTCAACCGGCCAGGTTTTGTGTTATTTCTAAAGGAAGCACTACCAACATTTAGTGCAGTCTGTATACATTTTGACAGTGACAAATTGTCTGTGGTTTTGGCTCTACACTCCAGAACATTGGACCTGAAGTGAAACAGTGACTATGTGGGTAAAGTGCTGACTTTCAACTTTAATTTGTGCATGTCAATATCCAGTTTGGGTGAACTGTATTAGGAATCTAGCCCTATCAAGCCTCAGTGCTCTGTTAAAAGAACTGAATAATCATAGCCCTGTTTATGTATTAAAAGGCTTATGAATCCTACAGTGTTCATTCAGTATGAATGGGAAAGCAACTGACAGTCCACCTATCAAATCCAATGAACTGGATACGCAGCCAAAACAATAAAAATGTGTGACTGATATCTTGACAATCAAAGTTCCTGAAGATAGTTAAAGTCGGTCAAAACAAGACCTTGGACATGAAGCATTACAAATATGGCTTTTGAACGCAAGGTGGTTTCTGATAAGTAATGGACATGGAAATTGTGGCATGTATCATTAAAAAGTCAGAATATGACCACCATAAATCCTGCAGGGCTTTGCTCAGACAGTGTACTAAAGGCAGGGTAATACGTTTGAATTATCATTTATCACCTCTTGACTGAATGATATGTGATGAAGCAATGATATTGGCTTGTAGTGCTACACAGTAATGTTGTCTAAGTTAATTATTAAAAGCATGCATTAGCTCAGGTTTCGCAGCAAACTACCATCAGAAGAAGTGAAAATTGGAGTTGCGCGCGCTAGAAAGACGTCACACAGCTCATTGCAATAACGTATTAGTGTGATTATTGAACATTTTGCTCCCTCACTGTTGCTAGGAGGAACATGTGCGAGTGACATATGTGCTCTTACGTCTTTAGCCCTGTAAAAATGTAGCCTGTCAGAAGAATTCACCACGAGACCCGAGGCCCTTCCTCCACAGGTCTAGTTTTACAGCAATTGTCAGCGTTTGACTGCATATTCCTGTGGTGTGTGTTTCAAAACTTTGTGACATGGCACGTAGTAAATATTTTAGACAAAGGACAATAGGGGGGATGGGGGAGGTGCAGATCTTTTGACTGTCTTATCTAAAGCCAATATTTACAGTTGGGGGTTACCATGGTAAATTGTTTGTGGGTGACTTCCTTTTTTTCCTCAATTACTAATAAGAGCATGCCATAGCTGAGTTTCGTTCTCCTTCACACTAGTCATTCTCTTCAGTTCTGATAGTAGTGTCGTTATTTGTCTTTATACTGACCATGTGGGGAAACCTCAAGGTTAAAAATTCACCATATCTGACCGTGTCAAAGCCAGCCTTTTCAACAGTGACTCATAAATTCCTATTGTGTAATGTGCTATGACAAGGCGCTGTAAGAAGCACAATGGTTCGCATCTTAATGTCTCTGTAAACCAGACTAACTTTCAGTATACACATTTTGGTCCCCGCAAATGCCAAAGAATGTTGCTGGGTGGCTTAGGAGGCATAAAGCATCTGTGTTTGCTAGAAATTCTCCAGTTTTTTTCTTCCTTCTTTCTTATGGGTGCAGTGCCCTTTGTTACCAATATGAAAATTAGTCAATGAACATGAGTGAAACTGGTTTTTCATATTATAGGCTTTAACATAGGATTTGTTATGACTTAGTCTAAATGTCTCTTTGTTAACTGCCAACCAGTCTAAAAGTCAGCTTGATTAAAGAAAATATCTTGACAGAATAATTTAATTACATAGTGTGAAGTTCATGCAGTTCCTCTGCTGCAACAGAGTGAGCTTTAAACAGCTTTATTGTGGTCAACTATAATAATGGAATGACGGAAACAATTGTACAACAATAAATGATGGTTATCTGGACCAAAATAAAACTAATCCCCTGTGTAATGATAAAAACCACAATTTAGCCATGAAGTAAATTGGCTCAGTAGATTTTTATAGTGCTTCAGTAATTAGTAACTACCAGTGTAACAGACTGCATCCTCGTAAAGTTAACTCTGTCTCCCACTCACTTACCCTGCACTATTTATATTCAAATGTATCAATACATGTGTAGACGTACTGTACATATGTGCCGTTTAATGTATTCCCATTTGCACTACTGTCTATATTGTGCATACCTCTAGTGTGTACACCCTATTCATATCCAGCTGTTTATTCCTTATATAATGTCTACTACTAAAATTGTTTGCAGCACATGTTGTGTATATCTTAGTATATTCATTTCACTTTGTTCATATTGTGAATACTGTTCATACTGTATCTTTGGATATTCATATCTACCCCTCACTGTTATTTATATACGTCCATACATATGCACATTACTCAAGTGCATTTTTGCACTTCTGGTTAGGTGCTAAACTTGTTCTCTCGGTACTTGAAGTCTGTGCAATGACATTAAAGTTAAATTTTAAATCTAGACTAATTATACAGAGAAAGAGATACAACAGATACAAGAGAATGGCTTTTATCTGTATATCTCCACCATAAATGTGAATTATCCATTGAAATCCCTCCATTTAGGCAGTCTTTGCTCCTTGGACCGACCTAGCCATCTGTCGTAATGTTTTATGCCTGGTGTTGTTACATTTTGCACAGTATAGATAATAGTTGACCTTAGTTGACCACCCAAAGTTGAGCTTCAGAGATTTTTGCTTTATACATTCGTTTATGTGGATAATACTAGTGTTTTTGCAGCTGAAACACACACTTCATATTATTGCTGACCACTGAATATCCATAGTTTTATGTTTGATTTCTTGCTATTTGTTCACCCACTATGCATAGGAAATGACTGGTTTACGTCTCAGTACAGTGTAAAAACCAACATCAGAGCCTTGCCCTCACCTTCATATTTTTGTAATAGTTATATGTTTGCTGCATGCAAATACGGTCTGTTTCAAAACTTGGTGAACAGAAATGTTTTAAACTTGAAAAACAAGAACAAAGGAAGAAATCAATCTAAAAGCTTGTGTTCCTTGGAAAATGGCTAGCAGTAATGAAAGTATATGCAATTTGTAGTTAATGAGCTAAAACATGCCAAACCAATGAAATGGTCTTTTAGGTGAGTTGGATTGGCTTTTACATCAAAATGCAAATAGGCTTTTAGCACCATTTAAGGATGTTTTGAAAAATTCTCTGCGCACCTGAATGTGTGTTTGTTGTTTTCAAGAATCATCCCAGGAAAAGTTAACTGGCTGTTTTTTCCCCTTTTTAATTATATTTTCCTGTGGCTATTTCAGTGCGGCATTTGTGTTATTGCGGGTGAAGAGGAATGTCACACGCCACCTCAGAGAGAAGAACACTGTTCCCAAGATCTTTTCTGAAACAGTGCGCCGCTACGGGGACAAAACGGCGCTGATCTTCGAGGGGACTGGGGAGAGGTGGACCTTCCGACAGCTGGATGAGTACTCCAACAGAGTGGCTAACCTGCTCCTGCAACGGGGTTTCAAGGTGGTTCTACAACAAAATATAACTCTATTAAAACTCTCTTGGATGCTTTCCATCCAGGAAGAGGCATGGTCATGATCATAGCACGACCCCTTTATTAGAGATTCAAGTTGAACAGAAATATCCAGAATAACCAGAATCACTTTGACAAGCTCCTACTTTGGTTGTGTCTCTTTTCAGGACGGCGATGTGGTGGCTCTTTTCATGGAGAACAGGTCCCAGTACGTGGGCCTCTGGCTGGGCATGGCCAAAATTGGAGTAGAGGCTGCTTTAATCAACTTCAATTTGAGACTAGAGGCCCTGGTCCATTGTGTCACCATCTCAAACGCCAAGGCTGTGGTGTTTGGCTCGGAGATGAGTGACGGTAAGAGACAGGAAGATGGATGGGGGGTGAGGATGAGGATGGAGGAGGGGGATGGGTAGAGGTTAGAGAAATATCTGAAGGATATATGGCAGATTTTGTTTGTTACAGTAGCAACAAAGTCAAGTTCATAGCCAAAATCAGAAGCGTGCCTCAGTGGCCTTTACAGTCCGTACAGCACTGACATATGCTTATAAGTGTTTTTATGATTCCACTGTGATGAGAGCAGTAAGTGGTGGAGGGAGAGAGCAACAGCGGTCATAAAACTTAGATGGGTTTTGGAGGAGGTGCCTCTTCAGTATCAGTCAGTGGAGCTTTAAATGGCTGATGGATGGAAAGAAGGGAAGTGTTGAAGAGGGAAGTGGAGAAATGTCTCTGTGATCAATCTGCAGTGTTCATAGTATGAGCCAGTCAGAGAACTGACCGAGTAAAAGAAACTAAAACAGCATAGTTGGTGTAAAACAAGCCCTGCTGAGTCACATATTGTTATTAAGAAACAGTCATGTTGTTATTTACATCTCTAGTTTTCGTAATTATTACAGCATATGAAATAAATAAATCTCTCTATATAACCAATGTAAGTTCAAGACCAATATTAAATGGGAGGAATATATAATGAATAAATTGTGATTTTACTTGGTAAAGAAGATTCAAATTAACTATTATAATCACATGTGAGTTTTTTGAAGGCCCATACAGAATCAATTACCTGTTGTAATACCCAACTACTAGCCTGCAGCGTAATATTGAACAAGCTTCCTTTGCTTAGACTTTGGAGGCACTAATGATATAAAAGCAGCAGCTCAGTAGAATGGTCAAACATAAATTAGGGATCTATTTCAATCTCCTCATGATCCTGCTCTGGGTCAGTGCCCAATCTGTAAAGCCCTGATCTCAACAGCTATAAAGAGTGAATGAGTTTTGTGAGCTGTTCGTCCTGGGATTGATGGAACACTCTTTGTATTGGATCTTGGACTTGTCATGTGCTTTATTCCTTTAAGTAATTGGAAATACAGCCACTCTTTGCCACTGAGCAGGCCAATGTTGCGCCAGTCGCCACTAGTGCTGAGCCAGCATGACATCAGGCTTTTAAATTAAGATGCACAGTCTTTTTTTTTCCGGGGAAAATATGAGATGTTTCAATTTGTTGTTTTCCTTTTTCTGTCTGCCTCGGTCACAGTCACATATTGATTTCTGGACGTTTGGTCACAATGCACTTCCTCTCTTTAGGTCAAGATATTCCTCTTTTCTCTCTCACTCCCCCACCTTCCACCTGACACCCAAAGTGATTTTAACTACTCTGTCCTCGATTTCTCAGCCTTGTACCTCATTTCTTACTTTTCTCTAATAATACCAATGTTTTTGTTTTGCTTCACTATTGTACTACATAAAGTCCAATTTACTGTGATGTGTTTTTGTTACTCTTACAGCGATGTGTGAAGTCCACAATTCAATGGGGAAGGCAGTGCAGTTGTTTTGCTGTGGGGACTTTGACCCCAAAAAAACACCACAGGGAACCGAGTGCCTAGAGCCCCTGCTGGATGCTGCCCCGTCTCATCTGCCACGCCAGCCACAACGCTGCTTCACAGGTGAGAGCGCCATGTCCTGTCACATCTCACATTACCAATGCGGATCACAGTTTTCCAGGTTTAATAGTCGCAAGCAGTTCATTAAACAAAAAAAGCCATTTTGCAGGTGCTTTTGAAAGTAGTTTCAAGTCATATGTTTTTGTGGTGTGATAATAAATCAGCAACCAACATAGTGGCACCTCCTCTAACAAAAGCATTAGAGTAGTTTCAAAAAGTAGTTTGTTTGCATTTACCAATAGTCTGGCTCCACAGACCAGTTGACAAGTGGTGAGTAATACTTTTGGAGCCAAGCAATGACTCACAGTCAAATAAATCACGTCTCTCAATCATGTTGAAAGATGAAACACTTGTACTGAACTGAAATGTCAAGAGTGGTATCTCTTCTTTTTTGTTTTTTTGATGTTTGATGCCGTTTACTATATTTGTCACTGCAGATAGATACAGAGACAGAGACTTTAATTAAGTATATTTTAATGAAGTAAATGTTTTGTTTGATAAGCTAAATGAGAGAAATGACCATCTAACCAAAATTCTCCACTCTTTTTACTGTTGTGAATTTCTGATGACTCATCACCAGAGATGATATAAGCAGTACATGGGTCAAATTCACAATATTAATAATTAAGTAAGTTTTTTTTTTTGTATAGCCTAAATTTGTCTTTGTAGGGCTTTATAATCTGCACAGCATACAGCACCCTCTATCATTAGTGCCTAATTTCATGTGAGGAAGTTGTAGAAGAGTTATTTGTTGCTTCTAGTTATTTAACATTTTATATTTTTTATTCAATCCACAGAACTAATCGGTCAGCTCTTATTTAGAACAAAGTTTTGGCAAACTTTTGCCCTTATCATTACATGTGATCACTGACAGCCACACAAGCTGTATAGCACCAAAACTTGCAACTTTGTTCGT
The DNA here is from genome assembly GCA_037975185.1 of Centropyge bicolor. NCBI lineage: Eukaryota > Metazoa > Chordata > Actinopteri > Pomacanthidae > Centropyge > Centropyge bicolor. The sequence continues at coordinate 3,433,703 of JBBMOC010000034.1, read as the reverse complement.
GTTCACGTTTCACAAAATGCTTCTTTGGTTATCTAGACTGATGGCAACCAAAATGCCTCATTACACATTCAGAGGTGATTAGGGATGCGTATGTATACATACAGTATACAATATGTTGTGTAGATGCCACTGAGTTCATTGCACTGAGCTCCTGCTGCTCAGTCCAATTCGTACACATAGCATGGACACAGCTGATTTGCTTCTGCCAACTGAGTTTGCACACAGTCACCATGATCCAGTTCTCCAGCTGTATGTTGGAGCGCATATGTTTATTTCTTCTGTTTATCAGTGGTTGGAGTTTATTACACATAAAATGACTTGTGAGCAAAAAAGTTGTTGATGCGTATGTAATCTCACTCTCATTCTGCTGTCTGTTTCAGATCGCCTGTTCTACATCTACACGTCAGGAACCACTGGGATGCCTAAAGCTGCTATTGTTGTGCACAGCAGGTGGGAAGGAGCCGTGCAGATAACTAGCAGACTCAGGAATTGCAGCTGCTCGCTTTGTTGATCTATGATCTGTAGCTTTCATGTGTAGTGTAAATAGTGTTAGAGGAGAATGGAAGAGAAATGCATGAAACTTGTTGGTTTTGTTTTGACTTTTTGTACTTTCTTCTCTCCCCCTCCACCTTGGTTTTCAGGTACTACCGCATGGCAGCCTTGGTATATTATGGCTTTAGGATGACATCAGATGATGTGTTGTATGATTGCCTTCCACTCTACCACTCTGCAGGTGAACCTTTTAACTGTGTGTGATTTAAAGTTAAAACATGCAACTTTTCCTCACGTTCCCTTCAGTCAGTTAAGTTCCTTACAATATTTACCTCCACCTTACCAATGTCCATCTTCTTAGCTTGAAACAGTATCCAGCCTAAGATGATAGATAGAGCAAATTGTCACCCAAAAAACTGATGCTGTTTTTCAATGGGTCTTTTCTTGCTAATGTTTAGTTTCAGATAAATGAAGGAACTAAGCATGTCCATATAAGGTCATATACAAAGAAGAAGCTACATATTTTAGCATTAAATAATGTTTCTTTGTATATTTCCATGTTGTCGCATTCTGTGAGCCTAACAACTCCATTTGTTTGTCTACAGGTAACATTGTGGGAGTGGGCCAATGTCTAATACACGGCATGACTGTAGTCATCAAAAAGAAGTTCTCTGCCTCACGTTTCTGGGACGACTGTGTCAAATACAACTGCACAGTAAGCATAATGTAGATTGCAAGTCACTGCCACTGATTTAATGAGCACCACAGTCTCTCAGTATTGCTGAAAAGATATTATTCTATAAAAACTCATCTTAAAATCTAATGTTATTATCCAGTTAATTCCTTTGTCATAATTCTAAACTTGGTGTTAAATCATCAATTAGTCTATTTTTATCTCTGTTCAGTCTCATACTGTGTCAGTGTTTTCTCACTACCATCCTGCTGCATTCTCCTCCAGATTGTTCAGTACATTGGTGAAATCTGCAGATACCTGCTGAACCAGCCAATTCGGGACACGGAGAAACAACATCGGGTGCGCATGGCACTTGGCAACGGCCTGCGCCAGTCCATATGGGAGGAGTTCATGAACCGCTTCAATATCCCACAGATTGCAGAGTTCTACGGAGCCACAGAGTGCAACTGCAGCCTGGGCAACTTCGATAACAAGGTGGGAATATGTCCTGCAATAAAGTGGTGATGATTCTCTGACCAACAAGCCTTCAGGGCTGTTTTGTATTTGTTCACATAATGCTCAAAGGCTAAAGGCTAATTCGTGTTCAAAATTCACAGCACTGCAGCTTTTTGACCTGTTGGAACTTGTCTGCCTTTCATTTTCTTTACCACACTTAAAGCTTCGTGGTTGCTAATATGTTTTTGTTTGTGCTCCAGGTTGGAGCCTGCGGTTTCAACAGTCAGATTCTACCCTTCATCTACCCCATCAGACTGGTGAGGGTTGATGAAGAGACCATGGAGCTCATCAGAGGACCTGATGGCGTCTGTATCCCCTGTAAACCTGGTAGGTTTACCGTGTACACATTTTAAACATCATTTAAACACATTTTCCACCTGGTAAACCTAAATGTACATACAGAGTGGTTGCGTTCAGCAGAAAAACACCTCATGGGAGCAGACAGCTGATTATATAGTCCCATCCATATCTACTACTTGATTATCTGTCAAATAAAACTGGATGTGTAGTGTGTACTTTTAGCAGCTTTAAGGGATTCTAGTCATTTCTTCTGATACACATTTTACTAGTAATATTAAATAAACGGTCTAGCAAAGTCCTTGAAATAAAGAGCAATTAAATAAAGAGTATTGTTAATGAAAGGACATAGCCCTATATGTGAAGATGTACATACATCTTGTACATCCATCAGAAAACACTACTCTGGGCACACTGCAGTTTTTTTCTGGAAACTTTAACACCAAACTTTACTGAATACGTGGGTTGAACACTCAGCTCACAGGTTAAGAGGTGAACAGACTGACAACAAGGCTTCAACAAACCCACTCAAATGATTACGTAGCCTTATGTTTGTGGCACTATAGACATACACACATGCACTGACACATTTAGTCCTTTCTGAATGGAGCTCAAACAATCCACTTTGTGTGTAAAAATGGTAATTTGATTTTACATAAATGCCAGTTATTCATTCATAAGTTCTACTGTTCTTTCACTCGCTCTCGCTCTCTCTCTCTCTCTCCCTAGGCGAGCCTGGCCAGCTAGTTGGCAGGATCATTCAGAATGACCCCCTGCGGAGGTTTGATGGTTATGTCAACCAATCAGCAACCAGCAAGAAGATTGCTCACAGTGTCTTCAAGAAGGGAGACAGTGCCTATCTCTCTGGTTAGTCACTCTCTCTCACTCTCTCTCAGACACACACACACACTTGAATCACTATCCCTGTGTGGGCTCTCAATTGACATAATGCATTCCCGAACCCAGAGGTGGGCAATTAATTTCCATTGGAGGCCACATGAGAACTTATGAGGCTGCTGTGGGCTGGATGCAAATGTGATAGAATTAGTTGCCTACTTTTTCAGCGGGAGTCTCTGAAGTGTCTGATGTGAACGAGAGCCTCAAAGTGCTCTTTGCTGGCTAAACAGAGCTTTACCGACAACTTCAGTGAAAAAATACTTTTCCATGTCTTTATAAATCTGCTACATTCAGTATCAACCTATCGCTTTTCACCGCTCATCTTTGCCGCTCAGACTCTTGACAATACTTTTTCTACGCAAGAAACATCTCTCACACATGATTTGATGTTGCTGTACTGTACTGGCTGTGATGCTAGCTAGCATTCTACTTTTTAACCACAAGATGTCAGTGTTGTATTGTGATTATTGACAGACACAGCTACCATAAAACTCCTAATAATGTTATAGCCAGAAGTGTTGGTGGTTCGATCCCAGGCCCCTGCAGTCTATGTGTTGAATTATCCTCGGGCAAGATACTGAACCCCAAATTACCCCCGATGGCTGTTCCATCGGTATGTGAACGTATGTAGCTTTGGATAAAAGCGTCTGCTAAATGAAATTGTGGAATGTCCATGAGCTACTAGCTGGCAAACACAGTAATGCACTTCTACTGTTGGTCACTCTTTAATAAATTGCCATGTGATGCAATTGTGAGCTAATTATTGATGTTGGCAGGGTCCAAAACTAAGAAGGTAAAACGTAGTATGTCAGCTGTACCAGATACGAGTTGCAACAATGGAAGGAGAACAATGTAAAGAACATGGACATATGGCATTGAGTGAATAAAATTATAGTTTAACGTAAAAGATACGGTTCATTATCCTTACAGTTGAACACAGCACTGACCCCTTTCAAAATAAAGGCTCAATAATAGTTTAATAATGGATGCAGAGTAGACCACATGGAACCTTTCAGTTTGCTCAGATCAGCCAGAACCTCTTCCCCTTACCTTAACCATTACAGATGAATGCCTAACCTTTACCTAATTCTAACCTAATCCTAAAACAAAGTCTTAACTCTCAGCTCTCAAATTGCCCCTCTGGGATAAATTTTTTTTTTAAATTTGGATATGAATTGAAAAGCCGACACACTGTTTTCCTTGCTGACTAACTGAATGAATATGATCTTTCACCCCCCTCTCATCAGGTGATGTGTTGATCATGGATGAGTGTGGCCACATGTACTTCAAGGACCGCACAGGAGACACTTTCCGCTGGAAAGGAGAGAACGTCTCAACAACCGAAGTGGAAGGAACTCTCAGCAGGCTGCTAGACATGAAAGATGTAGTTGTCTATGGAGTGGAAGTACCAGGTAAAATCCTTCAACATATCTGCTATTCACATGTGTGTGCTTGTTATTGTGTGAGATTAAACAGCCACCATACTGTGTTTAATATTATCGTTGTTACAGCTGCAGTATATTGGTTTACTCTTGACTTACTGTGACATGAAATGAATTATAGCATTTAAAATGTCACCACATATAAAGCTGAGCTGTAGTTGAGGCTCTGCAGACTGAGTGACACCAGGAACAGATCACAGATGCCACTTTCCAGTTGCTGTAATTAGATTAGATAACTTTATTATCTAAAACTAAAAACTAATTTGGCATGAACAGTGACAAATAACAAAAGACTGTAAATTCTATTATTACAGTTATTATACTAACACAAACTAAGACGATATGCACCAGCAGTTTATGAAGTGCAAATGTACGAGTGAGATGCTGTGTACAGACATAAGGAGGGTTCTGAGCAGCATTCATGGCCTCACAAGCATCTGTGTGACATTAAACGTCCGCAGAATTAATCTGACATGCCCTTTTCTGCGCGCACAGGAGCGGAGGGAAAGGCTGGAATGGCAGCCATTGCTGATCCGTCTCACTCCTCCGACCTGGAGAAGTTTGTTAAGGACATGGAGAAGGCTCTTCCTCCGTACGCCAGACCCGTGTTCCTACGCTTCCTACCAGAGGTCAACAAAACAGGTAAAATGCTCTTTTCACTGCAGTTTGTGTAAAAGAATCAATTAAAAAATGAGCTTTTCGGAAGCTAACATAAAAAAGAAATTTAGTTGGTTTTGAAGGACCTTTTTGATTAGACCTGAAATATTTGACAATGTTTGAGGAATAGTGTAATGTTTTGGTATTTTTCTTCAAGCACTAATGCAGTGGAGTAAATTCTAAAAGAGTCAAATGGCATCTGACTTGACAAAATGAAATACCTACATAATTTCTCTTCCTTTTTTTCAGGAACGTTTAAGTTTCAGAAGACGGACTTGCGTCGAGACGGCTTTGACCCCAGCTCAGTGTCAGACAGACTGTACTTCCTGGATTCCAGCAGAGGGCGCTATACGCAGCTGGACGAGGAGCTTTACTGCTCCATACTGTCAGGGAAACTCAAATTGTGATGACCAGGCTGGCCACTACATGCACACATAGACACATACATACACAGATACAGGAAAGAAGACAATATTGTGTCATCAGTAAAACAGACAGCAGGACCTTCTCCCCATCTACACACATGCATATAAAGTAATAGCCATACACACTCCAATGCCAACACATGTACACATACACGAATGTACACATTGTATTCCCAAAACCACGCTCTTTGAAATCTCTAAAAACTGACTTATGCACCACACACACACACACACATATACACACACACACACAAAGCACCACTCCATCCATCCCTCCTGCAATCTCCCCGCCAACTCCTCTCGCTACCTCAGCAAACACAGAGAGAGGCACAAACGTAGGAACCAGGTCTATTTGGTAACTTGAAACCACCCTTCATGTCCACACGACCCCTGCCCCGCACCGGTCTGTCAAACAACCACGCCTGTCCGTCCTGGTCCACCAAACCAGATGTGTTGCTGGGGGACACACCTGGGAGGGATGCAGAGAACAGGCTGCCTGGCATTCAGAATGCAACAACTTGAAAACTACAGATAACCACAGACTTAAAGGACGCAGAGGAGGAGCATGGATACAAAAAGTGCGTTGGACAACGGAGGGACCCATTTATAGGGCTGTTTTTTTTGTGAAAGACTGAGCCGCTACTTTGGACTTCACCTGCACAATTAGCCAGCTGTGACAAACCTGTGTGACAACAACAGCTTTCCTCTATTCTGGTCTCCTTATCTTTGTGTCCAGTCTTGCTCTACAGAGAAAATAAGGAAAGGACACCAAGGTTGTTTCTTTTGTTTGCTTTTTGCAAAAGGGAACAAAGTAAGGATGTGAGGGATTTTGGAAAGCCTTTGACATCCAACCCACGGTTATGAAAATTAGACCAGTGGTTGAAGCTAAAAGACTCACTAAAGTGCAATAGGGCTCCAGCGTTTGCAGTGCAATAATCAGCTGCACCACTTGAGCGCTGATATAAAACAAAGCTTTGTATTTAAATATGTCTGCATCACACCAAATATATTTAAGTTGTAGTGTTTGTTTACATATTTGAGAAAATATGAACGTTTTAGTAATTTATGCTGTCGTAAAAGCTTTTCTCTTGTGTTATAGTGCAAGTGTATCAGGTTATTTTTTGCTTTGTGTGTATCCAAATCCGTGCTTCAGTAACTCTTGAAAAACTCCTCAAAAACGAAGCAGCAGTATGCATTTTTTATCAGCTGCTGGAACACAAAGTCAAGTGATCTGACTGGTTCAACCCTGGGCTAAATACATGGGGCTACTCACAGGACTTGTCCACATACTGACACGCAGTATGTTCACATGGCTATATTGTGCAGGTTTTGTCCTACAAGGTAGATTCTTCTAAAAAATATGAAGAGGATTTGACTGAAGAGAGAGAAGCACCAAATCGCCCAATCAGCGAGGACTTGTCTTTTCAACAGTATCTTGGTGCTAAAGAGGGATGTTCTGCCAGATTCAAGAAAGCCGAAAGATCCAAAGATTTGGGCGTTTTGTCGCGGAGGGGGGTGTGCCGAAATAGTAACGTAGAAGAAGAAAAAATGTGCTTTGTCATTGTTGTTTTGTCTGTTTGCAGTAGCTCTCATCAGAGGTTGTAGCAGCATGAATGAGCATCATCAACCACATGCAGAGCACTGTGCCTTACTGTGAGTTCACCTCCCAGATTCACAGGCCCTGGCCCACACATAGTATCTATAATGGTTCCCTATGTTGGACTTTTCAGCTTCTATCTAGCATAATCTTATTTCTCTGTCTCCAAATTTCCTCTCGTAGTAGCCTGGCAAAGCTGGCCTACGTCTTAGGGAGCTCATATTTTATTCTGAAAATAATCTGCTAAGAATCCATAGCAGCCCAGCGACCGGCGCCTTCAACCTGCCAGGTGCAGGAAGACTTTACGTTAATGTCTCGCAGGGCAAGAGTCCAACATTTTTTGAGGCTGCTGTCATAGCATTTTGGAGGAGTCCATCCTCCTTACTTCCTGTCCTTTGAGTCTCTTCCAGTCGTTACTTAGTCCCATCTGTAACCTTAATTTGTCTCTGTCTTCTTGTTTGTTTCTAAGGTTGTCTTAGAGGTCTTCTTCTCCCAAGTTTCCATTTGCTCAGCACCTTTACACCAAGCCTTTATCACCTTTCTGCCAAGCACCCCAATCCTTCCCATCAATCCCTCTCTTCCCTCTTCCTTCTCGCTCTCTCTCTCTCTCTCTCTCTGTCCGTGGCTCTCCATCATTTCGAGCTGGCACCTCTGTTTGATCCTCACTGTTTCCGTCGGGTACCGAGCCTCATCATCTGCCGTGTCTGCGTCATCTTGCTGCGCTCACGTTGACGCAGACAATGGTATAAACAGTAGTTGAATACATTTCAGATATTTCCTAACTGGAGTACATTTAGTGTTTGATGGAGGGATTTTTTTTTGTCCTGGAGGTCTGGTGATATAAAGCTCCAACTACACACTCCAAACTGTTCTCAGATATCTTTTGCCGGTGTATGTTGTGTGTAGTCTGCCATTACTGTGTGACCTTTGTCTTACCTTTGCAACTGAGTCACCTACAGTACAGCCAGGCTGACTGTCACCCACAGCGGTTGTGTAACAAGTCATGTGAAGACTGGCTGTAGTGTAGAGGACTTTTTATTCTTCATGATATTTAGGCTGCTTTGTTTTCTGCAGACTGATCCTCAATATGTTTAAACGGCTTTTCTTAGTTCATACTTTGCACTGACTGACTGGCTGACACAGTCGACCTTGACGGCTGCTGACAGCAATCATCAAGTCATTTCCCTGTTTAAGGGAAAAGACCAATAAAGCCATTTGAACAGAAATTGAGATTTCAACCCTGCTTCCTCTGTGGTCTTAGTTCAAAGAGTTTCTTTCTCTCACTTGTATTTATTCTTTAATGATGAGTGTGAAATGTTCTCATGAATGTCTGAAAAAGCAAATGAGTGACCAATGATGATGATGATGTCGTGAAGTAAAGTGTGATTTACGTATCTAAGGGAACAGAGTTTGGCTGTTATGATGCTTGTGACTGAGGGTTACGCTTGTCCACCCTGACTGAACAGCTGCACAGCAGATCACTCTGAATAAGATGTTTCCATTTTCACATTTTTTTTAAATTACTTTAAATTATTATTTTTGAAGGAACTGTTAATTATACTTTGATTGTTTCACTGCTTTATGTGTTTGCTTTTGTTTTCTTTCTGCGTGAAATCATAGCTTTGTGATTTTGGTATCAAAACAGGATTCATGCATGAGTGTAAGACAATCGGATGGCAGTCAGGATTTTTTTTCTAGCTTTGTATAAAGGGCACTAGGAACCAGCCAGGAAGGAACATTGCCTGGATTACAGTGGCTGAACATGTTAACCAGGAGCCAGTTTGACATTTCCAGCCTAATAATTATTGTTTTGAAAATCAGACGTCAAACCTGATAAGTCAGGTGTAAAACCTGAAACAGCTGAAGGGCCTGCAGGGGGTAACATGTCTGTGGCACAGGGTGTGTTGAGGTTTTGAAACACCAGTTTTGACAACAGGGGGCGCTGTGTCCTCGCTAAGTCTCACAGGTTTCCATACCATCCTTTTATCATGCATTCTTTGGATGACTAATGAAAGGACCTAATGCAATCTGTTGTAGATAGAAATTTATTGGTGAAAATGAAACATTACATGATGTGTTTCCAAGTGTGGGATGTTTTCCTTCATCAGTAAACCAGATTTAAAAGCTGATTTAAATGTTTCAATTTGCCTGTGGACAGTATTGGATAAATCATTTATTCCTGTTTCTTTCTCATTTTTTCACCTGAGAGACAAATTATGATTCTTCCGGTCATCTACGTATTTTTTTTTTTTATGATTTGACTGATTAACACGATTTAATGCCAAAACACTTTGACTGAAAATGCAGTCAGTCCATGGCGATTGATGCGAATTTAAGTTTGTTCACTTGAGCTCCAAAGTGAACAGTTTTGTGAGAAAGTCTGAGAGGCTTTAAACTGTCACCAGTCTTCCCAGCTCATACTGAGATCAGTCAAGATAATCCGAGTCTCTGATTGTGAAGCACTGCAAAAAAAATGACAAGTCAGATCAGTTTTCGATTATGCGGAGATCATTACACACCAGGCAGGCCATAACCCTGCTGAACAATTGTGTTATATCACATTTCTGTGTCTCTGGTCCTACTGGCCCCTCATGTCTCTGATCAACGTTTCTCACTCAGCTTTTTGCACTTTTTGTTTTGTTGTGTTTTTCCCTGCCGTGGTCCTCAGGAACATCAAGCAGTGCTATAGAAGGAAACAAGTTTGTACACATCTGCCTATGTGTGTGAGAGGGTTTTTTAATTTTAATTTTATTTTCTTGTCTCATTGCACAGGCAGCAGCTCTCGGCTTGTGCGGAGTGTGTAGGGGAGGTCTGTGAGGTGTGCTGTGTGTGTGAGACACAGACACTGATGTCCTCTTGTCCACTGAAGGCTAGTTGTGTACATCATGCATTTCAAGAAAATGACATAAAAGCAGTGCTGCAAATGGAAAATCATTATAAATAAAAACTATTTAAATTGTTCACTTGGGCTCTGATTGTTGTTCCACTTTCTTTCTTTTCAGATTTCATAGTTTGATTGATGCCTGACTGCTGTGTTTCACTAATCCAGATAGAATTCGACACACTATTAAAATCCAAAATTATATTGGCAGCATTACAACAGTTTCAACACTAACAGCACAGCCTAAAGTTTCCTGTTAGGTCAAATTCTAACTTGCTATATCAACAAACAAATTATAAAGTAAGGAAAGTGAAACTCGAACTTGAAAATTAGTCTCAAAATGAGCCTGTGTGACAACTCTTTTACCGAAAGCTATGAGACATTTGTCATGTCATGACATGAGTGATCATTATTACCAGCATTTCATGCTGCAGTTGTTCAAACATGTCTCATTATATATCCCAATAACAAACTCATATTCAGGCCAGTAATTTTGGCAGCATTCTTCCTGGTAGTGGTGGAAAAGTGCTGTTCAAGTACAAGTTCAACTCCACTACATGTATTTAAGGGCTAAAGTTCCTTGATAATTTATAGACTATGAAACACATGATAAATCTAAAATATGATGCATTGTTATAGATTCAATTACCCAGCAGTATATAAAACAATTCCACCTCAAACAAGTATAACATTGAAGTACCTCTCACAGATTAATGTATCAATAATTATGTAAATCTGACAGGATCTATTTGCATAACGAATACTTTAATTTCATTTTGTTGCTAACACTTCTGTACTTTTACATTCTGAATGCAGCACCTTCACTTATTATGGAACATTCTGTATTGTGGAATGGCTACTTTTACATAAGTAAATGGTTTGAAGACTTCCTTCAACATTTTATGTTGGTCAGATGCAGAACTTGCAGACCTCTCTGAGCTTCTTCTTTCTTGGTGTGTCTTTCAACGTTTGACAAAGTCTTGTGAAACCAGTATGTCTACACTTGTGAGGACAGCACATGAGCTGCAGCTGATGCTTAGAGACCACAACCACGATATATTCCTGCGCCTACGTGAAGTCGAGTCTAAGCTGAGGTTGTTTTGGAGTCACACATCTTCAACACTTGGCCACTGTTCCCTGATCCCTCGAGATGATTGGCTGACAACCTGGTGGGTGGATCAGGAGAAAAGCAAACATTGCCACAGGCTTTGCCACTCTGTACCTGTTGACTGCCTACAGTTCGCTTCAATCTCGGGTCAGATACCCTCTCTCAACCTTTCATTCCATCCACCTGGCCCCTTCCTTTCTCCACGCAGCCATGAGGACCACCGCTGTTGTCATGGTGATGTTGTGCGTGATGATGGCACAAGCAGACGTGAGGCCGCAGAGAGATTTCAACCTGCAGAGGGTAAGACAGATACACACATTTAAATTTTTATTAGTTATATTTTTTCAACACTAATGTATTTGAATCAGTTTCATATTTTTAGAACTTAAGGAAGTTCTGCTTTCATTATTTGTTGTCAAGTGACTTTGTGAGGGAACAGTGTGTTCAGTGTGTGTGTGTGTGAATGTCTGAGTAAGAGTGAGATTGTGTTCTTTGAAACAGAGTGTGTGTGTGACTGTGAGTACGCCTGTGTGTGTGTGTAGTCACAGTTTGAGAACAGCTATTTAGTTGATGACCCAAAACAACCAATTATAGGTTTAAGTCTCGCCTTGGTCCAAATTGTTATTAATAGAGACGTTGTTGTTGTTAATAAGTCTGTGAATCCTTATTTTCCTCACACATGAGCGGTTCAGAGAGGTCACTTTGACATTTCCCATGGTAAATATATCATGAGAAATGCTTTGAAAAAGGAAGATCTTCATTTGCTTCCTGTGGTTGATTTGAGAGCCAACTGGATTCATCCCAGTAGCATTTTAAAGATCCCTATGGTGGGATTCTCCCATATTTATCAAGAGGTCAGTAGCTAATATGGTGTGGGTTAATGTCAAATATTAGAAAACTCCCAGCCAAACTACGCTATGATTTCCTCTTTTTTCTCCTCATAATTCCCACGTTTGTTCGATATTCACAAAGCCTAAAGCAGCTCAATAAAGAGATGAGATTCAATGTTCACACCGGCTCGATCGAGTCGGTGTTTTAATGGATCTATGCACAGATATGAGGAAACACTGTGGGTAGGAGCAGTGTTTGCGGCATGATACAAATACAGCTCACTTCTTTTCCCACTGAGGCCCTTTATGCTAAAAATGTAGACACTAAAAATACATGTATGCATAAAGAAACAGCCACAAAATGACACATGTTCCATAAAGAAACAGACCATAGAAGCAAATAGTGGCTTAATGAATGAGGATAAAAATTGCAATTGCAGATAAATCTGAAACAGCAAATCTCATAAAATGACCAAAACCATCAATCGATTTATCCCGCTGACATGCATTGCCTGTATTCTTGTTATAGACCTCCATCTTTGTCCAAAAACTATAACTGTGACATGTTGCTTCATTAGGATAAAAACGGACGCTGTATTTTATTTTGAGTCAATCTCACAAACACTTTCCTGCTTCCTTAAATTCTCACTAGCGTACCGAATCCACAACTGAAAATAGTCAATGCCCACACACTATTTACTTGTCATTGAGTAACCTTAGCTAAAAACGACAGCATGTCCGACTGTTTTAGGATATATTTTAAAAATGAAACTATATGCAATCTTTTTTAAAAAAGATTGCCCACTGAAGACATAAATCTTTTTAAAAAAGATTTATGTCTTCAGTGGGAATAGTTGGGCTTGGGGCTGAGAGCCATAGGAGGTAGGAAAGTCAGAAAATATTGGAAAGCATGAGTCAAATCTAAAATCATCAACCTTATTCTTTAAATTTTCCAAACCACTTAAGTTTTTTCTTTTTTTTTTTTTTTTTTTACAGCATCAGACATTTTGACTTGTCATAGCATGGAAAGCGTAGGCATAACCTGGCCATAAGTGATGATTAGTAGTCAATTAATAACTCAAACTTAATGTCATGTTCCTCTGTCTGTGTGTGTTCAGTTTGCAGGGAGATGGTACCGGGTGGGCCTGGCCTACGACTCTCCAAATTTCATCCCCTACAGAGACAAAGTGAAGGCCTCCATGGGCACCATCACAGCACTGCCAAACGGCAATGTTAACCTCACAATGTGGGACGCCACGTGAGTACATGTTCGCATAAATGGGTGGCCACAATAGTCTACTTTCTAGTCAAAGACAGGAGGAAAACAGGCAGAAGACAGAGAGGTGTGTACGGACGGTGAATAGAAATGATGAAAGATTGTGTTTCCTCTATGTGCTTCAGACCATTTGGTTGCCTGAGTAAGATGTACCACTATGAGAAGACCAACGTAGCTGGACAGTTCACCTACTTCAGCACACGTGAGTCTCCGCTCACTTCTTATCTGACTCATCACCTAGAAGAGAAATTACGTTCAGTAAGCTCTGTGACTTCTTTTTCCACAACAATGTAAATATTTGAGTGGAAGTCCTGGATGAGCAACAGGACAAGCAAACACCCACACCAAGCAGATGGACTAAAGGCTGGGCAGGGTTTTAACCATTTATTGCAGCACTATGCATTTTAGGTTGGCCGTGTGGCGCCGCTCATGTGATGCTGTGGGACAAGTCTGAACAAACTTGAAACAGCATGTCCCTGAGCTCATAATGGCAGAACCTGAGATACACAACATTTAACGAACACATGTTAGAGATTCTAAGAAGGGGCTAGTAGCAATGACGCAGCGCTCAGCGTTGTCGTATGCAGACTGAATGAGCGCCAAATGTCTGAGAGAGAGAGGTCGTGGTCGTGCATGATTGGAACGTGTGTGGAACATGTGACTATAAAAAGACTTCTGCTTTTTTTTTTCTTTTTTGCACATAAAAATTAAGTATGTTTTTAGGGCATTGAGTGTTTTGTTCATGTTATGCACTTAAGTATATTGGTATGCAATTTGATTTTGTCTTATTTTTTATTTTATAATTGTTCAGTATTTTGTGTTTGTGTGTGTATCTAACATTGTAGACAGCTACTGAGAGAGCTTCAAGTCTTATATAAGTTTTGCATCTTAGTCTATTTCCACACTGTGTGTTTATTCTTTCATGTTTTATTCTTTTTCTTTTTTTGTCAGCATTGTCATTTTGCAGAGCTGTATCGTATTTACTGTACATTGTTTTTCATTTATATACAACCCAGTTTGATTAATCTCATATAGACTCTGTTTTTAATCATTTTTTAATTTGTGTAGATCAATTTCATCTTAAAAGCAAAAAAATCTAGTCATTCAAATTCTTTAACTTTTCTGTAACAGATTTGACTCATTGTTCTACAGAGACCGTTACAATGCCACTCACATGGATTTCCATTCATCTCACATTTCTCTAATTACTCTACTTCTAATTCTCTAATAAAAGTCTTTGTCCCTCACTTCTGTGTTGTGTGTCTCTGTCAGGCCATAACATGGTGAAGGACATCACAGTGGTGGAGACAAACTACACTGATTATGCTTTGGTTCTCAAGCACAAGGTTTTTAACAGAGAGTACACACAGGTGGCGCTTTATGGTGAGGATCAAACATTCACATATACATTTTTACCTGACGTCTAAACATGTGGGCCAATGTGAGTCAATATGTGTGTCTCTATGCTTGTTTGCAGGTCGCTCTCAAACAGTCAGAACTAATGTCATTCAGAAGTTTAAAGCCTTTGCCTTGGCCCAGGGTTTCTCCAGAGATTCTATTCTGACTCCGCCTCCTGCAGGTAAAGTAGCTGGAACACACACATGCAGATAATGGGGACACTTAAATGACCCTGAAGTTTCCTAATTCTTCTCTATTTTTCTGGCTGACAGAAAATTGCCCGCCGTCAGGAACTGGACGTTAAGTGAGTCTTTTTTCTTGAAAATGTGAAAACCAGCGGAGCTTGAGTGTGTGAGTAACATCCTTCCAAGAAATCTTCAGTGTAAATTAGTTTCCTTTGCTCCCTGTAGGTTCCCTGATGTGCCTGAGATGAGGTTGGCTGATGAGCTCTTTCTCTGCTCCACTTTTTCCCAGCATTCATTATGAAGAACTACAAATAACTCGTCAGCATCAACGCCTCCATTCTGGCTACGAAGATGACAAATAGCAAATATTGCTGATGAAATGTACTCACCATCTTTTATGTAGTATTTTTCTCTTATGCTGTCATAGTTAATGAAACAATATTAACATCCAGGTTGTTTAAATCCTTTTTTCCCCTAATCACCAAATAACAATTTGACAGAAAACAGGTTTTTTTTGTGGTAACAGTTTTTTCTTCAAATTGTTTTTAAAGACATTTTGACTCAAATTATGTTTTAAATGTTTCATGAATATAAGTAATTATACAGTTTCATTGTGTTGACATACCTAAATAAATAATATTAACCCGCAGACTGAGTGTATGTGCATGTTTGAGGGTGTGACCATGTAATTCTTTGTGTATCTGTTGCAAATTACAAGTGGTATAGCTTGCATGAACACCAGGGGGCAGATGCTACACATCACTATGTTTGACCTCATAGCTCCTGCATGCAACCTAATATCATACAGCCTATAATGCCCATATGACAAGCAGGGCACTGTGAGAAATTAGGTTAAAGCCACGATGTGTAGAATGAAGAAAATGTTGACTCTAGTGCCCCCTGTGGTAGTTTCAAAAAACACACTGTGTCAGACAGCAATCCAGCCTTTTCCCTACTAATTATCAGCTGCTCAATTCTCTCATGTATTGATTGGTTGTTTGTTTTAGCCTCAAATTCTGAAGTCCAGTGCTCATTGCTGCTTATACAGACCGACAAACGGTCACATGGACACAGTTTAGTGTTCACACACACAGGTCAAGACACAAAGGCAGATAAAGAGACAATCAGAACAAAATTAGTTTCATGTTTTTTTGTTGTATTGTGTGAGGATATTTTTATAAAAACAGTGTGTCCCAGAGAGGCTGACATGATGCAGAGAGCAGGGAGTCTGGTGCTGGTCCTGGGCTTGATCTGGACCCTGCCACCGGCCCTCTTGCACCCAGACCCTCAGATCCACACAGAGGAGAACTTTGACCTGGGCTGGGTGAGTGGCTGAAATACAGGTTTCATTATCATTTCATTTATTATACTAAGTAAATTCCTGTGTCATATTTTCCTCTTTCCCCCGCCATCTTTTAGTCATGTGATCAGCAGCTCCACAGTGAGTCAGTTAATTCAGCTGAGGATGAAATCACTGATACCACTGTAATTGAATCTGTGAAATAAAACAGGTTCTGAGATCGGCACATTAATCAAATGCTTTGCTACAGTGGATATTTCTGTGTCTCTTACAGTTCATGGGGACGTGGTACGAGGTGGCAGTGGTTTCTACCTGTCCTCACTACATGCAGCGCAAGCGTACAAACCCTGTCATTGTTGCACTGGAGCTGCAACATGTCGCTTCTGAAGGAAACTTCACAGCAACGACCACTAGTTTCAGGTCAGACTTGCATTAACTCGACAAACACATTTTAAAGTATTTGGTGTAACCTGTGCTGTGTTTGCATGCATGTACCTATGTGTAGGAATGGGACCTGTAAGCAGACGTCCACTGATTATGATTTGACCAACACTCCAGGACGATTCTTCTACCATGTTGCAAGTACGTCTCTGCAGCTTCCTTCCTGACTCCATCCTTTTCATCTAATTGTACATTTTGTCCCAATCTATTACCACTCACCCACTACCACTAATCTACCACTAATATGTGTTTACAGATCTGTCGATATATTGTGAATTCTTTACTTCCTGCAGGGTTTGCTGCAGATGTTGATTCCTTCGTGGTTCATACCAACTATGATGAGTATGCGGTGATGTTTCTGCTGAGCACAGAGAAACCATCAGGAAATAAAACCACCATAGTCAAGCTTTACAGTTAGTGACAATTTTTGAATCTATCAATTTGATCATTTGTTGTGCTTCAGTTGTGAAAGTTTGCAAAATGTGTTGTTTTCATTCAATATGTGGATCAGTCTGTGTAATGGTTCCATCTTCCTCAGGTCGAACAGTGAATGTGACAGATGCTGCGCTGGGCGATTTCAAAACACGAGTCAGACAACATGGAATGAGTGATGACGCTATCATCATGAATGAGAATAAAGGTACAAACAGAGACACTCAAACACACATTCAGATAAAGCACTGGTGCTACTAATACTAAATGCATTCCATTTTGGTTTTCACAATAATGTATGAACATTGAATTAATTTTGGAACATGTATTAGAGTTTCTATAGCTTGTTTGACACAAGGAGACAAATCATGAAAACAGAAAACTCTCTCGCTCAATCTTATTGTCTTCCCAGGTGAGTGTGTTCCAGGCGAGCAGGTGACAAAGACTCAGGTACGTGTTTCCCACTACGGTGTGCTGAAATGACATTTGCCTACATGTATTTGCATGAAGATTGGTCAGTCACCTGTTGTGGAAACCTTTTTTTGTCTGTCGTTCAGAATTCGGTTCCCCAGAGTTCAAAAAGTAACGTGGTGCCACCCATGGTTCCTGCACAAGAGGACACTGGTAATGTTTGACCAGGTGAGAGGACAAGTGACTCAGCATTTAAAGGTCACATTACATAAACACTCTTTTTTGGGGTTTTAAAAAAATCCACTCCACTCTATTATACACGGAGTCAGGCTCTAATCATATATGGCAACCTCTTCATTATCAACCTCCATATCTCAGATTTTCACAGACACCCAAAATCATCCAACTGTGTGCATACAAATATCAACTGTAAAAAAAAAACATATGACACACATTTTATTTCTGTCCAGATTTAGCATCGTATTAAATTCAATTAAATTCACTTCACTCTATTTATATATTGTCATTTTATATCAGCTTTTCCTATAGAGCAGGTCTGGGTCTAAATTTTTGTCTGCTATGACAGGGTGAGACATCATGTGGATTGACTGAAGAGGAGGATCATCACACAGTCACCAGACTATCACGTTTTTGTAACATTAATATGAAAAAAAAATTCCTACAACAACTGTTTTGTTAGTACTGACCTCTTATGGATACTTTACATACTACATGTCAATACTGTCTATCTAATTGTTCAGTGTTTATCTGAGTGCATTTGACCTTTCAGCCCATATTGCATCTCTTACACTACAAAGTTTTAAAATACTGTTGAAACATATTTGTCTGAATCTCATTTTTCAAACATAAAAGAAACTGAAAACAATAAAAGAAAGAAAGAAAAAATGTGGAGTCTTAATGAGATAACACAATAAAACTTGTATGATATATCAATAAAACAAATGTCAATTATTGGTAAACAATTAAGGAACATATACCTTATCAAACTTAGTGCTTTATTGCTTATCAGGGACCGACTCATCTCCCCCTTATAGTAAAATACTTTGGAGCAAAATTCATTATTTAGAGTTTCTGGTTAAAGTTAACATTTGAACTCCATGTATGTTATTAATCATAGAAGGAACTCTGCTTGTGCTTTTTTATAATGCAAAATAGACATGGATGAGAGCAATAGCTTAGGCCAAAAAAGGAAATGCATAGAAAGTCTTGATAAATGTACAGTGTTATTTAAATCCTTAAAAAATAGTTTCTGTTGCTCTGTACCTCTAGAGGCTAAAACTAATATAGCAGTAAGATGTGAATATTGAACTTCTCATATGTAACAGAAGCATTATAAAATCAGAGGTGCTTAGTAGTTGAGAAGATTACTGTGATGAATAGAACACCAAAAAACTGTACATGTATATAACATAATGCACAGTACAAGGTAAAATATCATGTAGTTGTTACTCATTAGTCTCTCAGATCTCTCAGTAGTACGTATTGATTTGTTGATGTTGCCAAAACAGTGAAGTCCAATGTTTAAGTGGTCAGCTGCTCGGCAAATCAGAGCACAAAGCGAGAGACAGAGAAGCAGAACTTTGCTCTTTTACTTGTTTGTTTTTTTACTTGGCTCTGGGAGTGAGTGCAAGCACAGTACACAAAACACAGGTCAATGCCCTGTTCCCATTTGAAGAGTTTAGAGGTGGTGTAAGGAAAGATTAGGTGATAAAGTGGCCCCTTCCTGCAATTCAGTGTCTCAGATTTCAGAGACGAGTGGACGGACAGGATGCAGACAGCAGTCATTCTTCTGTCCCTGCTGGTCCTGGGGTGGTCCCGGACCCTCCAGGGGCTCCCTGTACTCACAGAACCTCTCTACCCCACGCAGGAGAACTTTGATCAGGCTCGGGTGAGTGACTGAGTTCTGCACTCTTTCAAATTATTTTTTTTAACTTTTCTGTGTAATATTCAGGTGCAGAAATGCACTGATGTGTTATGTTCCTGTGTTCTCTTTTCCACTGTTTTTCTGTCATTAGATTAATACCCTTCATATTTTGGAAATAAAATGTTTCAACATGCAGGCTGTGGAAACGTTCAAATGTGAACAACTGAAAAATACATGTTATGAATACAAGATAAAACCTTTTACGATATTCATGCATTAACTATTGAAACTACTGTCACTACTACGAGAAACTTTTTTGGGTTGAATTTGGTGCCCCCTGTGGATGAAACCAGAAGTTTCCCATAGTGGAGACTGCATTTCCCATGAGCACCACTGACTCGTGTCACACAGATCTTGATCTGGCGAGTGTTGCCCCTTAGTCTGTTTGTGATATTCATGGAAGGGATCTCAAGGCCTCAGCCGGGGTGAGGGGTTGTCCGCTTTGGAGAACTTGGAATTGCGTTTCTGGCTTCCTCCTGAGTGTCTTCCTTTGGATGTTTTCCAGGCACATCCAACTGGGAGGAGACCCCGGGGGTTGACCCAGAACCTGCTGGAGGAATTTTATTAGATTAGATATAAGCCATAACCACAAAATATAACATAGGAAATTAAATTCTCAAAAGCAAAATCTCCTTCTATTTCCTTTCAAATGGCCAACATACTACTTACTGTGAAACCTTGCAAGGGAAAATGTAAACATAAAACCACCGTTTTGTCGGATTTTTTTGGAATCAGACTTGGAACAGGTATTAAGAATAACTCAAAATAATATAGTCAATCTTCTCACTGACAGTCTCAGGAGGTCATATAGTGTCGGTCATATAGAGACATCAGTACACTGTAAACCCATTTAAGTTGACTCTACTTAAAAAATCTGAGGAAAACAGTTGCCTTAAAAAAGAAAGTACATTGGACTTAAAGCTTGAGTGCATTTAACTTAAAAGCTTGAGTTCGATACATTGAATGCCAAGTTGATTTAACTTAAAATCATCTGTAATATCAATTGCTTTACCCAGTGATTACACTTTAATATTAATTATTTGAGTGTATTAAACTTAAAGCTATTCACACAATCAACTATGTCTGCAGATCAGTAGAACACACTTAAATTGTTCTAGTAATGAAACAATAATGATGAACAAATAACGAAACTTAAAAATTTAAGTACACTGTACTTAATTCTTTTTTGTAGATATGATATCCGGGCTTACTTTATTATTAACTTGAGATTGCCTCATAACCAATTAAAAACTAATTTAAAGGTATCTGTTATCATGTTATGCTGATGATATCCAACTCTCTGCCTCTATAAAGCCAGATGAGAGTGACAAACTTTTTCTTGCTGACTTGTGCTGTGAAATATAAATATATTATGGCACCTCTTTTAAACAGTTTTTGGGGACCTGGTATGATGTTGCCGGGGCAAGCTCCTGTCCCTATATGCAAGCTCATAAGAAGGATGCAGCCATTGGCAAACTGGTTCTGCAGAGCAGTACCACTGAAGGCAAACTCAAGGCCACCCGAACTGTACTCAAGTATGTATGAAGTGCATGGATCATACTTTTACACACACTTGCACACTAATGTACAAAAATATTTCAAAATGCACGTTACTTCCTCACTAGTTGCATCAAAATGAGAAAATACTGGTCAAAAGGAGAGGACAAATATGCACTTTTAACACTGTTTAAACTTTAAATGTTTTCATCCTGTGACATCAGGAAAAACAATATAAATATTTAATGAAGAAACTAATTTCTATATCTTGTGCAGACATGGAACATGTAAGGAGATGTCTGTAGACTATGACTTGACCACCACACCAGGACGATTCTCCTACCATCTTGCAAGTATGTCTCTCCCTCTCTCTCTCTCTCTCTCAATCTCTGTATAATCTTTCAATACGTCTCTCTTTCAGTTCATAGTGGCCATGACGTTCTTATTATCTCTCTTATTAGTATTCTTATTTACATCTCTCTTTGTTCTTTCAACAGGGTGGGGCGCAGACGTGGATGCCTATGTGGTCCATACAAACTACATTGAGTATGCCATAGTGATAATGAGCAAACAGAAAGCATCAGGGAATAGCACCTCACTTAGGCTTTACAGTGAGTGAACACTCTCTTTAGAACAACTGTGACATTTCATTATCTCATTTATTTAAAGTTGTTTTTCTTCTTTCATTTAAAGTACCATTTCAGCTATGTATATTTTTGTTTTTTTCAGTGGCATGTGTAATTTTTTAATCTCAAGTATTACATTTGATTTATTTCATTCAAGTACTAAGATTTTGCCCCTCATTTATGTTAAGATTGCATTTGACATAAATAATTTATGATGATCATTTAAATCCATCCATTCCATAAATACACTTTTGTGAAGTGTCATCAAGTGATTATGAGAGGAATCTGAATGACTGTGAGATGACTGTGTCCTCTTCAGGTCGAAGTCGGACAGTGAGAGACACAGTGCTGGATGACTTCAAAACACTGGTCCGACAGCAGGGAATGGCTGATGACACTATTTTCACTAAGCAGGATAAAGGTACAGTGATTATCACACATATTGAGACACCTCTATATATGAAATATTCAGACAATATTGGAGAGAGATATTAAACAACTCTTCATGAAACAGAACAGACCTTTATTGTACTACAAAAGGAAAGTCTTTTTACAGCAAGGCAGCGTAGAAAAAAAACACAATAAAAATACAATAAGACAATTGAAGACATTACACGATTGTGCAGTTGCACAGGCTATAAAGTGATTTTCTTTGCAGGTGACTGTGTTCCTGGAGAGCAGGTGGCAGAGCCATCAGCTCAGCTTGAGCCTCAGGTACTCAAAAATTACATGTAATGACACTAACCTAAGTTGTTTTACCATGTACTATACGTTAACATTTTCATTAGAATACATTCAAACAATTTGATAAATATATATTTTGGTTCTTGCTTTATTCAACCTGTTGAGTAATATATAAACAATATTAAGTAAAGTGTATTTAAATCCACTTTGATTAAAAAAAATAGTGAGACGTACAACTGTATTACATTTAAGCACATAAAATAAAGCATGGACTACAGATGTATTGGCACCAGGATGTACGTATTAAGTATTCATTGTAAAAATGGTCCCTTTGTCGTAAAATTACTGATGCATTAATATGGAGAGTGTATTTCATGTTGCTTTTCAGGACAAATGCTGCAGCTGCATCAAATTGTAAATTTAAGTTGGTTTATGTTGCTTTATGTCTCAAAGGAAACAAACTAATTTTATATTTAAAGGGAAAATATCTGGAATGTTTAGGATTCAGGTGTTTGAGTATATCTAACAGAGTCTGTCTGTGGCTGTGATACAGCGGACGAAGAGAAGTGTGGTGCCTTCTTTGGCTCTTGCAGACGTGGAGGGTTCTGGTGATGATGTACCTTTTTTCAATGGAACCCGTAAGTGATCAGCTTAGTTGAAAAACGGCATGCCCTGATACACTTAGATATTGTTGTGCAGTATAACACATTCATGAAAATAAAGATGAGCAACCCTAATGTTTCAAAGACTAGGTATCTATCCTTCCTTGTGTTTACTCTCTCCCTCACTCTCCCACACAGAGGCCTGTACATTGGGACCAGATACAGGACCATGTTTTGGGATGCTCCAGCGTTACTTCTACAACTCCTCCTCAATGAGCTGTGAACTCTTCAAGTTTGGAGGGTGTTTGGGCAACCAGAACAACTTTGAAAATGAGAGAGAGTGTCTGCAGAGATGTCGCACTGAGGGTGAGGAGTGACTCACCAAAACACAATATCTGCATATGGGATGATTATATGATAACTGCAGAATCAATATTTTTGTCCATTAACAGTGTATTCAATGCAATATCTTGTTTTGTTTTTCTCTTCTGTCTCTCCAGCTGTGTGCCGTCTGCCCATGGCAGCCCAGCCCTGCACAGGCCAGCCACCCATCTGGGCCTTTGACTCCACCGTCGGTCTGTGTGTGCCCTACAAAGCGGGCTTCTGTCAGGCCAACGCAAATAAGTTCTACAGCAAGGCCGAGTGTGAGGAGTACTGCGGTGTGGTGAAAGATGGTGAGATGATAAAGGATATAAAGAAACACAGAAATGCAGAGCTGAGATATTTAGATGACAGAAAATTCTGGAATAGCTGATGCACATGGAAAAGTTGATGAAAGCCTGTAGTATGTCTTAATACAAATGCAAATTATTAATTAATTATTAATTATTAATTAAAATACATGTCCACCCATATATGAAGAACTTTTTAAAATGATTGTAATGTATTTTTGCTCTTTTACAGATGCAGAGCTCCTGAAGGCAAACTGAGTGAGATGAGGAAAGATTGTCATCTGAACTCATCACATAGAGATGCAACATGAACTAGCGTCATATAAGGCAATGAAGAAACATGATCATGTCTCAGCCCTCATAAAATATGTGAAGTTGTATCACAAAACATCACCATTAAAAATAAAACAAATTTCTCTGTCTGCTGATGTTTTTCATGATTTGATTGAAAATAATTTATCGAAATGGTTTTAAACTGATGACACAAGCCACTAAAGAAAATGATGCATTACAGTTAAATATGGTTTATAGGTTTTTTTTTTCCATTGGTTTGGCTCATTTCTTGAAACAGAAATTACATTCTCAAAATAACGTGGACAATCCTCCAAACTGTTTGGCAATTGTTCACAACAGAATGGAATTGACACAGTCAGTGTCAGACTGTCTTCGCCTTCATGCAGAGAACTCCAGACCTGTCTTCCGGATTGATCACCCGTTGCCGACAAGTTTCGTTCCTGATTCTGCCTTTTACGCCTGACCCTTGGCTTGACTGCAAGGTATCGACTAGCTTCTGTTCTTCATTCACCCGTTTGCCTGAGTCCCGGCTGTTGATCCTGCCTTCTGTCCCCGACGCCGAGTTTTCGCCTGTGTGTCCTGATCTGTGGTGGCCTGCCTGGCATCTGATCCTTCTGCCTGTCCTCAACTTTGAGAATCCATCTGTGGGTCCTGACCAGTGGTGGCAGCCTGGTTTCTGGCTTTCCAGTGCATCTCCGAGTCACCCAGCAAAGTGTGAGTCCAGTTCGGGGTTTCCTGAAAGCCTCTGTTCTTTCTGTGTGAGAGTGTCATCAGCGTGGCTGAGTGGTCTGCTCATCAGGCTTCAGTTCAAAGGCTTGCGGGTTCGATCCCAGCTCTCACCTCAGCCGATCATCTATAAAGACTGTGTCCTCCTGTCGGTTGTTCATCTCCCTGCTCTGAACTGTTTTAATCCAAAAACCTGTAATAAAGTCTGGTTAATGTTTGCACAGCTGCTGCTTCGCTTCTGGGTCCTTCCTGAAACCGTTACAGTACCATATATATGAATCTCTTGGAACATTTGATAAACTGATTCCTTGACAGTCAAGTGAAACTAGAACTTTCACACACACAGAAGCTCCTCATCTTCTTGGTCCACCTTTATTCTGATTTGATCCCTGACAATGACAGAGGTCTCACCCACCAAACTCTGTCACTGTGTGGGACAATGAATTTCCACCGTGGCTCATCAGGGCCTGGTTCACTGCTCATCCAAGGATGGTCATTGTGTTCCTACCGCCTTACTCTTCTTTCCTTAGAGCGGAGTTTTTCTTTGCTTGAAAGTGGAGAGTGTCTGAGCATCAGGCTCCAAATCAGAGCTCCCTGCTCCATGCAATGGACGCTGCGTGTGAAGATATCACAGGAGATCAGTGTAGGGGATGGTTGCCACATGCACGCTGTTTCTTCCCTTGTTGCATCGCAAGAGAGAATATACGCTGGGATGTGGATGAGAATCTGTGGCCAGACAGACAGCAGTGTGTGGACGGCCAGGAGGGCGAGGAGGACGGTGACCAGGAGAGGGAAGGTGAAGACAGCAATCAATGAAGAAGTGTTGTGAAGCTCCAGGTTTATTTACAGCTCTGTAGGCTGCATATGATTTTCCTTGTTTTTTGTTTATTTGTTTATATTACAGTATATTATGCTGTATATGTCATTGTGCTTCTGTTGTATGGAAGTTACTTTATGTGTGTAAATGATAATGGTTACCGTTTCTTTGGCATCCTTTTTTCAGTTTTATACACAATTTTATTCTGTTAGCTAGACAAAAAAAAGGAGTACAGTAACCATTTTCAATGAAGGACTGGGCTCGGGTGAGAGGTGGACATGAGGGATGTCTCAATGCTCCTCTGCCATAGTGACCAAACACCTAAACATTTTGACTTGCAGTGCTTGCACAACGCCAAAGGGACGATGCATTTTGGGGGCACTGACTATTTGTATGGCAAAGAAATTTAGTTTTGACACATGAGTGAACAGTTTTTGGAGAGATATGAGCTTTTTGCTGCTGAACCATGTTGTTGTGATAAACCATCCAGGTTATTTTGGCAAGAGAACCAAGAGTGTTGAGAACATCCGGTCTGTTTCGAGAAATGAACCAAAGCAATTGAGAAGGATCTTTGCATTTTGGGGGCACTGACTAAATATATGGCAAAGGAACTTAGTTTTGACACATGAGTGA